>JAJEJO010002821.1:0-11406 GCA_020662805.1 Glaucomys volans | reverse complement strand
GAAAGAGAGAGAGAGAGAGAGAGAGAGAGAGAGAGAAAGAGAGAGATTCTTAATGCAAAATTAAGGAAACATCTCCAATGAGGTAGCTAAAATTGTTGACCAGAATGAATGTTCACTTTCTATGCACAACTGGGTTTCTTACCATTTCCTTTTACTCTATGTACTGATAGAGAGGGACTGTGGGTTGTTAACTCCTGTCTGTTTCTGTATTGTTCTCTGAGCTACCAGTTGGACAGGCTTAAGACTGAAGCTGTTGAAAACAAATTTTAGCTGGTACCTTCGCACTGGTATGAGGTGGGATAGATTAGAAGTACAGTCAGTTGGAGTTTTGTCCATTCAGATCAGATTGGTGAGTTCCCAGGGTGGGGCTGCTACAGAGTTCTATGAATGAAGTTCCAGTGTGTGTAGCTTAGGTCTACTTAGGCCTCATGGTCTTTGTTGGATGGTGTCTATTTTGGAGAGATAGGATCTACCCCTCCCAAAGGCCTGGCAGTTACCCATCTCTGAACAGCATTCCCAGGCTAAATTCCTGAGTGTATTTACACCTGTCTGCTCAGACTCCTGGACTGTTACAGTTGTGAGCCATGAGGCTCAAGGAAGAAGCCTGTTGGGATCTTTGCCCTTCTTACTCAGATACGCAGGTATAGCCTGTTTCACTCACATTCTGCCAAGCACACCCTAGGCCACCTGATAGGTGCCTATCAGGATATTGTGGCAATGTTTTCTTTGACCTCAAGGCTTCTGAAGTTTTAACTGTAGTACAATCACCCCACGATGGCTCCCTCCTCAATTCCCCATGGCCAGTTGAGAAACAGAATATACCCTTCAAGAATCAGTGCACAGTGTAGCCTCTGGATCATCCAAGTTCAGGGAAGTTTTTCGATCTCATTTGTTTCTGTACTAAATCTGTGTTTCTCTGGGCTCTTTTTCCTACTGTGGTGAATGAGCACCTCTTTCACTGTCACTGCAGGCACCAATCACCTGGAAGGCTTGGAAGACTTTACTGCAAAAGGAGCCTCTGTCTGCAACTAGCAGAAAGGGAGATTCAGTCAGTGCCAAGGCTTTTAATCAAGGAGGACTTTCTTTATTTGATCTTAGCATCTCTTTATTAGCCAGTAAACTCCCATATATCAAATTTATACCATATATCAGCTTCTAATGCTGTGCTTTCAGATTTACTCTGTAAGCTCCATGAATGGAAGAACTGTATTTTTTCATGTTTTATTTATTCTTTTTGGATACAAATGACAGTAATGTGCATTTTAACATATTATACACACATGGAGTAAAATATATTCTCATTAGGATCCTATTCTTCTGGTTGTACATAATGCAGAGTTTAACTCTTGTGTATTTATATAAGAACATAGTAAGGTTATGTCCCATTCATTCTACTATCTTTTCTATTGCCACATTCCCTTCCCTTCATTTTCCTTTATCTGATTCAATGAACTTTTTCTCTTCCCTCCCTCTGCCTTATTATGAGTCAGCATCCATGTATCTGAGAGAACATCCAGCCTTTGGTTTTTGACACTGGCTTATTTCACTTAGCATGATATTCTTGGGGTCTATCCATTTACCAGCAAATGTCATATTCTCATTCCCCTTTATGGATGAGTAATATTTCATTCTGTATATATATCACATTCCCTTTATCCATTCATCTGTCGAAGGGCACCTAGGCAGGTACCTCAGCTTAGCTATACTGAATTGGGCTGCTATAAATATCATTGTGGCTGCATCACTGTAGTGTCACAACCTACACAGCTATTAATTCAGAAACAAGCAAGGAGTGATGGGGAATTAGAAAAGACAAACAGACACACATAGACAGAAAGCTGGGTCAAGGAGGAACACTGCCCTATGATCATGTATCAATGACCTAGAGCTAGTTCAAGCACATTTATTATATAGGCTTTATCATCAGAATGTTTTTTTGTGAGAAAGTTTCTTCAAAACAGGCAGGCTGAAGGTTGAAGCCAATTATAATGATGTGCTTGCACTCATAATTCTCTACTCTTGGAAGCTATTGTCTAAAATCAGGGTCAAGACTGAGAGTCCTGTGTCTTACACAGAACCTCATTAAGCAGGGCATCACCATAGCAGCTGGACAATCTTGACCTGTACCTTTACACAAGAAGTTCTCAGTGCAGGTACATGCCCCTGCTTCAAGACAGTCACAGATCCTGATCCAAATCACCTCTCCTCCTTTTTTTATTTTTTAAGTGCAAAAGATGAGCTCTTATTTGGAGTTGTGAGATCTCTTCTTAGAAGATGCTTCATCCTATTGTTATAAGACAAAAGAGTATTAGTAGCAAGCACATAATTCCAAAAATGTACCATATCATATGTTTTAACATATTCCAGGGGTCAAAACCATTGAAGTCATCAAGTATTTGTTTAGCAAGCCCTGTGGGATGCACAAGATCATTTCTACTCTCCTAAATATCCTGGATATGATCAGAGAAATCCATAAGGTCATTATTTTCTGCCAAATGCCCATTAAATGATTTTTAACTTTCTCCCAATCCCATTGAGAAGCATTATATCTTGCTGCTATAACACAAACAAATTCTTCGATAGCATTGCAGTGAATCTGCTGTCTGACCTTAAGAGCAGTAGGCTCATTTCCTGTATTTATAACTGTAGATTCCAGGGCATTCAATTTAGTTTCTATCTTGTCATCAATATATACCTCTTTTTTAGAGCTTTGGAGTTATTCTGGGCCAAATCATTAACAAAATTAACATTTTTAACGCTTTTAGACAAGGCTATGACAGACACAAAAACAGATATCAGAGAGATTATTCCAAATGTGATAAGACCAAGAAAATGCCTGTGTCTATTCAGCCAGATATGAATCTGTTGTAGAACTTGAACTCCTGCATCAAAATACCAGGACTCTGAAATGTTAGCTGGGATTAAAACAAAGAAGTGTTGCTATAATACAAGTTCTTCCTGTCCTCTCTTACACCTAATAAAGCAATTAGTCAGATTACAATTTTCACAAGTTACATGGTACTTTTCTACTGTACTATTTACTTTCATATTCTCAGAAATTAACATATAAGAAGATTGTACACAGGCCCACAGGTCACAGCAGGGAACTACTTTACAGTTCTTGTTCACAAGATAAGTTAGAGAGCTACCAGTGCAATTTGGTGAAATCCAAGGCAGCAATCAAATGCCATATCTCTTTGTATGCCACCATGACTGAAAGTCAGAACATTACTTCCAAATCCTCCAGGAGTCATAAATTCTTGATGTGGGTGCCTCTTGTCAAATATATGAGAACAATCCAGAATATATCCATACCTGCTGAAGACATGTCATACTGAAAAATATTGGCACACTCCACCTATTTAGGAAAGGCACCCAATTCTGTTGTAGTATGATTAAAGCAGTAAGTTATTGGTGGATACTTTGTGGGAAACATAGTTAAGTCATTGGGAAGTCCCATTTTTGTGACTGGACATACAATTTTAAATCCCAGAGGCCAGTAATATTTGTTACCCTGGCTTCCACATTTAAACAACCAGTATTGTCATCGTGGGACCAAAGTATATGTAGACTTCTACTATATACAGTATAATTAAAACCAATTGTTTGAATAGGGGTAATATGGTTTATCTGAAAAACCTCCCATCCTGAGTGTATCAGTAGACACTGGAATGGATTCTGCAGTCGACATAGCCAGGTGCGCTAAAGGTGGATTTAGGAAATGAGTCAAATAAGATCCCCATGAACTCTACTTACCTGATAGCTCAGTGAAGCTAGCATAGCCACAAACACAGTGGCTGTAGATTTAGTACTTCCCTGCTGTTTGACCATCTGCTCCGCTTGATGTATCAGGTTCTTCAGTTGTTTAAACTGTCACTTGAGATCCTCCATGGTGATGACAAACAGCATGCTCAGGTATCCAGATAGGATGAACTGTACCTTCCGGAAAGACATAAGTGTGGTCTCTACTACATATCACCACCAGATCTGATGGTTTCATTGTCCTGTTTGTAAGTCTGTCCACCAGTCCGAGGCCTGATGGGCCTAATGCAGTGGGAGCCATGTGTTGCTCAGCAGCAGTTTGACCCTCAGCATCACAATAAAAAAATTTAAAACAAAGAGAACATGATGCAAACAATTTTGTGGGGTTCTATCTCTCTCTTTTTGTTTTTGTAATAGTAATATAAGGGACAAGTGACCCCACTCTAAATGGCCTGGTCTTGAGGATTATAAAGGATAACTGTATGGGGATCAATGAAATTGATCACAAAACTGTTGAAAAGAGGAAATGGTGTAACTTGAGACATCATTGGTTTTAATTGGCAGAGGACAGCCCAGTACTGTAAAAGCAGCCAAACAGTGGGAAAAGACTTGATGAGTATTTTCTCCTATTCAAGTGGTGGCAAAATTGAAAGAAGAACAAGTGTTCATACTAACATGAATATAACACTGTTTGTCAAATTCAGATGTGAGTTACATCCAGCTGTCACAACTGATTTGGCCAAAAACCACAAGGATTAACCCCGGTTGGTTAAACTGTAGTATGTAGTATACAATGAGGACATTGGCAAACAATTGGACAAGGTTGTTCTTGGGTAATATGGAATTCCTTGTGTAATCTGAGAGCATTTTGATGATGTAAAACATGAGAGCCTTGAGCACAGTCATAAGGAGACAACTGCTGACAGGCTCTAACAAGACAATCAGCCATAGTGTTTCCTGTTGTTAAAGGGCCTGGAAGTTTAGAATGAGCTATGAAACAGGGATACCAATGCACTTGAATTGTTTTTTGTAAGGTATGGAATAAGTGCAATAGTCCTTTTGACTAATGGTGGCTGTTTCAGTGTGCATAGCAACTCCTACAGTCATAGTGTATAAGCACTATGACTGTAGACATTAACGGGTTCATTAGGCACAAACAAGAGCTTGAAGCTCTGCCTGTTGTGTAGAGGTACAGGAAATATGCACCACTTTAGTATGAGGAAGTCTACAGCAACCAGCCTTACCTGAACTGGAGCTCTCAGTAATACTGTGATAGCCTCAGGTATTGGCTGAGTGCATACAACTTTGGGGAATATAAATGAGGTTATATTAGCAAACTGAAATTTACCCTACACCAACCTTATGTAACTTACTTAGAAATTTCATAATGTTTTAGTTTACCACAAAAGACTTTTTTATCCAGAAATATTTCCTTTTTTAATTTTCATACTGAAACATATTTTCATACCTAGAACCTTCTTATATCTCTTGTTTATCCACTGACCACTTTTTAAATTTACATTCTGAAACCACCCTTACGGAATTTTTAAATTTAGACAAATTACTCTAATAAGATGAAGTATGTTTTTAAAATGGTACTTTAATTGAAACTTAGCTAAAACCTTTTTATACTCTTTGTATATAAAATTATGCCTGATAGAATCTTAACTCTAAGTAACTTTGTTTTAGTGAAGGCACAGAAACAAAGCAATCTTAAAATTTTTCTATTTACCAATTTGCAAAAATATATTTAATGTTTAAATATATTACTAAAAGAATTTAAGAAGTTAAGAGTACTTGATATTATATTAGCAGATGTTTTAGCACTTTAACTTTGTAATAATCAGATATCTCCTTTAACAAACACATTTATGAAAATCAATCTCATTTATGCTAAATATAATTTAACATCTTCACTCTCATCTGTTTAGATTATTTAAATTGAACTTCTCTTTTATGTCACATGAACTAAAAGGTATTTGAATCCATTTCTTATTTAAATTTTGATTTGTTAACACTCATTTATCTGTATACCAATTCTGATACCATGTACATAACAAATAACAAATAGAAACAAGCACATATGTAGACAGAACAATTAAATACACAGGTGTGCACATATACACAAGACAGACAGGAAGAAGAGATTTTGTAGCTTTTTGTAAGTGGAGCTCCACAGGTAGGAGGCGATGTTACAGATGTTTATTAATGCTTCTATTGGATATAACCTGTTAGAAATTAAAATAGAGCCTATCAGACTTTTACATTATGAGTTAAATAGAGGGGAGGCCTCTACATGTAAAGATGTCATGTGTAAAATTCAGCAGCCATGATGGACACTAAAATCAAAGGTTTCAGGAGGCCACTTATCCTGATGACTATCAGATTTATCCCCAATATTGCTATGCCTATGTCCTTCCTAGGATTTAATACAAGGAAATTTTTTAATGTATTTGAGAGTCAACCCATGAGAAAGTGGCCTTTGAACAAAGATAGAGTATAAAAACTTCTATAGTTACATAAAATAAGACATAACAGAAAAACTACCTTAGGCATGCAAGATCAAATGTGAATTCACCATAAAACCATGAACTCAAAAATATAGAATTTCAAAACCAGGAGTTCTAAAGAAAAAAAAAAAATTACATGGCCATAATACTTTAGTAAAATAGTGTAAAGAACATCCTTATTAGATCAGAGTTTACTTTTTGGCTTAGATTTGAGTGAAAGAATGAAAGAGAGTCCTGAAATGTTTAGATACAGATTGTTAAAGAAAAGAAAACTTGTACGTATGCAATCATTTCATTTTTCTTCCTCTGTTGTGGCATTTAGGGAGTAACTTGTTAAGAAGACAGGGTGGTAGAATGAGGGAGCAGATAAGATAGCCAGCCACAGCAGCTTGAATTTAAAAGTGACACATTTTTTTCTTTCTCTTTGGTCTTCAACTGGTTTTGAATAATTGTCAATGCAATTTCCATTTTTAAATGCAAGCCTAGGAGAGAAGATCTGGAAGAAGGTAATAAGTAAGGAAAGCTGTTGTTTTTTGGATTTTTTGTTTTTTTGTTTTTAGTTCAAAAGGCAAAACGTTATGCATGCTGCATTTTGACTATTTTTTCTTTAGTAAAATTATTTTCTTAAAGTGTGGGACTATAGTGTATGTTTGCCTGGAAAGCCCCCCTTTTCTGTTTTATTCCTTAAGCCTTAAGCATTACTTTAAGCACTGAACCAATTTCCCATGTCTCTAAATTTACTGCTCCCTCTTTAGGGAATGAGGGGCAAGTTTAATAACAAGTTTTAAAAACTGACAACTGTGCCTTCTTGATTTAAGCATAGTCTTAAGCAAAGAAACATAGAGATCCCTTTCTTTGCATGCTGTATGTCCCATATTTTACACCTGGCTATACTGCATTCCTTACCTATTTTTGTTTGACACATCCCTAGGAGTGTCCCCTCATTTATTCATTGAAATTCCTCTGTGTCCAGTCCCTGTTGTGGGCACCAACTTCTGTGACCAGTGGGGGCATTAATTCTGAAACTGGTCAGAGGTAATGGGGGATTAGAAAAAACGGACAACATAGAAACAAGGGACCAGGTGGAGCACCATCCTCTGATGGCATGACAATGACCCAGAGCTAACTCAGCACATTTATTATGTAGGTTTTATCATCAAAAGTGTTTTCTGTGAGAAAGTTTCTTCAAAGCAGGCAGGCTGAAGGTTGAAGCCAATTATAATTATGTACTTGCACTCATAATTCTCAACACTTGGCAGCTGGTGTTTAAACTCACAGTCATGGTCTCAACATATTTTCTTTGTGCTCCACTTTATTTTCAAGAGTATATATTTTGTCTTCATTGTCTGAAACTCTGTCTTTCAAGTGGTCTATTCTTCTGATGATGCTTTCTGGTGAATTTTTGATTTGGTTTATGAGTTCCTTCATTTTGAGGATTTCTGACTAATTCTTCTTCAAGATCTCTATCTCTTTATTGAAATGATCTTTCACTTCTTGTATTTTCTCTGATTTTATTTCTTATGTCATAGTTTTTTTTTACCTTGTAGATCAGTTTAACCATGAACTTTCTGAATTCCATTTCAGACATTTCCTCCATTGTGGTGTCAATGGAATCTGTTGTTGAGATGTTCTGTGTTGTTTGAAAACAGTTTGTTCCCTTGCTTTTTCATATTGTTTTTGTATATATGCATCTAACTGGATGGATCTCAAGCCATAGAGTTTCTACTTTATGAGTTTATATTGTCCTTCTGTGTTAGTAGCATCTCACATATTGGGAGGGAGCCCAATGATAGCAACAATTTATGCAAACAACATATAGCAGTAGACTAGGTACTTAGTTTCTATTCTGATGTTTATGGTGTTAATTGGTACAATATGCAGAGAGAGTAGGATAAGCAATTTCCATTAGTAAAAATATCAGTAAGGAATCATGGCATATTATCAAACAATACATGTTATCTATGATTTCTCACATATTAATTATTGCTGTGGCATTGGTGGCAAGGGCAGACATTATGTACATTAATTAATATTCAGAGGTATTAAGTGTACAGTAGAATATGAGGAAAGAAGAAGAAATAGGAGGGTAGAAAAGTGTTTTTAACTTCAAAGGGTGAATAGGGCAGATACAGTAGTAACTTAGAATATGTTGTTAATGAGGAAGGGGCAGAAAAATTAGAAGTAAGAATATAACGGAGGAGAGAGAGAATGGAATTTGGCTGTCAAAAATAGAAAGAAGAGGGAGGGAGAAAAGGGAGATAGAATTGTGGCAAATACTATACAAAACAAAATCAAAATATGTTAATCAAAAACCCTAACCCTCAAAAAACAGCCCATGAGATAGTAAAACCTTTTTTAAAAAGGTTAGACATGAGGAAAGCAAAAGAGATGTATTTGTATAGATGTCCTTGAATCAATCAGTACCCATTCATGTAAAACAAAAACCAAATACAGAAAACAAAAAATAAAACAAAACAACAAAAGAAAAAAAAAAAACAGTAAAAAATGTTGTTGAAAATTAAGAAACTAGAAAGTCTTTTCCATCATGATGGACAAAATAGTGAACATTTGTGTTTTCTCTCTGTGTCCAACTGATTTTCTGTTGGTTTCTTCTTGAGATATGAACTCAGCATGGAAGTATGGGTCCTGGGCTATTCAGTCCTTCCTTTTTTTTTGTTGCCCACTGATGAAGGTTGGTGTTTAAGACTTCCCAACTTTCCTTCTTGGGTGATTGCTGTGAATGGACTGGGCTGCAGGATGGGTGATAAGGCCGCTGGCTGGTGCAGGTGGGTGTGGAAGCAAAAAGGCATGTAAGGCATGCTGGACTACAGTCAGCTGGTAAAGCACTGGCTTGTCCAGGCGGTGTAGTGGCTTGTTGGTTGGGCTTATCCAGCCTAGTCTGGAGTGGGCCATGTGGTGAAGCAGCAAACCTGGTGGGCTGGGTGGTGAAGCTACTGTCTGGGACAGGCAAGCCTGGTTGCAAAGTATTGGGCCAGGCAGGCTGGGCTGTGACTATGTGGCAGAGAAGCTCATTATGTCTGCTGGCTTAATTGGCATGGGCCAGACAGATGAGGGCTGGGCAAAGGGTTTTGTGGACCAGAAGCAAAGCCATGGGCTGGACTGGGCAGGCCTAGGGGCACACTGCCGGCGTGCTGGGCAATGGGCCAGCTGCAAAGTTGTTGGCCTAGTAGGTGGAGTGGTGAGCCAGGTGAGGAGCCAGGGAGTTAGTGGGGCCCAGGCTGGTGGCATACTGGTGCCAGATTTGGTGGGCAGCTAGGACATGTGGACCCAGTGGGTGCCAGACTGGGAGGGTGCCAGACCTGTGCTTGACATGGTGGGGTCTGAGGACCCAGTGGGTGCTGGAGCAGGGAAGGCTCCAAGTCCCAGGCTGGTGCCAGGACCTGGTGGGTCCCCACCTGGGTAAGCTTCTGAAATCCAGTGGGTTCCAAACTGGGTGGGGGCCAGGACCAGTTGGCCTGGCATTTGAGAACCAATTATGTTCACACTCACCTTTCCAACTTCCTGACCCTCTGTAGTTGGCTTTGTTAGCTCCTGCAAGCCAGGTGAAATGCTCTCAGTTTCTGATTTTCCTTGGGTTTGTTAGGCTCAGTTAAATGTTGCTAGGCTCAGATGGATTTATGCGGACCTATTGCTATCACACTGTAATCCCAAGATGGCTTCTGGATTGACTCTCTGCAGATGATTGATAAACTCAGGGTGACTTTTAAAATTTCTGTTTAATAAGCTGAACAGTCTGGTTTGGCTAGGGCAGACTGTCTCTCCAGTCTCAGGGTGTTTCACTGTATGGTTCTAAGAGAAGCATTATTCTTGCTGCTTGAATTCTGGGTGGCTGAGCAGGAGAAATGCTGCTTTACTCTAATCCAACATCCACCCCCCTTCTGTTTATTTTTTTAAAGGATATTTTTGCTGTCTATAAATTCTGCTTGGAAATTTGCTGTCCTCCAGCACTCAAAAAATATTTTGTCCCTTCCTCCTGGACTTTGTGGTTTCTCATAAGAAATTTACCACCATTTGAACTGCATTTCCCTTGTAAATATGTTTGATTTTCATTTAGTTCTTTTGAAAATTGTTTCTTTGTCTTTAATTTTCAAATCTTGACCAAGAAGTTTCTTAGTGTGGACTTCTTTAGGTTTGACTTCTTTGGAGTGTGATAAACTTCCTAATCTGTAGAATAATGTCTTTTGTCAAATTTGATAAATTTTAGCTATTGTTTTTTAAGAAGTTTTCCCACTACTGTATTTGTGTTGCAATAATATTTTTCTCTTATATTTTCAGTTCTAAAATATCCCTTTGTCTTTTGATTTATGTCTTTTGTTTCCTGACACTTTCTGTTTATTGGTTTCAAATTTTTATTTTGTTCAAGTAAATTTTGAACTGCTCATTGAGAATATTTATGATGGTTACTTTAAAATCTTCATCAGACAACTCTGAGATCACTGTTAGTGTTGACATATAATATTTACATTTTCTGATTCATTTTAAGATTTTCCTGGTTCTTGGTATAATGATTAATTTTTAGTTGAAAATGAGGCACTTTGCTGATTACATTTTGAGACTGGATCTTATTTAAAACATGTTTTAGTTATTTTTCTCTAACAATGGTCTATCAGGGGAAGAGGAAACTGCTTTGTTACTGCCAATAGGGATAGAAGTCCCAGTCCTAGTTGACCTCAATCGACAACTGATATGGATGAGTAGCAATGATAGTTCTGGATCACATCTAGATATCCACTGTTCCCTATCTGGCCGGGAAGCATGGATGTGTCTCATTAGAGATCTCCATCTGCCCTCACTGGCACCACAGGGGAAGGTGTTCTTGTTATCAACATGTTGAGGCACAAGTCTCAATCTTACTAGGATTCCTCTAGCACCACCAATGAAGATCACTCTCATCGCCAACCATTTGCTTCTCTGAGATGTAGTTAGCGTAGGAAGGTTAAGATAAATATTTGAGTTGACTCCTCCAGAGGTTGTTTTAGCATTCTTCTGACATGACAGGCAGCTTCCTTAGAGCAAGTCATCTCAGTAAGATCAAGCCAAAAAGTAGCAATTACTTTTATGACTTAGTCTTAGCATACACACATAATTATTTCCAAATATTTAATCAACTGCA
>JAJEJO010002820.1:601391-676608 GCA_020662805.1 Glaucomys volans | reverse complement strand
AAAAAAAAAAAAAAAAACTATCAAATTATATAGTGAAAAATCTGACCCAAAAGTAGGCTAACAAACTGAAGATAGTCTTTAGACAAAGTTGGTTTTTAAAACCTTGCTACACAAAATGAGTTCTCATAACAGGCAACATCCCAATCAGATGAGATTGTTGGAAATCCAGAATTACATTTTAACAAGATTTCCAGTGATCTTTTTGTACAATTTGAGATTAAACCAATTAAATATTGCTAAAATAAAATACCATATTCAGAATTATATCAACTCTTCATCTTGTCAACAACCACAACCAAATGACAGTCCAACTTCACAAAACATTCAGAGACATTCAACTTAATGGATAATTTTTTTAATCATCTGTTGATATAAAGTTGACAATACCTTGAGCACTTGAACTTGACCTTCTGTAGTAATTTCCTTTAACAGCTCACAAAAGGACTGACAAAGACCCACAGCATATGTCTGAAATTAAATCAAAAAACAATATAAGATTACATTTGTAATATCAAAAGGGCATAAATTCACTTTTAGACTCAATCTATTTGAGAAGTATATGCTAAAGGTCTAAGTATATTAAGTCTCAACTGGAAGTCTTAGAGTTAAAAAAAAAGATTATGTCTCACAAAAACAGTTTATTGATACAGTGATTTTTATAAAAATGAGGATGTTTTATTTAAATAGCACATTTTCTATATTAAATAACAATAGAACCGCATGCATCACATCTTCTCTGCAATAGGGAATGTGCACAGTGAATTTTTCCCTGTTAAAATAACAATATAATCTTAAGATTTTAAAAGGGCACCTTCTAGTTTCAAACAATAATAAGAATAATAACTACTTAATTTCTTACAAACTCTAATTCAACGCACCTGTAAAAATTCTGTTGATGATAAAAAGATATAGCCATTGATGATCTTAAAACAGGTTCTGAGATTTTCTGAACTTAGTTCTGCCAAAACAATAATTTCAAAAATAGAAAATAAATTAATTCATTGTTCAAATTAGTTTAAATAGTGATAAAAACAACTAGAAAATCATTTGATCCAACCTTTCATTTCAATCTACCTGGGTTTACTGCACTGTCACCGAATATCCTATACGTAATGAAAAGAGTTCCCTACTATAATCCAGAAGTATTACATTTTGTTTGGGTATTCTCAGTTCTTAGGCTTTTTTCTTCAAATCTGCTCCCCATAAAAATCTACATATAAAATATGTTCTTAAACAAGCAATTTCCAGAATGGTAAAGGAAAGATTTTTTTTTTTAATTTTAGCTATTCCTTTTCAAGTACAGAGTAATAATTTTATTAAAGCTGAATGAGATCAAATGATGATGCAATACAATTTTATATCTTCCTACATACAATAATGATACAATAGAATATAGACTACATATAATTATACAAATCAAAACATGACTCCAAAATATCATCTATATCTAAACCTTGCCATACTTTTTTGTAACTATTATCATTTCATGTACAATAGGATAGATTTTTTAAAAAAATTTTTTTTCTGTCAAAATATATTTTCTATAGGCCCTTGGATTCTTCCTTTTGTTTTGTTTTGTTTTGTTTTGTTTTGTATACAGCATTGAACCCAGGGATACTTAACCTCTGAGCCATATTCCTACCCCTTTTGATTTTTTTATTTTGAGACAGGGTCTTGCTAAGTTGCTGAGCTAGCCTCAAACCCATAATCCTCCTGCTTCAGCCTTCCCAGCTGCCAGGACTATAAAGGCATGTGCCTGTTCCTTGGGTTCTTAACAACTCATAATCTAAGTGAGAAGACATACTATTCTGATATGAATTTTCTATTTATTTTCACAAAAGAATGAAAATCCTATATCTAATTCAAAAAGTCTTTTAAATTATTAGTTTCTATACATCAGGATCTGACAGACTAGTTTTAAAAACAAGAACAGAGGGGTAATGGGAGGACTAAATTATTTCCATGCTAACAAAAAACATTAAAATACAATAACTGTCATCTAGTATTTGTTTTTTTAATAATAGAAGACAGAAGTCTCAGGAAAAGAGAGGGCTCTATATTGGATAAAGTTATTCTTAAGAGGAATTCTCATTATCCTTTTCTCCCCCAAAACGAAGTTCAGTCACCTTGACTGATGCACCCTCTTTTGCAGACCAATCATACAGAGCAGACTGTGTGGCAAGTACTGTGATAAGCAAGACTTTAAGGGTCTACATATAAGTGACAACTGAGAATGACATCATTCCAGGAATGCCAGGGAATATAATTTTGAAATCACTGCCAACTAAAATTTCATCAAAATCAATTGAAAAATATTTAATAAATAAAAAATTTCACATTTAAGAAAGACTAATTTTTAAAAATATTTAATATTTAAGACTAATTTTTAAAAATCATGAAGTTCATGTCTTCCTATAGGTAATTTTTAAACTCAGGGATCAATTTATATAAATACCAGAATGATTAGGTCACTTCATGCCTTCATTCTATTTTCCAAACCTTCAACCATGCTCAGGACAGCTCTCACTGAGTTTTCTTCGGTATATTATCAACAGCAAATATTAAATATTGATGTTAAAATTAGTCCTAAAGTTAATAAATTTATCTATTTTAAGGTATTCAGTATAATTAACTACATCTATGAGTCCCTAGTAAGATTAAAGAAAAATCATTATCTGGTCCAAGTGCCAGAAGAACTGTACTTAAATTATGCAATAAATTTGTACTTACTTTTTGAAACTTTCAAACACTATGAGTAATTTACTTCAATGGTTCTCCATCAGGGGTTATTGTGTCCCCCAAACACATATAACAACATGTGAAAACATTTTTGGCTGTCACCAGTGGCATCATAATTGTTAGAACTAGAAATAGTATTAAACATCCTACAACGCATGGGAAAATCCCTCACAAAGATGATTTACCCAATCCGAAATGTCAGGAGAGTCGACTAAAAACCCCTGATTTAATTGATTAGGTTTTTTCTTTAACAAACTAAGAGTTCTAAGGTAAACATGTGCTCCATATAAATATCTACCATACTCTAAATACACGGTTTATATCTAGGTTTATACCTATTAGTATGACCATATTTTATATCTGCTCCTCTTTTTGCTTTATTCTTTTTCCTCCTGTTTTTAGTTTGTGTTTTCATTTTATAATTTATATATTTCTTTAAATATCTACAAAGAGGTAATGAAGTAATTATTGAATCATATAGAAATTTATAATGAATCTACTTAATGTTTAACCACATAACTATTTAATACTTTATTTATGGAAATGCAACCTTTAACATTTTTTTCTTGTATTTCAAATTCTGATAAAATTTAAAAACTAAAATGTGTAAGAGCATAGTTTCTTCCAAGTTAGGAAGTTGCCATCAGAAAGTCATCATTCTAGGTGTATTAGTTGTCATTCAGAACATAGACAGGATGAGTCAGTCAGATGTTCACCTTTTAAGTAATGTCTACTTACTAAGTTAAAAGAAATATCAAGTAATTTAAAGGAAAAAATAAGCTATTAAAACTAAATAAAATTACTTTTAGGTGTAGCCTCTGAATTTCTCAAGTTCTACTTACATTTAGGGACAAAGACATAAAATTCATTTTAGCCTTGGATTCATTCATAATTAATGTGACCTAAAAATCATTAACCTAAACATCTTAAAGTGTTCAATATTATTGGTTTTATATAATTGAAATATAGTGACAGGAAAAGCAGAATTGAGAGGTGGGTGACACAATAAATTCTGTGTCAAGTCGAATTTGGGTGGCTGCAGGGGGAGGGAGCAAGGTCACCTAGCAATACACTGTGCCAGAAGTGTCCAATGAGACAGACCTGCTGACCCCGACGTCCACCTTGGGTCCACCTGTTCCTGGGCAGGAACCTTGACCCCTTCCCCTGCATAAAAATCCTGAGCAGCCAAAGCCACGTGCGATTTCTTCGGGCTCTCCCACCCCGACTTTCACCCCGGGGGGCTGGAGATTTCACCTGGGACACAGACTCTAATAAATCTCAAGCCACTACTTTTGTCTGACTCTGGTGAACCTGCGTGGCGAGCTTACTCCTTTGGCCACCCGCCGCCTTTGCAAGCTTTACATTTGGTGCTGAAACCCGGGAGAAAGCGTTCGGACTTCCCCCATTTGGGACTAGGTTCACTCTTCTCCAAAAGAACCAGTATTCTCTTTATCTGGGCCAACAGAACTGGGGTAAGTTGCCTTTTCTACCATCTTCCAGTACTCTCCCGTTACTGGTCTGTCCATAAGTCATGCGCACCACACCCCCCCCCCCCCCCCCCGCGCCGTTTGGGCACAGAAGCCTGGGAGACGTCCCAGACTTCACTAGACCCGTGTTCTCTCCATTCTGGACCCCCGTAGGTCAAGGAGACATTCTGACCTCCGGCCCGTCCATTTTCTGTTCCTTGGATGACCACGACCAGAGCCTGGGACGCCTAGTTCTGCTTGTGTTCATCTCCCGGGTAATACTAGAAGGCTCTAGGAAACGCTGACCTATTGGCTGCCGCTATCATAATTTCACTAAATGGCCACCAGAGGAAATAACCAATTTATCATGCCGCTGAATAGACACGTGGAGCCTTGATTTTATTGAAATCTGTGTCCTGCCTCCCCATCTCTCCTTTTTCTGTCCGCTTCCCTACCTAAAACCGCCCCATTTTCTTTTCCTTCACGCTTTCGGACCCACCGGAAATGCTCTCTGCTCCTGCCCCTCGGTTTCCACTGAGACTGCCAGCTTCCACTGAAACTGCCGGCAGCGACGACTGCGTGTCCATCAACTGTGTGCCTGCCCCTTCCCCCTGCTGCCTCCCCTGTCTCCTCCGTCTCTCCACCCCCTCTGCTGATATAGCACTGGGTGTGGGACTCCACTGAACACGGTGCTGGCTATTCCCCGCCACCACTGCTGCCGCAGCAGTCGCTCCTCCATGGCTGCGTGGACTGGCAGCACGCTCCCTCCCTTCAGTGCGCTACCCCTCACTCGCCAACTCACCATCGCCGCAGCAGCTGCCATGGTTCCCCACGCTCTGCGCTGGGCTGGGCTCGCAACTGACCGCCCATCCCCTACCCAGTCCCTGCCAAAGCCCAACAAGCCAGGTGCCGCAATAGAGCCACTGCCTGGGAACCACACATGCACGAGTCAACTGCACTCAGGTTCAGCTTCTCCGTTCCCCCGCCAAACTCCGCCCATAGGGTCCTCCGAACACTCCCCTGGGGAACACTCTCCTGGGAGCTGCTACCCACTCCCCTCACCTGACTTAACCATTTTTGTAGGTGGCAGTTATATGCTGAAACCTGATGGATGCTGCAAAGATACAGAATCACCACTGCCTAATTCCAAATATGCTTTTTTAATTCCTCACTCACTTTCATCTTTCTCTACTGACTCCTCTACTTATATTAAGTGAGGGAAATTACCCAAAATCCAGATAAAAATCCAGCTTTATTTCTTAACTGCCTTACAGAGGCCCACAAACCCCTATCCGAAATCTGGTAAAAATGGCCTTTAAAGTCTACGATGCCCAAGAGGCAGGCTTATTTACAGAAAAAGGTAACACTCCAGTCCCAGTCCCTGGTAGTTAACCTGTGGCCTGCTCCTCCAGCAAGAACTCCAAAGAAGGACCAGCTGTCCTCTGCCAGGGGCAAACCCATGGCCCCAAACAAGTCGTCTCCACATGCAACCAAGCAGGACACTGGAAAACTAACTACCTTATGGCTGGCCCCTCTCTAGCGCCTCTACACAGGGGTGTGACCAACCAGGTGGTCCCTTCCCCTCAACTGTTGGGATTCGAAGAAGATTGAAGAAGCCTGGACTCGAGGATCGCTGAGCCCAGGGCATGCTCCAGGGTAACCTTGTGGACACAGGAGCTACCTATTCTGTTTTGCCTGCCCATTCTGGGCCTTTATTTCCTTCCCAGGTTTCGGTTATGGGAATTAATGGAAACCCTCCTTGCCAAACAGAACAGCTAAGTTAGCCTGTGCCCTGGAGGGACGTTCTTTCACACACTCTTTCCTGGTTATTCCTTACTGTCCATTCCCCCTCCAAGGTAGAGATGTTCTCCAACTTCTGGGAGCCACCCTACAACTTCTTCCCAAGTGTATTACTAGTACTCACCTTCTTCTACCTCTGTTTCTTACATTCTCTCCCACACCACCTTTCGTACTGTTACCAGACCTGGATGACCCCCAAGTCTGGGACACCTCCAAGCCTGTCATCACCTCCCACCACAAGCCAGTCCTAATCTAACTGAAACCTGATGCTAAGTTTCCTTCATGTCCTCAGTTTCCAGGAAGGACTTAAATCCATCATAGGTCAGTTACTCAGGGACTCCTCATCCCTACTGACTCCCCCCTGTAATACTCCTACATTGTCTGTATGTAAACCCTCAGGAGCCTATCGCTTGGTCCAGGACCTCTGCCTAATTAATGAGGCAACTATTCCCATCCACCCAGTGGTTTCTAAACCCAACACTCTTTCAGTACTTTTTAAATTCCATTTAAATTCCATTGGGTAACATACTTAAAATATTATTGGTGAAATCATAACAGGTACCATTCTAAGGAATCCAAAGGTTTCAACTGTGATTCAATTAAAGAAGAGTTATTTCAAAATGCAAACAAAAGAAGTCAACAGATAGGAAAGAGAAAATAGAAGGTTCTAGGTGTAGAAATATATTCAGTAGAAGGGAAAAGAATATTTCTGGGTAAGAAAGTCTTTCTATGATGAAATACATGAGGGTCTAAATAAGTGCTAAGAAAGTCTGTGTTTAAGTAAAAGACAAATTTCAACAAGTTTGTGTATGACTAAATTGGTTATATGTATATGAGATGATCAATTAAAGGCTATTTAAGGTTTTTCCCTAAGGTTAAATGTTAATGGGCTAATATAAATCAAAGTGTAATCAATATGTTAAAATGACAAGGATTTCTTTAAGTTTTATACTATTGTGGTTAAATAACTGGTGGGATATTGTGCTACATTGCAGAGCCTAGGTTTTTCTTGAAAAACTAGGTTTGGTTGCTCTTTGTATATTAATGTGTCCGTGCCTTCCAGGTGCACAAGTCTTTAGAGCAGAGGATTTGTTGGGCTGGTGTTCTCCAAGCTAGGCTTGTCTGTGCTGGTAATTTATAAGAATAACAAATTTTATTGGGGACTTAATTTTTTTCATTTAATATTCTGTAACAGAACCTGCTATCAATAGGGTATATGTAAATTTGTTACTTTTTACACTGAGATCAAAATTTAAATGCAAATGCATGTAAAAGTTAGTGAGAGCCTGATTTGTTTAAAGGTTAATATTGTGAAACATGAAAACATTTGGCCACTTTGCCACACAAAAGGAAAGTTAAAAGCTCTCTCAGCATTTCCTTGATTTGTTTTAGAGGTAATATATTGTGTTAACTACCATTCACATAGACTCAGGAAAAATACATGTAGACTATGTAAAATGATGTTCAAAGAGGAGGCAAATGCGTTCTTTACAGTTTCTTTTCACCCTGACTCCTGTTACTTCTTTGCCTTCACATGGGAGGATCCTACATCCTTTAGGTCTTGAGAGCTGACAGTGAACAGTTTTCCAGGCAAAAACTGGCATATTGATTTCACCCTTATGCCCAGATGCAAGAAAGCTCCCTTACTTACCTTGGTTGATACTTTTTCAGGCTGAATAAAAACCTTCCCTACCCCCAGGGAAATTGCTGACATTGCCTGCTGTCCTCATTGAGCAGATTATTCCCAGATTCAGACTTCCTGCATCCATCCAGTCAGACGACGGTTCAGTCTTCACCTCTCAGACTGTTCAACTTTTCTCCAGAAGCCTCAACATCACCTGAAGACTCCATATCCCCTACTGACCCCAATCCTTGATGGTAAAGTTTACCCAGGGACAACAGCTAACTGTCCTGAGGCTTCACTTAGAATCTAAAAGTTTATATTCAGTCTTCAATTAGAATCTAAAAGTTTATATTCAGGTGGTTCCTCAGGTTCACCTAATCATCCAGGAGCAGGAAAAGGAGATTCAACCCCAGACGGATGCAGCTACTCAGCCTAATGCCAATTCTTTCTCAGGTCTTACTCTGCTACATCAAGGTCTTCAACTTCTCAGTCTCTCCAGAGTTCATAACATCTCAGATTATTTTCTTTGTGCAGGTTTGGACCGGACCCTGCTAACAGCTGTTCCTATGAGTAATCCCCTTAATACTTCTTCAAAGGCTCACAGGACCCCTATTCACCTTTGGAGAGAGTTCCCCTTATTACAACTCCTCAGAGAACTTTGCGTACTGTTACACTTTCTCTAACTCAGTACCTTACAACTAAACCTTACAGGTCTCTTCTCCCACGTTTGCTCCTCCAGGATTCTTCTTCTGATGTAAAGGTACTCTGACAAAAAAATTAGATCCCAATATGCCCTTCACGTTCTGTGTGCCATCCGCTTTAGTTCCTCAATTGCTTCTACATAGTGAAGTTGAAATAATCTGACCTGTTCAAAGCCCTAGCATCCTACAAAGATAAATAACATCTGTCGCCCAAGTTTCCTTACAGAACCGCTGAGCACTAGATCTTCTGACAGCGAACAAAGGAGAAACATGTCTATTCCTAGAGGAAGAATACTACTAGGGCATCAACAAAACTAGACTGAGAAACTGGACTCACTGAGAAAACTCTCCAGCATCTGAATTTACCCAGAGCTGCATGAGTGAGGTTGCCAGAATGACATACAACCAAATGCTCCTGCACCCTTATAGCCACCTCCCCACCGACCCAGACCCTGAATCCTTTTTTTCCCCACGACGCCCCCAACCACGCAGGAAGTAGCCAGACAGACTCTGGCACCCTATATCACCAAAAAGGTCGGAATGTCAAGTCGAATTTGGGTGGCTGCAGGGGGGGGGAGCAAGGTCACCTAGCAACACACTGTGCCAGAAGTGACCAATGAGGCAGACCTGCTGACCCTGACGTCCACCTTGGGTCCACCTGTTCCTGGGCAGGACCCTTGATCCCTTCCCCTGCATAAAAACCCTGAGCAGCCAAAGCCACGTGCGATTTCTTCGGGCTCTCCCACCCTGACTTTCACCCCAGGGGGCTGGAGATTTCACCCGGCACACAGACTCTAATAAATCTCAAGTCACTACTTTTGTCTGACTCTGGTGAACCCTCCTGGCGAGCTTACTACTTTGGCCACCTGCCGCCTTTGTGAGCTTTACAGTATGACTTAATATTACAAGTCTGAGATATGCAAAGACTGGAAGATAGATTACCAGGGTAGAAAACAAATCCAGAGTCCCCTAACTCCCAACCTAAACCTGGGGATGAGAAGGGCGAAGGGGCAATAAAGAGAAAAGTGGCAGGGAGTAGACATTCCCTTATGTTCACCCACTTAAAAACTATAGGAAAGACTGACAAGGTTTAAAGCATGACAGTAACAGAAGGCTCCTGAAAACAGCACGAACAGCTTAAAACCAAATTGTGAAAAGAAAGTTAAGCCCAGGGTTCATAGCCATCTTGTGGTGCCTGCCTTCATCTGACCAGTCACCCTCTGAAATCAACTCTGTCTTCTCACAACCAGATGCAAACTAAACCAGGGGGAAGTCCCCTGCAGTGGGACCTCTTAAGAATCCAGCCAGTTAGAACTTCTGAAAGGACCACTACTATCTGTAAATCACTGAAACCCCTTCTCCCTCCTGCTCTCCGTGAAAAAGGGGAACGAATGGGCTTGTGGGGACAAGTGCTCAGGAAGTTTACCTAACCCTGCTCAGTTTCTGCAGCCCAGGTAAGGGCAAAGAGAACTCAGACAACAATGAAGCAGCTTTGGCCCTAAACAAAAGAAAGCAGATTCACCAGCCTCCCACCACCACCACCACCACTGACACTGTGGGGAGGGACACCGGAAGCCTGGGGTCAGTCCCCAGGATCCCAGAGCCATACTAGACGGAAGCTTCCTGAAAATTCAGTGACATAGAGACCCAGTAGAAAATTACTAAGGGTTATGGGCAGAAAGTAGCTGATACCAGCCTTAACAGGTACCCTAAACCATGATCACAATTGGCAAGTGACAAGGAACTACTTGGATACTTGTGGTACCTTACATCAGACTTAATAAGCAAAGGGAATCAATGCCCACCACTTACAACCTGGGGCAGTGGAGACTAAAGTAGAAACTAGAGTCCAGGTGAATCACTGGAGTCTGCACTACACTACAGTACTGTACTGCACTACAGTACCTCGGAGAGCAGCATCTGCTGGGAAATACTTCTACATCACAGCTCACTCGTGGAAAATCTACCACCAGAATTCCTGCACTCACAGCCAGCCACCAGGATACTCATTATGGTGAAAAGGTTCCAGTGCAGGGGAGGCACTTCATAGCTTGCATCCTGAACTACTGCATACAATGGAATCAGTCAACCCACAACAATGCACTAGCCAGGGCAGTCAAGGGCAGGCCCCTGGGCTAGAAAACCAGGAGCTGCTGGTAGGAGGTTCAGAGCAACTAGGACATTAACTCCTGATCCCCTGCAACTCAGAAGAGATCTACAGCCAAAGACAGATGGACATTTGCTAAATATCCAAACTCCAATTAAATTCAAACCAAGATTCAACAAGAATTTTCTTCACCTTGACATGGTCTACTATAAACAACTCCAATGACAACTTTGATCAAATAAATAACTCCTTAACTTGAAAGTTAATCATTAAACCAACAGCCGGACACCATACCTTCAACCCATTTTAATGTATATTATCTAATAGTTTTAAGCATTAATCTTTGTTTTCCTAGCTCTAGTTTATACCTGCTTCTACATAATCTCTTGTACTAACTGCTACTACGTCAAATAACACCCATTCATCTATTTCTTTCCTTTTCACCTTGGTAAAAATCACTTTTATAACTTTCTCTTCTTTCTCTTTCTCCCCACCCCACTTTTTCCCTCTCTCATTTACTGAATCTTTCTTCCTCCCTCCTTTTAGCCCTCACTTAAGGCAAATTTACCAAATTTAACAACTAATTTTTTGACCTGTTTCAGAACTTCATTTTAGGTTTATACAAGTTTTTGTTCATATAAGATAGAATGAGGCTTGGCTCAGAAGCGATTATAGTAAATAGGGCTCAGTGCCATCTCTTAAAATAGTGCTGATAAAGGAATCAGCAGAGGTCAAACATTAATATATCATCATCTTCACCCAACCCAGGCTCTTAAAAACAACTCACAAAATAGCCCTTCACATAAAAAAGGAAGTCAGAACTATACCAATAGATGGGCAGACATACACACGATATGAAAGAGCAATGGTGAAACCATCCCAAACAACTCATAATGCTTCAACAACAGACTCCCTGACTATGGAGGAAATGTCAAAGAAGGAATTTAGAAAGTTCTTAGTTAAGCTGTTCCATGAGCTAAAAGACAATGTAAGGTGTGAAATCACAGAAAAAATACAAGAAGTGAAAGATCACTTCAATAAAGAACCAGGCAGAAATACTCAAAATAACAAAATCAATAAATGAAATTAAAATTTCAATGGAAAACATCACCAAGAGATCAGACTACTTTGAAGACAGATTGTCAAGGCCCAAAGACAAAGTATATAATCTTGAAAATTAAGTCAACCAAAGAGAAAAGATGTGAAGAGACAACGAACAGAATATTAATATTAAAAGGCCAAATTTAAGATTCATTGGGATAGATGAAAGCTCTGAAATACAAACTAAAGGAATGCACAGTCTTTTCAATGAAATAGTATCAGAAAATATTCCAAACCTTAGGAATGAAATGGAAAGTCAAATACAGAAGACATATAGGACACCAAATACACAAAATCACAACAGATCCATTCCAAGACACATTATTATGAAAATGCCTAACATACAGAATTAGGATAGAATTTTAAGAGCAGCAAGAGAAAAATATTATGGTAACATTTAGAGGTAAACCAATTCAGACTTCAACACATTTCTCAACTCAGACACTGAAAAAAAAATATACATATATATTTTTTAGAGCTATATATGAATGTCAACCATACCCCAAAAAATTAAGTGTTAGAAGTGAAGATGAAATAAACATTTCTTCATGATAAACAAAAGCTAAAAGAATTCATAATGAGAAAGCCTGCACTACAAATCATACTAAATATTTTATGAAGTGAAAAAAATGATGAAAACAAGCATAGAGGAATTATACTAGAACAGTCAATCAAAGGTGAATCAAACCCAATTTAAACACTAGAAATAAATCACAATGGCAGGAAACAAAAATCACTTCTCAATAATATTGAATGTAAACGGTCTAAACTCTTCAATCAAAAGCCACAGGTTGGCAGATTGGATTGAAAAACAAGACCCAACAATATGCTCTCTGCAAGACATTCACCTCATAGATAAAGACATCCACAGACTGAAGGTAAAAGGATGGAAAAAAACATAGCATTCACATTACATGGATCTTGAAAATAAGCAGGGTTAACTGTTCTCATATCAGATAAAGTGGACTTCAAGCCAAAATAAATCAGGAGAGACAAAGAAGGTCATTTCATATTGCTTAACGGAATCAAACATCAACAAGATACAGTGATCATAAATATTTATGCCCTACACTGAAGTATCTAGGTGTATTAAACAAACTCTACTCAATATTAAGAATCAAATAGAACACAATACAATGATACTGGATGACTTTAAAACACCTCTGTCATTACTGGATACATCATCCAAACAAAAACCAAGTAAAGATACTACTGAAGTAAAAATTACAATTAATAATTTGAAATTTACAGACATCTATAAAATATTTAATCCATCAATGACCTGAATTCATTTTCCTTTCAGCAATACATGGAATGTTTTCTAAATCAGACCATATTTTAAGTCAAATAGAAAATTTTAGCAAATACACAAAATAGGGATAATATTATCAGATCATAATGGAATGAAATTAAAAATCAATGACAAGGTAGAAAATAGAAAACATTCTTAACAAATGTAAATAATACATTTTTGAATGAGGAATGGATAGCAAAAGAAATCAGGGGAGAAATAATAAAAATACTGAGAGGTAAATAAGAGTAGTGATACAATATATCAAAATATCTGGGACAATATGAAGGCTGTTCCAAGGGGAAAATTCACAATATTGAGCTCATACATTAAAAGAACAGAAAGATACCAAATAAATATTATAACATTACATCACAAGGCCCTAGAAAAAGAACAAACCAACACCAAAATTAGTATAGAACAGGAAAAATCAGAATTAAAATCAGAGCCAAAATCAGTGAAATTGAGATTAAAATGTGAAAAGAGAGCCCACAGAGTAGGAGAAAATCTTTTCCACCTGCACTTCAGAGAGAGCTCTAATCTCCAAAATTTATAAAGAACTTATAAAACTTTACACCAAAAATACAAAGAACCCAGTCAATAAATGGGCCTAGGAACTGGACAGACACTTTACAGAAGAAAATTTACAGGCAATTATTAAATATATGAAAAAGTGTTCAACATTTCTAGTAACTGGAGAAGTGAAAATTAAAACCACTCTAAGATTTCACCTTACTCCAATTAGAATGGCTATCATCAAGAACACAAGCAATAATAGATGTTGGCATGGATGTGGGGAAAAGGCACACTTGTACATTGCCGATAGATTTGCAAACTGGTGCAGCCACTCTGGAAAGCAGAATGGAGATTCTCAGAAAACTTGGAATGGACCCACCACTGGACCGAGCCATCCCACTCCTCTGTTTATACCCAAAGGACTTAAAATCAGCATACTACAGTAACACAGCCACATCAATGTTTATAGCAGCTGAATTCACAATAGCTACATTGTGGAACCAACCTAGATGCCCTTCAACAGATGAATGGAAAAAGCAACTGTGGTATAAATACACAATGGCATATTATTCAGCTATAAAGAAGAACAATATGGCATTTGCAGGCAAATGTATGGAATTGGAGAATACTATGCTAAGTGAAATAAGCCACGCCCATAAAACCAAAGGCCAAATGTTTTCTCTGACAAGTGAATGATGATACATAATGGGGGTGGCAGGGTAGGGGGGTATGAGAATAATTTAGGGACTTTATGTAGAGGGAAATGAGAGGGAGGTGGGGGCAGGGGTATGAAGATGGTGGAAAGAGACAAACATCATTACCTTATACCTGAATGATTACAAATGGTGTGAATCTACATCATGCACAACCATAGAAACAAAAAGTTGTACCCCTCTTGTGTACAATGAATCAAAATGCAGTCTTCAAAAATAAAAAACAAACAAAATGAAATGACAATTAAAAAAACTACAAAAGATCAACAAAACAAAGAGTTGGGTTTTTTGAAAACACTGTTTTGTTTTTTTGATAAACCCTTAACAAAACTAACCAAAAGTAAAAAGGTAAAAACTAAAATTTTCAAAGTCTGAGATGAAAAAGGACACATCACCACATATACTACTGAAAACCAGAGGATTATCAGAAACTATTTTGAAAATTTATACTTCAATGAGCGAGAAAATCTTGATGATATGGACAAATTCCTAGAGATACAATCTACCCAAATTGAACCAGGGCAATACAGAACACTTAAACAGATCAATTTCAAGTAATGAAATTGAACCTGCAATCAAAAGCCTTCCATTAAAGAAAAGTCCAGGACCAGGTCAATTCTCAGCCAACTTCTACCAGACCTTTTAAGAACCAATCTTCCTCAAATCATTCCACAAAATAGAAAAGGAGGGAACTCTGCCAAACTCATTCTACAAAGCCAGTATCACCCAGAGACCAACACTAGACAAAAGACACATCAAGGAAAGAAAACTTATAACCAATATTCTTGGATGAACATAGATGCAAAAATTCTTAATAAAATATACTGGTAAACCACATACAAAAACACATTAAAAAGACAGTACAGCATAATCAAGTGAGTTTTATTGCAGAGACGCAATGGTGGTTCAACATATGGAAATCAATAACTGTAATTCACCATATACATAGATTTAAACATAAGAATCACATGATTATCACCAACATATGCAGAAAAAGCATTTGGCATAGAACAAAACCCATTCATGCTTAAAACACTAGAAAAACTAGGGATAGAAGAAACTTACCTCAACATTGTAAAGGCTGACAAACCCAAGGTCAACATTACTTTGAATGAAGAAAAACTGAAGGCATTTCCTTTAAAAATAGGAACAAGACAAGGATGCTTACCTTTACCACTCCTATTCAACATAGTCCTTGAAAATCTAGCCAGAGCAATCAGGTAAGAGAAAGAAATTAAAGGGATACAAATAGGAAAAGAAAAGCTCAAATAATCTGTCTGCCAAAAACATGATCCTATATTAAGAAGACCCCAAAACTCCACCAAAAGACTTTTAGAACTCATAAATGAATTCGGCAAAACAGCAGGATTCAAAATCAATACCCATAAATCAATTTTGTTCCTATACTCCAATGGTGAATTTGCTAAAAAAGAAATCAGGAAAATTATCCCATTCACAATAGCTTCAAAAAATAAAATAAAATACTTGGCAAACAATCTAACATGCAAACTATAGAACACTAACAAAAACAGCTCAGTATTAGCACCAAAACAGGCAGGAAGACCAATGGAATAGAAGACACAGAGACAAATCCGTATAATAGAGTTATTTCATAGTAGACAACAGAACCAAAAACAAACACTGAAGAAAAGTTAGCCTCTTCCAAGAATGGAGGAAGGATGGATTGCATAGGGAAAACAGGGAGGTGGGATCAGGGAAGGGGGTAAGAATAATAACAGAATGAGACAAACATCATTACCCTATGTACATGTATGATAACACAAATGGTGTGACTCTATTTTATGTACAACCAGAGAAACAACAGCTGTAATCCACTTGTGTGCAATGAATCAAAATAAAAAAAGAAAACTTAAAAAAAAAAAGAAAAGAAAAGAAAAGTTAGCCTCTTCAACAAATGGTGCTTGGAAAACTGGAAATCCACAGGTAGATTTAACCGCAATCTCTCATCCTACACAAAACTCAACTCAAAAGAGATCAAGGACCTAAGAATTAGACCAGAAACCCTGTGCCACGCAGAAGAAAATGTAGGCCCAACCCTCTAAAATGTTCGCTTAGGAACTATTTTCCTTAAAAGACCCCTAAAGTACAAGAAGTAAAATCAAAGATCAATAAATTGGATGGCATCAAATAAAAAGCTTCTTCACAGTAAAGGGAATAATCAAGAGCCCAAAGAGACAGTCTACAGAATGGGAATAAATCTTTATCATCTGCTCCTCACGGCATTAATATGCAGGATATACAAAGAACTCAAAAAAACTTAACACCAAAAAACCCAAATAATCTAATCAATAAATGGGCAAAGGAACTGAACAGGCATTTGACAGAAGAAGAAATACAAATGGTCAACAAATATATGAAAAATATGTTCAACATCTCTAGCAATTAGAGAAATGCAAATTAAAACTATACTGAGATTTTATCTCACTTTAGTCAGATTGGCAGCCATCAAGAATATAAGTAACAACAAATGTGGGTGAGGATGTTGGGAGAAGGATATACTCATACATTGTTGGTGGGACTGCAAATTGGTACAAACACTCAGGAAAACTATATGGAGATTCCTCAGAAAAGTAGGAAGGGAACTACCATATGACACAGCTACCCCACTCCTCAGTATCTATGCAAAGGAATTAAAATCAGTATAATACAATGGCATAGCCACATCATTGTTTATAGAAGCACAGTTCACAATAACTAAGCTTTAGAGTCATCCTAGGTGCCCTTCAACAGAAGAATGGATAAAAAAATTATGGTATATATACACAGTGGAGTATTAATCAGCCATAAAGAAGAATAACTTCATGGCATCAGCCTGTAAATGGATGGAACTAGAGATTATCATGCTAAGTGAAATTAGCCAGTCCCAAAAATGTCAAATGTTGAATGTTTTCTCTAATATACAGAAGCTAATCAAAATGGGGGCAGGGGATAGAAGTAAGATCAGAGGAGTAGACAAAGGGGAATGACAGCAATGGGAGAGGATGGAACTGGAAAGGCAGGGGCAGGATGATCTCACATTCAAGGCCAGCCTCAGCAACTTAGCAAGACCCTGTCTCAAAATAAAAAATAAAAAGGGGCTAGGGATGTAGCTTACTGATAAAGCACCCCTGAGTTCAATTCCCAGTACCAAAAAATAAAATAAAATGAGCTAAAATGAAGTTAAATGGCTGGGCATGTAGCTCAGTAGAACGCCCCTGAGGTCAATCCTCACTACCAAAATAAAATAAATAAATTTAAAATGGTTCTGAAAGAATGTATGTGCACAAAGTTAATTATTAACAATGGCGTTGAACTCAGCCAAAATTAAAGCTAATACTGATGTTAAGACATACTGAATTTCAAGTTGGAATATGGAAATATACTCATTACTTTTTTTATTTATCTATGGAAAAAAAAGACATGCTGAACTAGCACAGGTATGTCATTTCTAAACAGAATTTCTTCATATTATTGATGACAAATACACAAACCACAATACGTACAGTAATTTTTGTTCTGAAAAATAAAAAAAGTAATCCAATAGAATCCACATCACCTATACTTATTGATAGAATAGTAGCTGATATGTAACAAAAGAGTATTGATTTATTGTTATCAAAATACATGTTCAGATTAGGAAAAGTATCTGGATCTTCTCCAAAAAGGGTAAGAGATTAACAGCCCACCTGTAGCATATTACCTTCTCTTGTTTCATGTTTCAAAGATGCTGCTTAAAAACCATTAGAGCTTCATCACTATATAGATCATTCACAAGTAATACTTCAGTGAATACATAATTTCCTAAGATTTAATATCAGTGATTCCTTAGCTAAAATAGGCAAATATATATAAAGTTCACTTTTTAAAAACTGAACAAAATTTCTTTGTAAAAGAAGCTGGATAAAACCTTAGTATAACAAAATGAGTTTTACTATATATTCTTTAAAAATTTCTTTTCTTTTTTTAATGTGTTTTTGGTCCTATAGATCAAATCCAGGGTATAACACTTGTTAGGAAAGCACTCTACCACTGACCTACATCCCCAGCCTTTATTTTATTGTTGTTTTTGAGAGAGGGTCTTGTTATATTGCCCAGGCTGGTTTTGAATTTGTGATCCTCTTGTCTCAGTCTCCAAAGTAGCTAGGATTATTGGTGTGTGCTATCATGCCTGGCCAAAAATTATTTTCTTAAAAGTTATATAGAATAACCTAGAAACTATAAAAACACAATTCAACTTATTCGTTAATATTAAGGACTTTTTAATAATAATGGAAGGTATAATTTAAAGTTAGCTACAATGTCCCCAAATTAAGGCTGCATTCAAAAATATTAGTAAGTTTATGCTTTAATACTTACCAAGAAGTGGTGACATATTCTGAAATACACGAAGCAACTCTGGTGTAATACATGGGCTGTTCTCCAATGTTACTAACCTAGGAAGAAAAACACAGATGATTAAATCATTTTCATGCCCATTAATGCTACTAATACAAAAATATAAAGAGGTTCCTCTAAAAGATAA
Source organism: Glaucomys volans (assembly GCA_020662805.1). NCBI lineage: Eukaryota > Metazoa > Chordata > Mammalia > Rodentia > Sciuridae > Glaucomys > Glaucomys volans. Next base: position 658,028 of record JAJEJO010002820.1, on the reverse strand, counting down.
AAAAAAATAGATAGAATGAAGTTATAAAAAGAGAAAATTAAAAGATTATCTACAAAACTTAGTAAATACCTCAAAATAAATACCTATCTACAGATTATGTAGTATTATTCCTTTATACATAATAATAATAGTAAGGAAAGTATTTACTAAAATATGCATATTAATGAAATTATAATTTTAAAACAAATGCATGATTACTATGGTGAAAAGGGGGAAATTATTTTGCTGTTGTGATTTTCTTGAAATACTCTGGTGTGGCATGTAATCTCTGTGTCCCTTCAACAAGAAACTGGGCTAATAAATTAGTAAAATAATAGGTTAAATGGTTTCTAAATATGAACTTAATAGAACAAAGTACAATTACAAGCCAGTCTAACACACTTAGCAGGCTAAAACACTGAATGTATGAAAAATTATATAAATTGTGGTTTATCACAGAAATGTATAGCTGGTTTATCTATCTCCCCTCACTCACAGAGAACTTAAAGGAAAAAACCATAGTTATAATAATAGAAGCAAAAAAAGAAAAAAAAAGCCTATTAAATATAATAACTGCTTTCAAAATTCTTACCTCATTATAGAAAGGAACTTCCATAAGAAAGTACCAAATACTCTAATAAATACACTTAATGATGATAACATGTTGAAACTATCCTCTAGAAAAGCAGAAAGAAGCCTCATACCTATCTACCTCCACATTTATTCAGTTTATGTATGAAGGGCCTCTCAAGTAAGTTAGTAATAGATACAAGAATAAGAGAGAATATCAATATATGAACATTAATGGACTTCCTATATGCCAAAAATCAATACTTAAGAAGTAATTAGATGATGCTATGACTCACAGATACAAAAATCCAACATCATAAAGATGTCAGTATTCACTGTTAAACTATTAAACAGATCCAACACTATTTCTTTTTAAAAAATAGTTTAATATATTTTTTAGTATTGATGGGCCTTTATTTTATTCATTTATTTATATGAGGTGCTGAGAATTGAACCCAGTGCCTCACACATGCTAGCCAAGTGCTTTACCACTAAGCCACAACCCCTAGCCCCTAACACTATTTCAATTCACATTCCTACAGAATTTTTCCTGGAAATTAGGCAAAATGAAAAGGAGGATGTCCAAAAACAGACAAAAAATTTTAAGAAAAGAAAAAGTTATAAATGGGGCTGAGAGTTTTGAGACAGATACTTGCTTAAGTTATTAGTATTACTTAGTATTAAATCAATAGAAATTAATTTAGTAAAGAAAACAGAAAGCACAATAAACAGATTCTCCTTGTCGATGAGTCCAAACTATCTGAAGCTTATACTTTCCCTGCAACTTAGTCTTTTCAAGTTTTTCCTCTACTTTCTATGCTAGCTTCCATAGAATAAATCATGCTAATCAAAGGAGGAGAAAAATCAGAATTTAAACTACATAAAAATAAAATGACAAACTGTGTTACTTCAGACTCAACTAATAAAGATGAGAAAGGAGAAGAAATGAGATTTAAAAAAAATCAAAGCACTACTCTTCACCATCAAAAAAGAGAACATGACTATTTTGATTAATATCACTATATACACATATAAAATATTTTTCATGAAAACATTTCTAACTTTAAAGTCTTAATAAATTACTAAAATAACAAAATTTTTTGTAGTAAGCAACAATTTAAAAAATACAAACAGACCAAAAGAGTTAGAAACGAAAAGAGCCACAACCACCACACACACAAAAAAAAACACTGGAGCATTTTTAATTAAATCAATATTAAGACAAAGCAAAATAATGATGTGAGCTATATAACTGACAAGTTAAAAAGAATAAATGCACATAAAACTCTGCACCTGTGACACTCTCACTGCAATGATATATTACAAAAATGGATGTTTAGTCCTTAAAATTCATTTAAGTTTAAAAAGAAAAATACACACATAATGTAGAATGGAAACACAGCTCAGTGGCAGAGCACTTGCCTACTGTGCAAAATGTCCTGAATTTGACATACAGAACCTCAAAACAAAAACACCAAGTCACGTGTTATAGAGGCAATGTAACAAATATATAACTGAATCATATACTTCAATAACAGCAAAAATAAAACAATGTTTGGTCAAAGAAGTCACCAAAAAATCTGAAATGATACCAACAAAATTTTTTAAAAGACTATGAAAATTTATGGGAACTAAGTAGTCATACTCCAGTACTAATTTCACAGCTTTAAATGTTTTAGTACTTAATAAGAAAAATAACTGAAAAAAAAGAATGTTTTCTCTTATACATTAAGAAATCCTATAAATCCAGTTAAACATAGGAAATTAAAAATATATCAAAGGAGAGAAACAATTTATAAATCTAAGAGTTCCTTCATAAGGAGGTTTGATAAATGTACTTTAATAAATATACATCATCTTAAAAAGTTTATTGGAGCATTATAACTGTACATAACAGTGGGGCTCACTGTGACATTCATATACATACACAAAATTATTTCCTCAATTTCAATAAATATGTTTTTAAAAAGAGATAAAACAAAAACATAACTATGAATGGCAAACATAAAGCAAACATACAAAAACTTTTCTATTAGTATTTTAAAGGACTAAGTGCCCAAACTAAGATACATCAAAAATCAAAACTCAATTAAAAAAAAAAACAAACTAAAACTAAAAAAGGAAAGTTAAATAAATTTAATAAAATAAATGTTTAAACTTATAACAGAGGATGATATCGAAGCTGTAAATGAACCCCTGGCCTTCACCATGGGTCCATTTTCAGTTTATTAGTGAATTCTTAAAATGCCTAAAGAAAAAACAGCATATTACAAAAAACATTACAGTGTAAAGCAAATGATTTTCAAAATCGTTAAACTGGTAAGATAACCCTGATATAAAAACAAACAATACCATAATGTATAGATCATAGAACCAACTTATTTATAGAGGAAAAAAAGAAAATTAGGCAAAATACTAACAAAAAAATTTATTATTTTTTTTAACAGTACTTTATAATTTACCCCAGAAAGTAAAGTTTATCTAGGAAGTCAAAGATTTTTGTAAGAATTTATTTTTTAAGAGAAAAATATGATCTCTTGAACACATGGCAAAAAACAATCAAATTATTTTGTTTTGTTCTGTTTTTAAATGATGAAAATCATATTTCATTTAATGGTATATAGCTGATATTGCTTATATAGCATTCATTACCTACCACATATAAACACACACACACACATATATACACACACACACCCCTGTTCATATTGCTATATAGCTTATATAGCATTCATTATCTCATCCCATACATACATAAATATACACACACCTTTTCATGCAAGCTCTTTCTAAAAATTCCACTTAAAATAATTTATAGTATTGTTATAAATTTATATTATTAGAAAAGTGAAATAAGACTAAAAATTCATGAGCTAATTCTTAGGATATAAGTAATATGACAATGAAAAAAAACTAAAGCATGTAGAAAGGGGAGATAACAAACCTAAGAGCAGAATGTAATAAATAGGAAACAGTAAAAGCAAAAAGGTCTCTGATAAATCTCTAGAGCAATGGTTCTAGAGGAAAATAAGAAGCAAAGAAAAAAAGACAATGACATAATTGGTCTGAGAGTTTCACTTTACTTTCGTGACCATAAACATCAGCTGGTATTGATTATCCATAATAAATTCCAATTCTCATTTTTATTTTATAATTTCTCTTCCCCACAATCTCTCATATCTGTGTTCACTCCTATACTAGCCCGTAACTCCCAGCTGATGACCATGTTTTATATTTATTGAAAAATACAAGCCTACTACATGAAAGAAATTCCTGTATTATCAAACTACAAATTTGGAAATCTACCCTCCTGCCTCCAGTCAACATGAAGTATCCCTACTGTTATCAAAATTTAACTCCTCCATTTGAGTTCTGAATTCTATCCCTTTGTTTCTCCTTCAATCATCTCACTCTCTCAATCAAGTTCCACACATTTTTCTAGACCTTGTATTTCCAGGATTACATCGTATAATCTTCTTTATAATAAAAATTCTCAAACAAGTTATCAGTGTTCAGTCCTTATTTCCAATTCCTTGTTCAACCTACTCATTCTAATTTCTGTTCCAACCCCTCCACTGAAAACCCTTCTGGCATCTCCATTTGGACAAATTCACTTCTCTGTACTATTTTACTTGGACCATCAGAAACATTTAGCATAGCTGCACACTTCCTCATTTGAGAAATAGTCTCCTCTTTTGGCTTTGTTTTCCTACTACATCAGTAGACAGGCTTTCTCTGTCTTCCTAGATGGCTCCTTCTTTCTCTGTCTTACTAGATGACTCTTTTCTGTACACAAAATCTTCATCAGGATCCTGCCCTGGGCAGAATATTCTCTATCTGACCTTCTCTTCCTATGCAATTTTATATGGCTTTAAATGCCATATACAAAGAGTTAGCAAATATAACCGCATTCTCACAACAACCATGTAAAGTACCAATTTTCCTCAATTCACAGATAAGGACAATTTATTCAAATGATAAACTGAATACAGCATTACAAACTGAATACAGTGCTGTAATGGAATTGGCACCTATATCTGTCTGGTTCCAAACATGAGCTCTAAGCCATTAAGAAAAAAATATATAAAGAAATTTGTACACTGATTATTCGATCCAGAGAAACTTAACTATTATTAATTTGATAATTTTTTTAAAAATGTATCCTAATAATTTATATTTATTCATTATGCATGATTTAAGGCTAGGAAAAAAAGAATAACCATTAGCAGAGCAATGCATTTTTATTATTACATAATTCTTTGAAAACTTAATATACTTATAATAAACACATTAAGTCTGTAATACTGACAAGTCTGAATCTAGCTCTCCATATTTTAAAGTTTTCTAACATCCAACATCATATAATATTTACATATTATAAGAAAGCAATTTTGAGCCAGGCGCGGTGGTGCACACTTGTAATCCCAGCCAGCACTTGAGAGGCTGAGGCAGGAGTATCACAAGTTCAACGCCAGTCTCAGCAACTTTAGGGAGGCCCTAAGCAACTCAGTGAGACCCTGTCTCTGAATAAAATGCAAAACAGGGCTGGGGATGTGGCTCAGTGGTCGAGTGCCCCTGGGTTCAATCCCCAGTACCAAAAAAAAAAAAAAGAAAGCAATTTTGTGCCAGAGATTAACATTTTAATTTATAATCTGGAACAGGGGTTGGCAACCTACAGACAACCTAAGGTCACAGGCTAAATCTAACCCATATCTTATTTCTGGAAATGATTATTTAGTTGGAGCACAACCATGTACATTTGTTTATGTACAATCTATGATGGCTTTGACACTAAAATATTGGAGCAGAATATCTGCAACAGAGACTATATGATCTGGAAACTCTAAAACATTTAGTTTACTATCTGGCTGTTTACCCAAAATTTTGCCAGGTAAAATTTAGGTAATTTACCAAAATTTGGTCTAGAGTAATCCCCCCTTATATATACATAAAAAATGTGAATATAAAAGATTTCAATAACATGCTAATTAACAACCAAACCATCTACCTGTCATTTCAGTTCAAATAACATAACCTGGGAAAGAATATGAGGAACCCAAATCACAATTAGTAAGCATCTATCTAGTTAAGTTTAAAAATCATTCATTTACTACAAGATCACTGATTTATAATTTGTACCTATAACAATTTCTAAGAACCAAAACTTAATTCTTAGACAACTAAGCAAAACTGACAAGAAAGGAGGGAAGAGAGGAGAAGTTAGGGCTAACAACCAATGTTCATTTTTTTCTATGGTTAATTTTCTTTATTTGCTTTTTATAACTCCAGTAGTCAGTTTACACACTGGAATTTCTAAACCTTTCATGTATCATTAAAAGATTGTCTCTGAAACTTTCTCCATCACAAAGATGAGTTTAATAAAACAAAAGGATTTTCTACCATACCTGCTAACATACATAGTATACAATCGATAAATGTTTATCATACTAAAATGCCATGGAAGCAGGGTTTTTTTTCTCTCTCTCTTTTTCTTTTGACACACATACTCAATGCAGGAATAATCAAAAGTATATGTAGCACTAGCATTTGGTACTAAGGTATAATATTTCAGCACTTACCTAGTAAGGTAAGATAGAGGTTGAGAAATAACAATATCCCTCAAAAAACATCTTTCACAGACTGGAAATTTTAAGACAATTTTAATTTGGGAAAAGTTACCAAGATTCTTATTTTACATGCCAAATTCCAAAAGAAGAAATGTAGTATAAATAACTTTGTCTATTTTAAGCCTACCCTGAATGGCATCTGCCAAAAAAGGAACTGTTATATTATCCATTTGAGGAAATCAATTTCATGTTCTTATTTTTTAAATGCTAAGTATTTAAAGTGTTTTTACACAAGACCTTTACTTTATTGGCATGAGAATAGGGAAGGCCAGGAAAAATATAAGATCCATGGTATCAAGTTTTCCTCTTACCATAATTCTAAACCATCTTCCAGAAGATAGACATGTGGAGGCTGGGAAACATCTGTACTCAGTTGGATAACTGGGAGCAGGAAAGGGTACAGGTTCTTGCTGTCTGCTCCTAATCCCTATGGGAAGTATAAATACAACTTGTGATAAGACATTCTAAGGTCCCTCCCTCCCACCAAAAGATTACCTATCATAGAAAAAGCTCTGAAATCAATTTGTAAAAAATAAATCCATTTTTAAGGATGGTTCTCATTATATTCACTACTAAAACAAAGTTGTTTACAAATAGAATCAAAAAATAATATTCAACTGCCTAATGACAGTAAAAAATATACATGCCAAGGCTATAAAACATCTGCTATTTCAAGATTTTCCAAATACAGGCCAAATATCCCTTATCTAAAATGTTTGGGACAAGAATTAATTCAGATTTTTTTGGATTTTGGAATATTTGCATATATATAATGACAAATTGAGGATGGGACCCAAATGAAATTCATGAAATTTCATTTATGAAAATCATTTATGAAATGATTTTATGAAACCATGAAATTCATTTATGTTTCATATACACTTTATACAAATAGCCTGTGTTTTGACTATGACCCACCACATTAGATCAGATAAGGAAATTTTTCTCTGTGGCATCATGTCAGCATGTGACTCCTCTGACTACAGAAGAGATATTAACGTTGGTATTTTAAATACTATAAACACTCTCACCCTCTCACCTATGTAACTAATCTAAAGTGAATCCAGCCTAAGTGTTCACTAACAAAATAATTAAACTATGATAATTCATATTTTAGGATTGTGAGGAGCCAGGAAAAAGGACTTGGCATGGAATAAGAAAAAAATTGCAAAAATAATTATAAATTGGGTTTAAAAGGTGCAGAAGGATATTACAATTTCACATATCAAGGAATTTTTTAAAATTACCTATATATTTGTATATGCATAAAAATGTTTCTGGAAGCAAACAGAAAAAACTATTAATACCAGTTACATATGGAAGACAGAAAAGATGTTAGGAAGAGGGTAAAAAAAGATCTGCTTTATACTTGTATATTTTGTTAAAAAAATAGGTCCCCCCCTTTGGTACTGGAAAAAGGGAAAATGGAGCGGGGAGGAAACGGGTGCCCAACCAGAGAGCCACATCCCCAGTTCTTTTTTATATTTAATATTTTTATATTTTATTTAGAGACAGGGCCTCACTAAGCTACATTGCTTAGGCTGGCTTTGAACTCACCATCTCCTGCTTCAACCTCCCAGTTACTGAAATTATACCCAGTCAGGCACACAGTGTTTTAGTGAAGGATTTTTGTTACTATTTTTAATAATTCAAGAAAACAAAGATGGAGGAAGAAAAAGGGATCTAATCTAAAATTCTAGTTTGCTTACTGATGCCTTAGGGAGGCTGATATGGTGTAGCATACTATAAATACTTTTTTTTCTTTTTTATCATTTTATTTATTTATTTTTTATTATGCTGATTCATTGTACACTATAAATACTTCTAAAAACAAAAAGGATTAAAGACCAATTGCTAAACCATAATAACTCCATCCTCCAATACAACAGAAAGGAAACCAAACAATTAACACCTGCTCATTTAGGGAATAATGCAAATAATAATACAGTTTATCCATAATCTAGCTATTGTGAATTGAGCAGCTATGAAATTATGACATTTGTAGGTAAATGGATGATGTTGGAAACTGTTATGCTACGTGAGATCAGCCAATCACATAAATCCAAAAGCCGAATGGTCTCTCTGATAAATGAATGATGATGCATAATGTGGGGGGGAAAGATGGCAAGAATGGAGGAAAGATAGCTAGCATAGAGGGAAGGGAGGGGTGGGGGCGGGTGGGGGGTAAAATTAATAACAGAGTGTGTGACAGATACCATTGCCCTGTGTAAATGCATGAACGCACAGATGGTGTGACTCTACTTTGTGTACAACCAGTGAAACAATAGCTGTACTCCATTTGTGTTCAATAAAAAATAAAATAAAATAAAATAAAAATAAATTGTCAAGTAAAAAAAAATAATAATAATACAGTTTATAGAAAATTACAATGTCATAAAATAAATACATGTACCCCTATGATGTCATATACCATAAGTTCAATTCTTTTTTTCCAATTTTAGAGTATACATTATTAACTATAGTCATAATGCTAGGTAACAAATCTATATCTTCCATCTAGTTGAAATTTTGTACTCTTTGCCCAAAACATTTCTCCCCTCCTTGTTTCCTGGAAAACACCATTCTAATTCCTGCTTCTTTGAGTTCAACTTTATTTGACTCACATATTAGATCATGCAATATTTGTCATTCAGCCCATTATCATCTGTGGGGCATATACATTTCAGGAGAAATGCTTAAAGGTTATTCTTAAATGTGTTAACTGTAAGTTCAGCCTTCTCTTTAACCAAAAATCATTTAGAAGATCTTATTAGAGTTTACAAAGGAAGAGAACTATAAGAATTCAACTGCCTAATAAAGTAGTAACTGGGCCTTAGAATTAAGTTAAATGTCATTCCCTATAGTTCAGTCTTTTCATAAAACATAAATAAAAATAATATTAAGAAAAAACAGTTAAGTTCATTTTATCAAGTAAACTAGAAAGTTGCTAGGGAAATTAGAATTTACTCAATTGTCTATTAAAATAAGCAAAACATGCTAGCATTAATAAAATTAAAGTAAGCAACTGCTGAACACACAGACTGTGCAAAGATTAAGAGATTTCAGTACCTTGTAAGCTAGCAACTGAAGGATGTCCCAATCCCTGATATGCAGCTTTAAAACTGTGAATTCTCTATAGACCCCCAGTAACTATAAGATATTGTCTACCATACTATGAAATCTCAAATAAATTAACCAGTTTTTAAGAAAATATTGGAAGTGATTAAAGACGGAGGAAATCATGTTCTGTAATTACATAGGATATAAGGGGAAATTGAACTTTGTAACTTTCCGTGACCTATATTTTTTTTAAAGACAAAAATATGAATAGTACCCTTTAGATACGGCCTTTTTCAGGGTACTTTCCTTGGCTCTCTTAATATCCCATTAACATACTGTTTATGTCTTAATCTATTATCTCCAACCCAATTTTCTGAATTCCACTCAAATGACTATAGGGCATCATCTCCCAGAAGGAATCTCAAACTCTTAACACTGAACCAACTCATTGTCTCCCTAAAAATACTGTTCCTCAGAGACTCAGGAGACTGAGGCAGGAGGCTTGCAAATTCAAGGCAAGTTCACCAACTCACAGAGGCCCTAAACAATCTAGTGAGACCCTGTTTCAAAATTAAAAATAAAAAAGACTGAGAATGTAGCTCAGTGGTAGAGTATCCTGGGTTCAATCCCAGGTACTAAAAAAAAAAGAAACCATTAAACTTAGTGATAAATTTTATCTCATCCTTTTCCTAGTTCCTCCCTGACTTTATTTCACATCTAAACTACCTTTAATTCTATCTCCTTAACATTCTTCAAATCTCTCCCCTTTTTTTCCACAAATTTTATCAAGATCCTTATCATCATCCTTAATCCATGTCTTTTCATCATTCAGAATCTCCAGTGAGCTGGACGCGGTGGTGCACGCCTGTAATCCCAGCAGCTCCTGAGGCCGAGGCAAGAGGATCTCGAGTTCAAGCCAGACCCAGCAACGGCAAAGCACTAAACTACTCAGTGAGACCCTGTCTCTAAAACACAAAATAGGGCTGGGGATGTGGCTCAGTGCCCCAGGTTCCACCCTCAGTACCTGATAAAAAAAAAAAAAAAAAAGGGGAAATCATAACACTGCTTCCTCTGAACTTCAAAAGATGTTCTTTTAGCCTTCTTAATCCCATATACAAGTTCTGTACTCCATGTTCCAACTATACCAAACAACTCAGAGAATTCACTATATTAATTATCTGGAGAAAACTATCAGATTAAACACATGTATTTACCACTGTTCTCTTCTAAAACATTAAAAAGAGAGACTTTTTTTTTTTTTAAAAAGAACTTAAAACCGTAAGAAATAAAGATAGCATTAGAAAGGATAAAATCAATTTAATTTGGATGCTGGGAAAAAAGACAAGTGGTAACTGACTCGGCCAACTAAGAAACCAAAGCTCAAATTAAAAAGGAAAAATAAAAAACCCTCACAAAACAAAGGTAAGAAGCATATTGATTTACATTGCTAATCCTCCAAAAGACTCAGGAACTGGCAGTTCAGGCATTTCAAAAAATGTGTGCATGGGTGTGTGTCTGGAGGAATGAAGAAGTGTTAATAAGAAGAGAACTTCTAGAAGGTGTTTAAAAAAGCAATTTGATAACAAGATCTCACCCACATCCACAAGCAGATAAACAAGTGGCTTTCCTCTTGAACTAGCGTAAAACTATTTTCTGCTAAGATAAAACAGATACTCCAAAGTCAAGGAAATTCCTTGTAATCAAGAGTTGGGTATGACATAAAACAAGAATATTATATCAGCCTTTAAAGTCAGGAAACTAGGGGATCTTTCACTGAGAAAAGACATCAAAATGTTAACATAGAATGTCTTCCCACAAAATGTATCCAGATCATTCTAAAAGGAATCCCACATTTTTAAGCTTCCTACACAAACTCACCCCGTCCACTGAGTTTTTTAAAACCCACTCCTAAATTTATACAAACTGTTGACAGATCCTGAACTTGGGAGATGTTTACAAATGCATTATACTGCTCTTCCTTCTTCTGAATATGCTTCAGACTTTTTCATGATGGAAAGTAAGCAAATAGAAATGAGCAACTAAGGATGAACAGATATGATTAAAATATCTACTATGAAAAATAAAAGACAAAACAATTAGAAAAAAGCATCTTGAAAGAAAGCAACATCAAGCAGAAATTAAAGTTTGGAAAAATCTATCTTTAACATGGTTAGTATAATAAAACACTGTGTTCACAAAACAAAAATAAAATGAAATGTACAGAAGGATTCCTCCATAATATAAAAAGTCACAGACATTAAAATGTAACCAGGAAAGAATTGCTTAATAGAAAAATTAAAAGATAGAATTGAGACTATTTCCCAGAAATTAAAATGAAAGCACAAAGAAAAGCAAGAAACACACAGTAAGAAAAGTAGAGAACTGATTTAGAATATCGATCTGCTAAATTATCACAAATTTATAAAGAGAAAACCATGAAGAGGAAAAATGATCAATAAAATACAATACAGTTATCTAAAACCCTCTAGTATGGATTTTAGTTTGATATGCCTGGTGTCCAGAACAATGGGATAAATACACACCTAGATCATCATGAGACTGCAAACAGGTACACTAGGGATGTAGCTCAGAGACTGAGTGCTTGCCTAGCATGTGTGAGACCCCAGTACAAAAATACATAAAACCAAATTTTAAAGAAAAGAAAGAAGAAAAAGTACACCAAGATGATCATACAGTTATCATAAATGGGAAGAAGGGATGACACACTCAAGAATTAAGAAAAATACCTCTAAAATTCTGAGTAGTCAAAAACTAACACACACACACACTGAGTAGCCAAAGTACTAACTTGTGTGAAAGTAGAATAAAACCATTTTCACGCATGCAAAATTCCCCCCAAAAATTTACCTCCATGTATCTTTTACAGAATGCCACTTCCATTCATGGGTATCATCAATCACAAAGTAGAAACTGAACATGATGTCAACATGAGACATAGAAAACAGGCATCCCACAGAAAGAACAATAATAATCCTTTCTGTGACAGTGAAAAGGGATCCGATTATAATAGCTAAGCATAAGCATAAAGTAAAACTAGTCTAGACTAAAGCACATAAAAATATTTCATATTTCTTCAAGATGATGAAAATACCATAATGACTGGTGTCTCTGTCCATACTGAAGGATAGTTTATTTAACAGGTGAAAAATATGGGTTCAATTACACAGAAAACTAGTGCAGTAAGAAAAAAATCTAAGATGACCTAAGTTTCCTTGCCTCTGGAGTACTCACACCATGTCCCCATTGTTCAATCAAACACTAATGTAGACACCAATGGGAAGAGATTTTAGAGATGTAATTAAGGTCCCCTATCAACTAACCTTAAGATAAGGAGATTATCCAGGAAGGCCTACTTACTTACAAGAGCCTTTTAAAAGTTTTCTCTGGCTAGTTGCATAAGGGGGACTCAGAGAGTCAAGACCTCAGAGGATCCGACACACAAGAATTTCTCCATCAGTGACTTTCAAGGAATGTGGCTGAACTAAAAAAAAATGAAAGGAGTCCCCAGCTGACAGAAATCAGGTAAACTGGGACCTCCATGCTGCACATCAAGGAACTATATTCTGTCAACAATCTGAATGAGTATGGAAACAGATTTTCCCCTAAAGCCTCCCAGTGAAAACTTGGACTGACACACACCTCAATTTCAGCCCATTAGACTCTGATCAGAGAACTCAGACAAAGCATGCCAGATTTCTTAAAAACTATGACCGATGGATGATGTTTTAAATCACCAAGTTTATAGTAATTTGACACAAAGCAACAGGAATTATTACATTAAGCAAAGGAGTAGTGGTTGGGAAGATGATGTACAAAAAGAAAATTAATATATGCTTCAAACAGACTTTATACAGTCACAAAACTGACCCATAAGAGCGCCCAAGTTAAATTACAATAACTTTATAGGGAGAGTGGAGGGATTGCAGTGATACAATTGCAATGATAAGTGTTGGTGTGGATGTTGAGAAAAAGGCACACTTGAACATTGCTGGTAGGTTTGAAAATTGGTGCAGCCACTCTGGAAAGCAGAAAACTTGGAATGGACCCACCATTGGACCCAGCCATCCCACTCCTCTGTTTATACCCAAAGGACTTAAAATCAGCATACTAAAGCAGCCACATCAATGTTTATAGCTGCTCAATTCACAATAGCTAGATTGTGGAACCAATCTAGATGCCCTTCAATTGATGAATGGATAAAAAAACCTGTGGTATATACACACAATGGAATATTACTTGGCCATAAAGAAGTATAAAATTATGGCATTTGCTGGTAAATGGGTGGAGTTGGAGAATATCAAGCTAAGTGAAATAAGTCAAGCCCCAAAAATCAAAGGCTGAATGTTTTCTCTGATAAGTGAATGATGATACATAATGGGGGTTGGGGGGAGAAACAAGAGAAGAAAGGAGGAACTTTGGATGGTGTAGAGGAAAATGGGACAGGAGGGGGTGAGGGAAGGAAAGACAGTAGAGGACTGAGACAGACAGTATTACCCTATGCATATGTAAGATTATATGAATCGTGTGAATCTACATTGTGTACAACCAGAGAAATGAAAAGTTATACCCCGTTTGTGTTAAAAAAAAAAAAAAAATTGACAAACTCCCTATCCTTTATTTGCTCCCACTAACCAATTCATCATTAAATCTTATTGAATCTTTAAAAAAAAAAAAAAAATAGAAGAAACAACACATGCATGTTACTTACAAAGACTATAAAAACCTAAAAGATCCAGCCTTAGGGAAAGTAGATTCCTTCACTGAGCAGGAAATAAAGAGGTGCAGAGTACTGTCACTTTTCATTAAAAAACAAAAAAACAAAAAAATCTTCAAGACAGGCACACCTAAAACTCAGTTATTCAGGAGGCTGAGACAGAAGGATCACAAGTTCCAGGCCAGCTTCAGTAATTAAGACCCTGTCTCAAAATAAGAAATTAAAAGGGCTGGGATGTAGCTCAGTGGCAAAGCATTTCTGAGTTGTGTGTGGGGGGGGGGGGGGCATAAATCCTATAAACAACAACAAAAGGGCTGGGTGTATAGTTCAGTGGTGGTGTCCTTGCCTAGTATGCATGAGGAACTGGGTTCAATCTCCAGTACCACAAAAAGAAAAAATACAACCAAAAAACAAAAAACAACTTCAACAGCTGACTCCTTAACCTATCTATATCTAAAATTGATTAATATATAAACCTTTAAAAAAAGAAATAAAATGCTACCACATTCTCTCATTCCTTGGGAGTTTTACACATGCTGGTCAATTTGTCTAAAATACCCTTAACATCTTAACTTCTACATCTCAGTTCCTAGTACCATGCACTGTACATTGTAGGCCTTCAAAAAATTTTTTTATTGTATAAATCAAATGCTTACTTCCATTAAAGCTAACTATTGCAGACTAGAAAGCTGATCTTTAGTCAGTTAAAGAGCTCTGCAAAGACTACCAAATTCTGATTTTCCAGGTTTGTAAAAACTAAAAAGGAAAACACAGAAAAGCTTACCCTATTATCTGTTAAGAGTCAAAAGATGGCCAGTTTTCAAGAAAGAACACTTGCCAATAAACCTTAACTGTCCCAAATGATTAAAAAATATATTTTAAGCTAAAGTCTAAACTTTATTATCAATTATTATATGCTTATTTACACCCCTGTACTATACAGACACACAGGGCAGTTAAATATCGTGATTAAAGGGCCCAAACATTCCACAGAGCTTCTCAGGCTTACGAAGTTTCCCTGAAATAATACTGCCTGAGTAGAAATAAAAACTCATTTGCTTTGGGTTTTTTTTGTTTTTTGTTTTTGTTGTTGTTGTTTGTTTGTTTTCATGTCTTTCTCACAAAACTCCCTGTTGAATCTAAAAGCACATTTTAGCAGACATACAATACAAAGAATCTGGAGGTCATTCTTAGTTCTGTTACACATGCAGTACAAGCTAGTCAATTAACCTTCTCTTACAGTTTTTATATTCTCTTCTACAGGAGGAATGCAATTTTTATAGAATAATCATAAAAATTAAAGGCTACACAGAATGAGATTTATGATTTTAAGTATTTTAGCAGGGGGAGGGGAAATAATACTGTTTAATGGTATAATTTCAGTTTTATAAGATGAGAAGAGTTATGGAGGTAGATGGTGGTAATGGTTGCACAACATTATAAAAGTATTTAATACCATGAAAATTATACTTAAAATTGGTTAAGATGGTATATTTTATGTTATCTAAATTTTATCACAATAAAAATAATGGGGGTGCTTTAAAATATTTTGTATCACTATTTGTCTACCTAAAACACATAGAAATTTGTAACTATAAAACTCATCCTTAAATATTTATGAAAAGAGTTAAGTTCGTATCCCCAAATCATCAAGGAACTGAGAAAGGCTTTTAAAAACTAACACAAAATTTTTAGAGTAGCAATTCTTAATTTAGAAGACTATCTTCCCAATGGAAAATTTCTCAAACTGAGGGCAGTAAAATCACTTGAGCATCCTCAGACCAAGATATTTTACATCTTGGCCTTAAGTTTGTCCCTGTCTATAATGTTACAACCACAATACACTTTAACAGTTTAAATGTGAACTAAAATCTAGTTTGCTCTCTCTGATACTTCAAATTCTTCTCTGTTACATATATTAACACTTCAAAATTAAAATGTGTAACATGAAATTCACTGCTTTTCCCTCAAAAGCAATTTACCTGTTTTCCTGCCTTCCCAGATGATGAAAGGGAAATTTTTAATTTTAAATCAGAGGTAAAGCACAAAAATGTAGAGGAAGTTGATGAAGAGCCCCAAACACCAGGAAAACTGCATGCACAGTACAAAGGACTGCACAAATCATGAGTCTGTCATCACTGGAGACCACAACATCTAGTAGAAGAAACTATAAAAGTACAAGACATTTCTCAAATGTCCTCAAAAAATGTCCAAATAAATGTATAAAAGTTGTTTTTAAAACTGTTATACATAAAAGAAAAGAAAAATGTGAAGATGTTCACTACCATTAATCACATGAAAACTTAATGAAAAACTTTTGAAAAGAATGAAAAATACTTAAGACACTCTGGAAAAGTAACTTACCTGAACAAGATGAATAAGTGTTGTCAAAATGGCACATCTTAACATATTGTGTTCTTCACTCTGCTTCCAAAGAAGAGGCAAATATTGCACCAAACATCCTACATATGGTCGTATCTACCGCAACAGAAGAAGTAGTGAGATAATTATATTAGTAAAGAAGGCAATTTACTTCAGGAAACACTGACAAAATACTCCTAAGTCCCAGGCAATAAATATTTAGTATTTACTAGATATATTAAGATAAACCAGATATTACATGGAGACCCAGGACTCTATGATAAATACTTAAATAGAGCTTTAAAGTATCAAATGTACTGAAATACATATAATTTATGAATATAAAACATTCTTAGAGGTTAATAGAAAATGATGTTATATTCTGCTTCTTTTTTAATAAAAAAGTGCAAATTATACTGTTTTAAAAAAGAATTGGCATCTTCCCAGTTTCAGACCCTGAGAACATGGCATTGGAAAGGAAACTATATAAATAAGTCATATAAACCCTTACTATGAAAAAGAATAGGTGCAAGGGTAAAGGTATAACAAGATATGGTGGGAAAACAAGGGCAGAAAACCATTTTTGAAGGATAAAATTGTTATGCCCACTATGAATTAAGTTAATCTGTTTGTGGGAGAAAAAAAAAAACAAAACCTAAAACAGCACAGCTTGACAGTATGTTTCTTGAAAAGTAAAATGGATCTACACTAAAGCTGGACAGTGCTCCAGCTCCAGGTGTAGGATCATGGTATTTGAAATCACTAAGGATATCCTTGGTGATGAAACAAATTTTAGACTTTCACAGCTTCAACACTATCTGTGTGAATCTCATGGAGTAAAATAAACATTGCTCCCAGAAAGGTTTCTTTATTCTGTGTATACAACATCCTACTGTAAAAGGATAGCAAAACAACTATAGGATTTATTCCCCTTCCTAGTGATGGTGGTAACAAGACTTAAATATCTGCTCAAATATTTTAGTGAGATATAACTAAACAAATATTAAGAGATTTATTACCTTATTTTCATTTATTACCTTATGTTCATTCATCACCTACCATGCTATTTTCAAAATTTTAATCATAATATTATATAATTAATATTTATTGAGAACCGAACTCTTTTGCTAAGTGTTTTCTATCTCAAGATCACTCAATTAACTTATAAAAGTAGGCAATTATGATGTAAAAACCGGTTTCAAAGTACCAAATTCAACAACTGATAAGGAAAATAAGACTGAGTTTATAACAAATAGAAAAGATACTTCAAAGAATAGCAGTGGAGATACATTATGTTATGACTTAAAAATGGGATAATAAAATTAAAGAACCTAGTTACACATGAAAGCCATAAAATATTTATATACCAATCTTAGCTTTTCTTTTTTTAGTGGTAGATGAACACAATACCTTTATTTTATTTATTTATTTTTATATGGTGCTAAGGATTAAACCCAGTGCCTCACATGTGCTAGGCAAGTGCTCTACCACTGAGTCACAACCCCAGTTCCCAATTTTAGTTTTTCATTCTAATTTAAAGTTAATGCTTCAAAAACAATGCTTCAAAAATCGCCTATAGAGTCACTGTTGTGAAAAAAAAAATGAAAAGAGAAAGGGACTAAAGATAGATTGGTGATGGGAGAACTAAAAATATTCCAATGAGGTGGAGAAATCATGGAGTAAAATGTTACATCTCCTAATG
This sequence comes from Glaucomys volans, assembly GCA_020662805.1. Taxonomy (NCBI): domain Eukaryota; kingdom Metazoa; phylum Chordata; class Mammalia; order Rodentia; family Sciuridae; genus Glaucomys; species Glaucomys volans. The sequence goes on along the minus strand of JAJEJO010002820.1, from coordinate 639,994 downwards.
AAAACAGATATGAAAGTTCCTAAAAATATGATCCAGCAGTTTACTAGAAGCATGGCCTTTTTCTTCAGATGAGTTGGTAAAAAACCAATTCCAACTGAGTCACAGTTAAAATTTGAGCAAAATACTAATATATCTGATTGTTTTGTACAAGAATTTATGGTATGGAAAATTCTGCTTTGACATATATCAAATTTATATTGCATTTAAATTATTTTCTAATTAATTTAGCTTGACTTTTGCCACGCCAGGCAATTTTCAGTGTATCTGTTCATGAAACTTTGCCTAAAAGAAACAAGACATCCAATCACTTTTTTTTTTCTCTTGTTTTTTTGTTTTTGTTTTGGTTTTTGGGTTTTTTTGGAACCAGGGATTTAACTCAGGGGCACTTGGCCACTGAGCCATACCCCCAACCCTATTTTGTATTTTATTTGGAGACAGGGTCTCTCTACTGAGTTGCTTAGCGCCTTGCTCTTTCTGAGGCTGGCTTTGAACTCGGGATCCTCCTGCCTCAGCCTCAAGAACTGCTGGGATTACAGGCGTGCACCACCATGCCTGGCTTCCAATCACTTTTGACATTAAAATAAAAAGTCATTATCTACACTTAGGGAAAAAAATTCAAACTTTTGGAAAAGAAGATTTCGTTAGAGGTTTAGGGAGACACAGACAAGTTGAAATATTGTTAAAATAAATAAGACAAATAAAAAATATCAAAAAAAGGAAAACTCATTTCTACAAAAAACTCTAAAGGAATTTTCATTAGTCATATATATCTAAATAAGATTATTATCTAATAGCCAAATCTTATCTTTATATTCAGCCTTTTAAAAAAACATTGCAATTATATACTACTCTTAAACATATGTCACTTGCAATAATCTCACACTCATGAAATCCTATGATTAGCTGAGCTCAGAATTATCTTCACCATTCTGTACATGAGGACACTAGGTTAAAGACCTTGCCCAAGCTAACCAGCAGCATCAGAGATGTGAGATGAGTCTGAAAAACAGCTGCGATTAACCATCTGTGTGACCAAATTCTCTCAATATTCAAAAATAATGCCACATGAAATAATGCAATTAATTTAATAAGAATTTGAAGTGCTAAGAAATCTGTTAAGATAGTACTACTTTTAAACATCAATACAGAGATTTGCTCAAAATGATTAATAGTGTCTCAAATCTGCCACTGAAATTATATAATGTTTAGTTTGAATACTGGCTTTGCCATTAAAATGTATGGCCTTTGACAAATTTCTTAAAGTCCCAAGTTGTTAGAGATATTGTTTTCTAACTCTCATTGCAAGTTTTCTGTGCAGATTAAATGAAAAATATATGCAAAGGACTTAGCATGTAAGATGGTACACAGCCATTACTCAATAGTTGATAGCCATTCTCACTGACTACTCTGGAATTTATAAACAAGATCAGATGTTAGAATTCAGGAATGGCAGATACAAGAGTAGACACTAAGTCTGTGAACTCAAAATTAGTTCTCTTTTCCTAATGTCTCAGAGTTAGTGAAGTGTTTTTTTTCATTAAGTAACTTCATCTTTATTATTTAAATTTTGTGTTCATTGGTACCAATTATATATTACCAAAATCAATCTACAGATCCAAACCATTCCCATCAAAATACCAGTGACAATCTTCACAGAAAAAAACAAAACAAAAAAAACCCCAAAAAACAAAACAAAACAAAACAAAAAAACAGTCCTAAAATTCTTAGGGAGGAATAAAAGACCCAGAAGAGCCAAAGTAATCCTTAACAAAAAGAGTAAGGCTGGAGCTGTCACCAATACCCAATCTCAAATTATACTAGAGCTATAGTAACAAAAAATAGCATGGTACTGGCATAAAAACACATGACAGCCAAACGAATAGAAAAAACACAGAGACTAACCCACAAATCATCTCACCCTTGACAAAGGTGCTAAAAATATAGATTGAAGACAACCGTTCATACAAAATGTGCTCAGAAAACTGGATATCCATATATAGAAGAACAAAAGTAGATTTCTATCTACCACCCTGCACAAAAGTCAACTCAAAGTGAATCAAAAATCTAGGAATCAGACCACAAACTTTGCAGATGCTAGAAGAAAACATAGGGTCAATATTCAAACATATAGTCGCATGTAAAGACTTTCTTAATAAGACTCCTAAAGTTCAACAAATAAAACCAATAATCAATAAACAAGACAGCACCAAATTTAAAACTTTCTGCACAATAAGAAAACAGGAGTATGAAGAAAGAGCAGACAGAATGGGAGAAATTCTTGGCCAGCTAGTCTTCTGACAGAGGGTTAATACTCAGACTACATAAAGAAAACACAAAAAAATTAACACCAAATAAACCATCAATAAATGGGCAAATGAACTAAATAGACATTTGTCAGAAGAAAAAATACAAGTGGCCAAAAAATATATACAAAAATATTCAACATCCTTAGTAACTAGGGCAATGCAAATCAAAATTACACTGAGATTTTCATCTTACCTATCAGAATACTGTGATTTTCAAATAAAGATATATTGTGAACAAGGACAGAAGCCACCACAGGAAAATTATAATGTGTTCCCTGGATTATCAATTTTTCAGAGATGAGTAACAAGAGAAGCCAAATAATTTAACTGATGATAACTTCACACATTTTTACATTAAACCAAATGTGGATATAATGTGGACCAGAATGCAAAACACATTAATTTTTAAGGTAAAATAACAGATCCCTGAGGAAACTTTTATTTGCTGACAGACACCTGTGGCTATGCCTTCAAGTACACTGTTTTAAGATTATGAATAAACCCGATCTTTCTAAGATATGGAAAATTCTTTCCTTCTAAAGACCTCTAAATGTTGATGTTTTTCAAATTTCAATTTTCTTAGTTATTTTTTAAAAATTATATAAAAATGTAAACTCTGAATATATAAATGAAATTACAACCAATGCATTTTAATGACTAACTTTTATACAATGTAGACTGTAAAACAAAGACACTGATGAACTCTACACATATCCTACTCACCTTCCTGACACTTATTTTCATGTTTTATAACAAAATTACCTGCATGTTGACTCTTTCAATCACACAAGAAAGGACATGCAAAACGTGCATCTTCGTGTCACATTCTGTAACTTGCTGCAATAACTGAAAAAGTAGTGTGAACATGGTCTCCAAATACTGCACATAAAAGGGAAAAAAAAAAGATTGAGAAGTGAAATGTATAGATGTCTGCATCTACACAGATGGAAATAAGAAATAAAACATGTTGAAGTAATAGAAGATAAACAGAAAGTCATAATCTTAATAAACAAGTTTAAATTGTTCAAGCTCTAAAACAGACTGACATTAATTTGTTTCTTTATTATTACTAAATGTGCCCCTTTCACAATCTTAATCATCCACAAACTGAATGTTTAGAAAAAGATTGTCTAAACTATGAATGTTTAAAATCTTATTCTATTAGCTAGGCTATTAATAGTACCTTCTCACTCCTCTTCCACATATTTCTATTACCAATCACAATTTTTTTTTGTAATACAAACATATTTAAGCAAAAAAAAAAATTAAATTATTGCATTCATGGCCAGCTATCTGATGTAGTCTTTAACTTATGTGGTATGCAGGTATAAATTTTTGAAGATACATACTTATTATTCTATGAATGACAGAACATTTATTAAAAAATAAAAAAAACTCATCATACATGTCTGGCTTTGAACACTTACATTATAAAAATTATGTTCAGAACTGACAAATCACAGGAACTTACATAAACCATTTGTTCACTCAGATATTTGGTTCATTTTTTGTCATTGTTTTTGGTGAATGTGATATTTTATTTATGATTTTGTTTTTTAATTTGGTTCATTTTTATATAAAATCCTAAAACATTTCTTTCACTAAAAATATGATTATTTTATTAAGAAAAATCACTGTTCTACAAGTTTCCAAATCTATGACACAAGAGGTAAATAAACAGTAGATATTTTTATCATATAATTTTCTTCTCACCTAGTCCTCTTAAGAACAAACACTATCACTTCAATATTATTAATATATTTAACAAGCACTTGCTGAGAACCAGGTGTTTGAAAATACCATGCTAAGTGCTTAGAATTTAATGAATAATAAAATGAAATAATTTCATTTACATAAAATGAAAATATTATTTTATAATTGAAAGAAAAAAATTGGTATTAAACTTCAAAATTGATGACAAAATAGCCAAACAAAACTACACAGAATAGAAGTGACCTGTTACCCAACAAAAGTTTACCAGTTTAGTTTACCAAATAAAAGTGAGATCCTCCAAAATAATCCAATGTACTTTTAAATTCAGTCTTAATAAACAACTATTTATGTGTGTATACACATATAATTTCAACTATAAAACAACACAATATTCAAAAATGTAAGTAGTAATTATCATAAAACCTGGAAATGAATATTCTTACCGGTAGAAACTGATCTGTTCTAAATTCAAAATCATCAACAGGTAAAAGCAGTTAAGGAACAAAGAGAACTAATATATGAGGATTACCATGATAAGAATATGTCCAAAACAAAAAATAATAAACCAATCAAACTGTATATTTTAAAATACCTCAAATTAACTTCAAAAAATAATAACATAAGTGTCAACAAACTTCTTCATAATGAAATAATTTTTTAAATTTTTAAAAGGATATTTAACTTCAGAGTTGTAGCTGTTTCAATCCGGACCTAAAAGAAAGTATATCATGCCTTTTAATCATTCTAGAACTAATAAACATCACTCACATCTAATGGGAAAAAAATTATTTCAAATCACTTTTTCTATTTTAAATTTATTTTTGTTTTTTATTTCTTTTTTTGTTTGCTTGGTCCAGGTCTATTTATTTTTTTAAATATCAAAGTCAGGGACTGGGGTTGTGGCTCAGTGGTAGAGCACTTGCATAGCATGTGTGAGGCACTGGGTTCAATTCTCAACACCATATGTAAATAAATGAATAAAAATGAAGGTCTATCAATATCTTAAAAAATCAGTCACAGAATTAATGTGCAGAAATAAACACAGTCAGTCCCCTTAGCTGAAATAAGGGATAAAAAAAAAAAAAAGAATCAGTCAATCATCTGTATTCCTAAGAAAATTAAGTTCCTCTCATCTAAAATTTAGTAATTCTAAATTTATACTGTAGAAATTAAGTGTTCTCAAACCTGAAACTTGTCACAAGCATTGCCCCTGCCAGGTAATATGTCATAAGTGTGAAGACGGAAGGGAGATTTTTTTTTTAAAAAAACAGGTATTTTGGTACAGAATATAGGTCAATGTTCTTAAATTATGGTAGGAGGAACTAGTAATATGTTTTCAAAGAACAAGTTAATAAGTGTAAAGAGGGGCTCAATTAAAACCAAGTATATGTACTATACCCCTGCAAAAAACATGACTAATAATAAATACTATTTGACTTTACCATGAAAAATTTGTTGGTATGAATTTGTTAGTCATGAATACAAGACTAGAAAATGCAGTTGCTCAGTATCATATCTATCCCAACTCTATAATAGCACTCAAACAAAAAAATGCAGATGCGGAAAGCCAGAGAGGATTTAGATGTATCCCCAGATTTATATATTTTGTACTTCTAGATATACACATGTATAAATATACACACACACTATATGCGTGTATGTATACACGCACTTGCACATATTAGCATGTTTGTATGTATACACATCATAGGCTTATATACATACTATGGTATGTGTAAGTATCTATATATTCATGTATGTGTAAGGCATCTTCCAACATTTCATTAGCCAGCACTTCTCACTTTAAATTAAAGCAGCATAACCTCTACATTCTTGATCTTGGTTAGGCATAATGTAAATGTCCATTTTTTTAAGGTTATGACCAGTCCTTAATGAAGAGACATATTTTAATATTTAGCACAGTTTTCAAACTTATCTGGCCATGAAATCCATTCTCCTCAATATTTATTAGTAACTGGTATAATTACTGTTCTGCTTTTCAAATAATGATAAAAATAATTCATTTTTCTTTTCTTTTTTAATACTCATTATAAAGACACAAGAAAGTTCTCTACTTCCCAAAGAAAGCTTAATTGATATTTAATCCTTTTATAACACATTCATAAGTCATTTAATGTCTTCTTTATGATACTACTGACAAAAAAGCAAATGGCATTTCCAATGAAGAAAACAAAAATTAAATCTTGTGTTTTACTCTAAAGCTTTTGAAAAGTAAATTAATTTCAGGAAACCATAATCTTCAAAAGCAGTTAGGTAAAAATGAGTTCCCTTGTAAATTCCCATATTTATACTATTTAATCACTACAGAATGATATTTAAATTTACAATTATACACAAAGTAGATAATACTTAAGTCGAAAATCCAAACAACAGTTCTATTTGCCTTTCGAATGTACCATATTTCTACAACAAATTTTTAATTGCATTTTCTTCAGTAAACACTACAACTCATTTACTTATTGTATGCACAAAGAAAAGTAAAGTGTGGCCTAAGTCTTTGCTTGGGAAATCAGGTGGGCTGAAAGTAAAAATAAGGGAATAGGTGGGAGAAAGGGTAACACTGGGAAATGATGAGACAAGATCTTAACATAAATTGGGGGTGGGGGAACTGATTTTTACCCAAATTTTCTTAAAGATTATACTAGAGTCAAACCTAAGTCCAAAACAAAGAAGTATATATTAAGACACTAAAATATTTATTCAAACATACACTAGAGCACTAGTAGGAAAAAAAGGGAAACTATTCTATATAATCTTTAAACTTCTTAAAGTCATGGGTCTGTTTAAGCAATTGACCTATACGGTAAAACAACAAATCTGTTTTGAAGGGGGAAAAAAAGGAACAAAGAAGTTATTATCAAGCTTTGATAATATGAAAATATAATGTGAACATCATTAAAAAAAATTCCTAAAAGAAACATCAATTCCAAAGGCAAAAACAAAAGAAAGAAGAAACCCATAAATGAAGAACAAAGGATCAACAGTAAGGGCAAAACAGAGTATGATGCTGTGTTAATGAAAACGACTGTCCTGAATAAGAAAAAGAATAAATACTGTAAAAAGGAATTTTAAGACTAATTCCTACAAGTCAGAAGATAAAGGTTTTATGAAGCCAGTTTCAGTAACTTAAAACCCTGCCTCAAAATTTAAAATAAGGGGCTGGGGTTGTGGCTCAGTGGTGGAGTGCTTGCCTGGCATGCATGGGGCACTGGGTTCAATTCTCAGCACCCCATTAAAAAACTGAATAAATAAAATAAGGGTATTATATTCATCTACAACTAGAAATATTTTTAAAAATTAAAAATAAATAAACAAAAAGGATCACAGATGCAGGTCACTGGTAAAGTGCTCCTGGGTTCAATTCCTAATACCAAAAACATAACATTAAAGGGGTCTTAAAAAACTAACTACCTTATTTTTTCTCTTACTAAAATATTAAAAATGATTTCAAAATAGTAGTTTGGTTACATGTTTTTTTTCAATGACTCTTTTTTTTTTTTTATTCTTTTATTTACTTATTGATTCATTGAACACAAATGGAGTACAGCTATTGTTTCACTGGTTGTACACAAAGTAGAGTCACACCATCTGTGCATTCATGCATGTACACAGGGTTTTCAATGACTCTTAATGGAAAAGGCAAACAATAATCAAAAGATTCTCTTTCCTCAAATCAAACTGCTAACCAAGAAATATCACATTATAAAAATGTGAACATTTTCTGAACCTAAAAGTTTAGCACAGGTTGAAATTTGGAAAACAATTATCTTAAGAATTTTAAGCAACATACCACTAAATCTTGATCTTGAAGCAAGTTACAGATTGCCTCATACAGCATGGGTCTTAAGTCAGACTTGAATTTCACAGAAATCCACTGACCGATGAGCCAAATGACCCTGCGTCGCAATGGCTTATACCTACATGGGTAAAAATCATAAAAGTAAAACATTAAATATTTTGAAAGGTCTGTTTCATTTAGTATATTTCACCATTTAATTCTAAAATGTAGTAGTAAGTACATTCTACATTTACATAAAAGCTTTAAAGGTACCTGTAAAAATCACACAGTACAAAATACTACCAATAAAGTACTGATGTAAGCAAATGAAAATGCTTAGGCGCACATATTGTAACTCTGATTCTTTCCCATTGAAGGACAGAAACATAGATCTGTATATTTAAAAAACAAAATTCCACTTCTATCCCTCCAGTAACTAAAAACTATTAATTTCTAAACCCTAAAGCTGTGGAGAATCCATAAAGTAATAATAAAGGAGCGTCTATATTCAATTTTCTTATTCTAGTGGTTGATTCCATACTATTTTCAGAACATTATGAAAGACTTCTAGGATTATATAAAATATAAGAAATAGTCTGGTGGTCAATTTTTAGAGTATAGTATTCTGCCTTAATTGAATCCAGTTGTAGGCATTTTTAATTGTAGCCCTTCCCTTTGTCCACCCAAATTTTAAAATTAGCCAGTGGTGTAGATTATACTCATGAGTCCTCCAATCAGGGCAAAGGACAGTGCTGAATTAGGTATGTAAACAGGCAGACTAACAGGCCAGGTGCGCTTACTAGACAGATTCCAGTAGCACACACTTCTGGCAGAAGGAAAAGTTTGCCCTGCCCACCCACTTCTCAGCACAGGTTTGATTTCTTGCAGCACCTTGTTATTTCTAACAAAATATTCATATAAACTTACTGCTATCAGTTAATTATAGAATGAGACTCAGATTACAAAAATAATCACTTATATTTTAAAAGTTTTATATTTTCAATGCATGTAAACACATTATTTCTCTGTGATTGTCTCTGCTAAAGGAAATGAAGATTCCTAAGGTAAGAAGAAAAATCACAAAGCTCAAAGTACTTGTGTCAAAAAATTTCATTCATAAAATATCTTCTTTGATGTAACATAAACTTTTAATAGTGAGATAATTATATGATGATGCTATATGATAAAATAATATATTATGATGTTATTTTAGAAAATTCCAATCTTAAAAGATGATCAGGCACATAGAAAAAAATTAAAGTTGAAAAAAAAAAGGTACATATTCCCTGTTATCAAAAAGTTTATAACACATCTAAATGAATTAAAGAACTCAAACTGGTATATTAGGATTTCAGAAAGGAAGAGAAGAATGGGTAAAGAGAGAGAGAATTTGAACAAAATTTTAAGATTTTAAGAATTCTTGAGCAGAAATGTAGAAAACTGTCAATTCAAGGAAATATTTGAATAATGACTCAGAGGCAGAAGTAACAATACTTGTGTAAAGTGAAGTGAAGGAATCATCGATTTTTGGACTAAAATCTTGGGTATTGCCATATTTGTCTAGGTTCAAACAAAGAGAATAAAGCTCAGAAAGGTCAAGTTCCAAGGTCAAAGTAACTACCAGGCAAACTCTATCCTTTTGTTTCTCAAAGTGTGTGCTTCCTAAACCAGTATCACCATCATTCTGGTACTATTTATTAGAGAACTGCAGGATCTGAATCAGACCTATTAAACCAGAACCTGCATTTTAACAAGATTTCCTTACTGAGTGATTTAACAAGATTTCCTACTGAGTGATTCACATGTAAAATCTGAGAAACAATGGCCTAGATAGCTGTTTTAAAAAAATACAGAGCAAGCCAAATAAATGATTTTAAATTTTTCAGTATCCACACTATAAGAAAAGAAACAGGTAAAATTTAATAATACTGTATTTATTCCAATATATTCAAATTATCATTTCATTATAAAGTCAGTACATATTTTACAAAGCTTTCATTTTTAAATTTCAATTAACTAAAATTGAATTCATTTTTTCAGCTATACTAAGTATATTTCATTTATTCCATAGCCACATGAAGGGAGCTATTGTATTGGACAGTGAAGGTCTTAAACTAAACAGCCTTCATGGTTTAAGGACAATTAGATCTTATATTTGCCTCCTCAATGAAGGTTTTCTCTCCTTCAGAGTTTCACTAGCCCCCTGAGGGCAGAGTCAGAGGCTATTTTATTCATTGTTGACTTTATAGGACAGCAAATTCTAAGTGTTGAAAACATTTGTTCATTGAAGAAATGACTGAAAAAAAATGAGAAGATAAATAGCTGCTTACTGGTCAAAATTACTTTTAAGGCATCTTCAGTTCTATAATTCTGTAGCTCTAAATATTCACAAAATGATCCTCATGAGTGTGGCCTTCTATTTGATCAGTAATTCAGTGAACAATTACTTAGTAATTTATGACTACATGCTAAGCATTCTAATAGGTACCAGGTACACAGAAGGAACTTGACAGACCTGCAACCTTCATACCAGGAACCAAAATCTTCATGGAATATTTTTTATTGTCTCTAATTTTAAACTAGGAAATAATTTATAAAAACTATGAAGGACCTTTTCCCCTTCTATCCTACTCGTTCAATATCTAAACTTAAAGTAAAGTAAAAGCCAACTCTTAGCTGGGCGAGGTGGCCCACGCCTGTAATCCCAGCACTTGGGAGGCTGACGCAGGAGGATCAGAAGTTCAAAGTCAGCCTCAGCAACTGAGTGAGGCCCTAAGCAATGCAGTGAGACCCTGTGTCTAAATAAAACACAAAATAGGGCTGGGGATGTGGCTCAGTGGTCGAGTGCCCCTGAGTTCAATCCCCAGTACCCAAAAAAAAAAAAAAAAAAAAAAAAAAGAAGCCAACTCTTGCTCATGTTTTAGTTATAGAATTCATAGTCGTATACTAGCCATTACCTGCTAAGTCATACTATGACTCTTTAAAAAACTATAAGCAATTTTAATGGCTTCCGGCCTTCACCAGAAAATCAGTAAAGTAAAATAAACACAAAATTTTATACTTACCTATTGTGAATGACTTGTAGTTCTGGAAGCAGCTGGTTTTTAAACCACTGATCAAAATCAACACTATCAAAGAGTTCATAAGCAGCTAATCCAACGGCATTATACACTGAAAAGAAAGTTTAACAAAAAATTTAAAGATTTCAGATATTTGGCTTTATCTAAGAAACTAAACTTGTTTTGAAACATGTAATATACAAATTAAGGAAAATATACCATATGTTAGCTGGTGGAGATTATCAAAACAGACATTTTAGAGACATTAGGCTATATTACTCTGTTTTCCCCAAATACTCCTTAGTACTTTCAAATGGAAAGTTAAATTTGCTCTAATATTGGAGTCAAGTTATAAAAGGATAAAACAGCATCTGCTTCTAAACCTGGTTCATGTTTATGTCTCTCCAGCACCATCTCTCACCACAACCCCTTAACCTTTATGTTCCAGTTAAATCAAAACAGTAACAGTTCTAACTCTACCTAGATTTCCTCCTCTTATCATCAATCCTTTCTCTATACCGCTCAGTTTTCCTGGAATCATCCTGTACCTACTCCATGTACAACAACTCACTCCTACTTGTCCTTGAGTTATCACAGTACACTTTTTAGGAGTCTTTCTCTAGATATACCAAACTAGCTTTTGTTTGTCACCTTTTTTAAATGTATATAACCATTCCATTCAGTGTTATATTTATTTTTGTCTGCTTACATGGTTATCTCTCTCAACAGATAGTTCCTGTAGTTTGGTTACTCTTATATTCAACTTTCCCAGCACAAAGTCTACCACAAAACAGACCCTCCATCTATTGAATAAATAAATGTTTCTAAACATACCAGCATCTTTGATTAACAGTGCATTCATATCTTCCACATTGGTGGGTCCTAAAAAAAAAAAAAAAAAAAAGAATCAGTAAAAATAAATAAAACTAATTTTTAAAAGTTTAAATTATTTTAACTGATACATTAACCAAAAAAAATCATACATGTTAATGGGTAATCTGTGATGTTTTGATACATATATATATTGTATAATGTTTGAAGCAGGGTTAAAGGTTAAACATACTTGTCATCTGAAATATTCCTTATGGTGAAAACATTTAAAATCCTTCTTGAGCTTTTTGAAATACACTGTACATTTTTATTAAATATAATTACTCTATTGTGCAACAGCACACCATAATTTCTTACACCTTATTAACTCTAACTTAGAATTCACTGAGCAATCTTTCCCCATCCTTTTCTATTCCCTACTCTTACGAGTTGCTGGCAACCACCATTCTTCTCAACTGAGTCTATGAGATCAACATTTTTATAGTTTAGTTATGAATGAGATGATGCAGTACTGATCTTTCTGTGTATAACTACATAAAAATTTTTTTGACCTTTTTTATTGTAAATTAACAATTTATAACTATATGAATTATAAGATACAAAATGATGTTATGCTGTAGGAATACTATGAAACAATTAAATCAAAATAGCTAACATAGCCATTATTTCAAATACTTAACATTTTTGTAGTGAAAACATTTGAAATTTACTCAGTGCTTCTAAAGCATATAATACTCTATTTTTTTTAAAAAAATTTTTAGTTGTAGATGGACACAATACCTTTATTTTATTTATTATTTTTACATGGTGCTGAAGACTGAACCGAGTGCCTCCCACATACTAGGCAAGCCCTCTATGACTGAGCCACAACCACAGCCCTGAAATGTATAATACTCTATTAAATATTATTTGCACAGTGTGCCAGAGAACTTAAAAAGAAAATTCCTGAGATTTTGTACCATTTGACCACTATCGTTATCCCCATCCCCCAGCTTTGATAATCACTATTCTGTTCTCTGCTTCTATGGGTTCTATTATTTTAGGTTTCACATATAAGGAAGAATGTGTATTTGTGTTCGCATGCCTGAATCAATTCCACTTAAGATAATATTTTCCAATTCTAATCATGTTGTAGTAAATGACAACTTCCTTCCTGTTTAAGACTTAGTAGTATTCCACTGTGTACGCATATCATATTTTCTTTATCTACCTATCTATTGATAGACACTTAGGTTTTTATTCAATCCTGATTTAGATTCAAAATTTAGCTAAGTACAACATACTTGGTGATATTAAACATACATAGAAGAGGGAGGTCCTAATTTTATTACCATTGCCCTTGTAGAACACTGGTAGAAGATGTAAAGCTATAAACAATATTAAAAATCTTTAAATATATTTGAAAAATGTCATGACAAGCAATATTCTAGAAAAATATATATCACAAGTTGTTAAGCTGTTATATCCTCATTATAAAAGAAAATTCTTTGAAAAAAATTAAAAACTGAATAAGAACAGGACAATAAATAACAATAAGCAATTCATAAAGAAGCTCTAAAATTTTTTTTTAAAAAAGCAGATTATGACAGCTGGACATGGTGGTCCACACCTGTAATCCCAGAGGCTCAGGAGGGTGAAGCAGGAGAATTGCAAGTTCAAAGCCAGCCTCAGCATGGGCAAGGCGCCAAACAACTCAGTGAGACCCTGTCTCTAAATAAAATACAGAATAAGGGGCTGGGGATGTGGCTCAGTGGCCGAGTGCCCCCTGAGTTCAATCCCTGGTTCCAAAAAAAAAAAAAAGGCAGATTATGACAGATTTTAAATAAAGAATGGCAATAAAATGAAAAGTACAAACAGAAAGTGACTGATATTATAAAATGTGAAAACTACAAAATAAAAAGTTGGCAGTCTCTGCGCTATCTATTCAGGAAGGAGGATACCAGACGTAGACATGGAAAACATAATTTCCTTAGTAAGTAGATTTCTATAGAAGAGAAAAATTTCTACCAAGTTTCTCAAAGCACTTTTCTGCTAAATATGATTTTTAAACTCATTCTAATAAGCTAGAATAAGTACAGTTCTAAATAAGAAAACAGCTAGAGAGCTAGAAGGAAAACTGCACTCAGAAATCCTTGAAAACTTTACCATCAGACAGCAAACTACCTGAATTTAACCTACATAATCTATCACTTCCTACAGTGGCTTAAAAAAGGAAAGCGACATAACAGACTCTGTAGAGGAAAACAGACACCAACAAAACCACAAGCAAAAACCAACAAAGCAACTTAAGTAGTATAAATATTAACACATTTAACAATCTTCTATCCAGCACTAAGAAATTGGCAAATGTACACTGCAAATCAATAATAGTAAAATAATGTCCAAATAATTTTTAACATAATTATATTAATAATAACTGATATTTACTTTGGCTTATAATTTAAACAGAAACACTCATTAACCTTTTCAAAGAACAGAGTTTCTTACTACAAACAAGATCAGATATCACCATTCCTACAAGAGATTTTCTTCCTGTCGTTCCTTTAAATCTCCACCTACTCAATTTTAGAAACCTCCCACAATGTGATTCCTGACCCAACTAACCAGGTTATCTGTTCTGCAGGAAGATTCCACTGCCTTCTGTCTCTTATAAGCATTAAACCATTACTTCTGACAACATGCTGTCCTTTAGGATATATCACCTATACTTCTCTTCAATTTCTGGTATACATTTTTACCTAGATTTTGATAGACCTTTCACTTCCACCTACCCCTACAGCTGAAAATCTCAGGTTCTGTTTTTGAACCTTTTCTTTCCCAAGACTCATCATATTCATGTACTCCAAAAGAATCTGTATCTTTAACCGCTATTAATGAGATAACTGCTTTGCCTGTCATTAAGACTCAAAAGTTCAGGAACATTTTTTATTATTTTCCCTTACCCAGCATATTCAATCAGTTTTGAAAAGTCAATCAATCAACAGCTACTGACTGTGCCAGGCATTGGAAGTAAAGACTGAACAAAACAACTGTGATCAATGTCCCATGAGTACAGCAGAAAAATCAGAAAATATAAATCAGTGTTAGCTGATTTATAGGAATGTGACTGCCATTTTGCTTATGCTGCTATTATATCAGCAAAATCTAACTATCATATCCAAACTATAATTCAAGGCCTAGCTCAAATTTCCTCCTTTCAGGAAAGAATTCATTCAGTCTTTCTCAAATTTGTATCCATTATATAACTAAGAAATAGCATGTTGCACATAGTAAGCAATTAGACCACTTTTACTGAACATTAATTAAATGGATAAATAAATCTATATCACAAAAAATACCTTACCTTGAAGGGTTTGCATCATTTCTAGAAGTACAGGAGTAAGAGTCTGATTATATTCATGGAATATATCTATAAATAGTACTTCAGTGCAAGGCTGGGAGAAGAAACAAATTGCTAATAAAAATGATGGAATATTATATTTATTTACATTAATGCAAAGAACACTCATTCTTAAAATCCAAAACTCTTAAAAATATTTCCAACTTTGTATTTAAAAACAAAATAGTAAGATTATTATTTTTGGAACTATGGTAACAATGAAAATTAAAATCAAGTTAATTTAAATCATAACAAAGCGTATTTCATTTCAATCACTTTGTATTATGCATTCGAAAATAATTTTTTATTAATCATACTTTTAAAAGAGCATTCTTTGGTCAGACACTTCATTTATAGTTCAGTGCTTCAAAAACTTTACAGGATGTACTACACTAAAATTTATATATTTTCTTAGCGATGACACAATGAGTACCAACATCAACTAATAAATTTTATTTATCATATAAAATAATATGTATTTTTGCAAGGCACAGTGGCACATGTGCATAATCTCAGACTGAGGCAGGAGGATTGCAGGTTCAAAGCTAGCCTGAGCAACTTGGCAAGGCCCTGAGCAACTCAGCAAGACCCTGTCTCAAAATAAAATGCAAAAAAGGGGTGGAGATTTGGCTCAGTGGTTAAGGCGCTTGGGTTCAATACCCAATACCAAAAAAATAAAAAATAAAATAATAAGTATTTTTAACAAAAACAGTAACAGAAATCGGTGTTACCTATATTGAAAAAAATGACTTACTGTGATTCTTAAAGGTGCTGAATCAATAGGTGGTTCAAAATAGAAAAAAACTGTAACTAAATATCTGAAGTACTTTGCTTTATGCTTTAAAAAGAACCTTAGACATATGAAAACATATACTATGTCATCCCAGATATTTACTTCAAATTAATTTGGGTCAGGGGTGCTTATATGAAACTAGACTAGCCATGTGTTACTAACAAACTAGTTTTTCAGAAAGGATTCATGATATTATTCTGTTCTAATATGTTAATAAACCTTGTCCATAAGATCAAATTTTAAAAAGATTAAAGAAAAGAAGTTTTTAAAGCTCCAATAATCTCTCTCATTTACAACTATAAGCTTATGATTCTAAAAATAATAAGATGCATTTTTAGAAAACCAATGGCAAGTTATGAGAATTATGTAAAAACAGGTCTTAAAAAGAACAGCTCAGTGACCACATCCGATAAATTTTCATAAAGGCAAAACATTTGCCATAGTAATAATGTTCTCCAAAAGCATCCCATCAGTGAAAACAACAAGCTAGTCTCTGTGAACGGCATTAGGTGGTAAGATAAATAACATATCTAAAGAAATTTTATAATGAAATAGGAAGAAAAATCATTCTAGTGAAAAGTAGCAGCATTCACTTCTACAAACATTCTCCATTTGTACAATGACAAATTATTTCCCAAGCAACTTGACTAAAAATTGAAAAATTCAGTATGCAAATACTAAGTCAACAAAAAGAATAAAACATTTGGAATAAAATCCATAATTTAATCAACTGCTTTCCTCTTAAAAAAGTTTCTTGTAATTATAAACAATTTCCTATCTGACTTACTGTATAGAATTTTCAAGTGTCATTCTCTACAAAGAGCTTGAGGATTAAGCTTTCCTGTATTAATTTTTTTCAATTAATACTTACCCTCAAACTATATTTCCAAGAATCTCCTCCTGTTTCTTCCACTGCTGCAATTAAAAAGCAACAAGTGATGTTCTCCAGAATCGGCAATGAAGATGTTTCCAAAATCTCATTTTGGAAAACAAAGAAATTTCAATAATAGCAAAATATTTCTGTGAATGGTTTTTAAACATAATACTAAATACAAATCCTTGAGAACACAGACTTTACAGAATTTCTTTCTATAAATTAGAGATCACATCTGTGTATTGTACAATTACCTATCCAAGCTGCTTATTAAATCCACAAGCATTCTTGCCTTCATTAAAAATTCCTTTTAGAGGAAAGCTCAATGTACCTATCATTTCCAGAATATATGACATCACCTGATGATATCATTACAATCCTGATAAGGAAGGTAAATCTTCCAAAAAGTTTAAGGCATTCTTAAAATATTAGCAAATTTGTTTAACTACAAGGGCATCCAGTCAGAGACAAGAAGAGATTAAAATCTAGCCCCAATCCCACTAATGGCCAAAGTGATTCCTAAAAGGCATTTTATAAACACGATTCCTTTCTTTTCTATAGCAGTGGCATAATAGATTTGTTAGTCATCTATCTATCTATCTATCTATCTATCTATCTAATGATTGATCTACTAAAATTCAAACAGATATACAGATCTCCTGTTAGGAAAAACAAGCATCCAAAAAAAATCTCCAGTCTAGGGAAACAGCTCAGTGATATAGTATGTGAATAGCATTCATAAGCATTCATCAAAACTGTATATACAATCCCCAGGAACCCTTCAAAAAAAGATCTTCCAATTTCTTTCTGAAGTAAAACTTTTTCCACAAGTAAAAAACTAATATGGAATGAATTGCAAAATAGAAATTGCCTAACAGAGAAAGGAAGTTAATTTTATATTTTTGTTTTAAACTACAGGATATATTTGTAAGGGTATCTAAACCTTAAAAGGTGTCTTTCTGGACCAAATTTTCCATCATAGTTGAATGAAGCATTCATTTTTTGTGTTTCAATTTATTCCAAAGGGTAAGAAAGACAAGATAATTAGGGACTGGGGATGTAGCTCAGTTGGTAGAGTGCTTGCCTTGCATGCACAAGGCCCTGGGTTCAATTCCCAGCACCACACACACACACACAAAAGTACTAGACTAAAATACTTTGTTATTATAACTATCATTCAAATAGATATTTGTTTATGGAAGAGGGAGACCAGTCACAATAACACAGAAAAATTAATCCTTACTAAAGCCTTCTGGATCTTCTTCCCACATTGTCAGTTCTTCTTCAGTTAATAAAAAATAATGAGAGACTAATCTTCTACAAATCTCTGTCAAAGTGGGGTATGTGAAGAAGGCCATCTTAATCTTATGGGCTTCAAGAGTTTCAGGGCTGCTATCTAGAAAATTAAAATTTCCAAGTTATTATGAACAAATTTCAAAGATGCTCGTTATTTATAATACACCCACATCAGTCCAGCCTTGTCTACACAGCTTATGCATTATTGTGCTAAATTATTGCAGCATACTGAAGTGACTAACTCGTATGTATGTCTTTCTCTCTCCCTGCCACTTACAAACCTCCCTCATTCATCTAAGAATACAAGCACATGAATGAATTTCAAATAACATATAACAATTTGACTTGTCTATAAGCAACCCTACTTTCTATAAAGTTAGAGAAAACTGTTTGAATGAATATAGCCTACAACATGAGCTGCAGGGATCATTGTACTATATAATTCTTAAAGTCCTTAAGCTTGAATTGCTTACAACTGCAATACTTTCTATTTCATGTCCCAGGAACAGTTTATTTTGCAGACTAAAATAAATGAGTTTCAAGAAAACTTTATATCAAAATAGCTATTACTTCACACTTAGATTAAAATTTTAAAAAGTGAAAACAGAAAACAAAACAAAAAAAAAAACCTACCAGTAGTGCATTACCTTCAAAATTTTTGGATGGCTTATAAGCATAATTTTTCACAATCATTTTAATAAGATTCATGCATTGGACAATGAATCTTTCAAATGTAACGCCTTCACCCACTTCAGTAAAAACATAGCTTACAGAAAATTCCAGTGATCTCTGAATTAGAGGAGTAAATGAAAATGGATGCTGATCCAAGAAATCTAAAAGCTGTGAAGAAAAAATTAAATGCATTTTTCCCAAATTCACATTGGCATATAATCATTTGTTATAAGTTTACTTATAGATATTTAGCAAGTTTTAAACCTTGGTCAGAATCTGTATATATTCAGCTTTACATGTACTATAATCCAACTTGGAATACATCATATGACGTGGATTTTGCCACATTATATCTCATAATAAGACTTTTCTATTATTTCCAGTACAGGGACAAAAACAGTTCCCCTCCATACTTAATTTGCTAACAATGGGTAAAAGTGATACAAAAGCATTATGTATATAAAGATAGGCTTTTATCAAAGTAATAAAGGGAAAGAACTAAAAAATAATCCTGCTTTCCCACATGAACTATATTTCAATGTATCAAACAGTTATGATAAGGGAGTTTTCTTCTTTACAGAAAAATTCCAGCTAATAAATGCAAAAGGAATAAGAGAACTAGAATGCCATCATTTTGTAACTCCTAATCAAATCATGGATCTAGGCATTGATCATCCATGGCTGCTAAAATCAAGCAGGGAAATGGTGCTGAGAAACTGACAGCTCACTCATCAATCTTAGCCTTGCAATAGAGATAATCAGATACTGTGTGCCTTCTGATAGTCTGCAAGATGTGTATGCAGCACTGCCTACAAAGTGTTCTTGTCAGCACCCCCTACCCGCCCCCACCCAAAAAAAGCCCTGAGGGTGACTAAGCTTCTAGATCTAACTACAAAATCATGAGAAATACAGAGGGAATAAGAAGAAGTGTATGGTGACAAAGAAATACATTAAATAACACATGGGGATGCAAGCAATCAAATTCAAAACATGGCCAACACTATAGGAAAGTATCTATTACTTCAACAAAGAAACAGCAAGGAAAAGAATAGGTAACAGATATTATTCCTGACTCAAATAAACCAATCATAAAAATTTATACAGAGAAATTTGAAAACAGAATAGATATTTAAATGAAATCAAGAACCATTAGCATTTTTAAATGTGATTAACTGTGTTTAAGAATGTTTAAAAAATATTTATAGATAATAGTATAGAATATCTAGGATTTTCTTTAGAATAATCAGCAAAGTGGGGAAAGGAAGGAAGCATACAAATAAAATAGGATTAACCATGATTATATGTTGATAATTACTGAAACTGAGTGATGAACAAATGGAAATTTAAAATATATTCAATTCTATTGAAGGCATATGTGAGGTGTCCCAATTTAAAAAGTTTTAATTAAAGTCTTAGAGATCATAAATACAAATTTTTTAAATGAAATTATTGCTTTCAACTTGTTCTAAAAAGTAGACTGAATTACAGATACCATCTATCTACATCATTACCAAGTAAGAACTAAAAGAAAGAACTATGCGGGCATGGTGGCACATGCCTGTAATTCCAGCAATTCAGGAGGCTGAGGCAGGAGGATTATAAATTTAATGTCATCCTCAGAAACTTATTAGCAAGGCCCTAAGCAACTTAGCCAGACCTCAAAAAAAAATAAATAAATAAAATAGGCTGGGTATAAAGTAAAAGAGGTACTACAAAATCCAGTTAGGATCAATAACAAATTGTGTTTCTCATACAGACTATCTAAATACTGCTTTTTAAATTTTACTTATATAACTGACATACTGTGCAGGAACTGCAGAGATGCTGGCAAGTGTCAGAGATACACACTGTCTAGCCCCATTGATAAAACTTCATCATCCTGTTTAACTTTGCTTGGTGTAAAAGGATTGGAGGCAACTTTATACTGGACCCCAGAAAGGTAAGTTTTGCTGTTGAGGCTATTTGGAACATAAGAAATGAAGACAACTAAAACTAAAGGTAACTATTACCTAAACACACACACACACACACACTTCTCCCTTTCTTTCTCCTCCTGCCCCCTAGATCACTTCTACTCCTTCTCTCCCATCCCAGTGAAACAGACAATTCTAAGCCTAATACTGAACATTCATTAGTAAAGGTAAAACTGCCAGGCATGGTGGCACACGCCTATCATCCCAGTGACTCAGGAGGCTGAGACAGAAGGGTTGGAGGTTCAAGGCCAACTTCAGCAACTTAATGAAACCCTGTCTCAAAATACAAAACATAAAGGACTAGGGATGCAGCTCAGTGGTTAAGCACCCCTGAGTTCAATCTAAGGCAACAAAAAAAGTCAAAGGAAAGAGAGAGAGAAAGGTTACAGACTTAGATATTCCCACCTGTCTCCAAGTACCTATTTTAGTGTAAATACTCTTCAAACCAGATCTTCCTAATTTCTTTAACCCAACTCTGCATTTTTCCTGATTCTCCAAGCCCAAATTTCATAAGTTAATGTTATATAACTCTTAACATTATCAGAAATTTATACACACTGCTAAGTACAGTGCACCTATATAATTCCATTTAAAACATGTGATCAATGTTTATAACAAGCCCAATTAACAATAGCTAAACTATGCAATCAACCTAGATGCCCTTCAATACATGAATGGATAATTACATATACACACACACACACACACACAGAATCGAATATTACCTCAGCCATAAAAAAGAATAAAATTATGGCATTAGCTGGTAAATGTAGGCAAATGGAGACTATCATGCTAAGTGAAATAATCCCATTCCAAAACAAGTCCAAATGTTCTCTCTGATATGTGAATGCTAACACACAGTGGGAGCGGAAGGGGTGGAAAACAGAAGTTCAGTGGATTAGACAAAGGGGAATGGGAATAGGAAAGACAGAATGAATTGGACCTAACTTTCCTAAGATCATATATAAATACATGACCAGTGTAACTCCACATCATGTTCAACCACAAGAATGGGATCTGAATTAGAATAACTTATACTCCCATGTATGTATAATATGTCAAAATACACTCTACTATCATGTATATCTAAAAAGAACAAATTTTAAAAATTAAAAAAATTAAAATAAGAAAACAAGAAAACTTGTGATACTGGTGATAATTTGACAATCATTCTGAAAACACTGACTTCCTGATATTATTCTACCTGCTGCATTTGATCTACTTCAGGCTGAACTGCCATCTTCGTTATCTCAGCTTTTTCCAGTGGATCTAGAAATAAGCTTTAAAGGAATCAACTTCTCTAATACTAATTAGGATTGATTCTTTTATATGTTGTGATATATGTTATATAAATTTAACTATTATATGCATTCAAAACATTTCATTATACAAAGGTGATTTTTTAGGTTTCCTTACATTCAAGTAAAAATGTTATGATTACACATTTTCCTTCCTAAATTTGAGCAGATAGATAAATTTGAGAAAATGTACTTAAGATAAAAAGAAAACTTACCACTTTAGTAAATAGAATGATGGTCTTCTCCAGCCTATCTCTACATACATTATCTGTACCTATACTTCTACCTGTTAAAAATACATTTCAAAAATTAGTACAAGTCTATAGTATCCTATAAATTCACAAAACACCAAAACTTTTGCAAAAACAGTTCCTATTATATTCTTGTATATGTTGCATTATCAATTTATTATTTAAAAACCAATAACAAGTAATAAAATTGAATAAAATCATCAGAGCCAAATTATACAAAATTAATCCTAAAAGATGAACTGAACCCATTTTAAAGTAAAAAGGTAAGAATTTTTAGCAAAAAAATTATTAATCACGTTTTCAAAAACTAAATCAGTTGTAGTTGAAGTACCTTCCAAGCAACAAAAAGCACTCCATAATATATTCACTGTTCCTTTTCCTACCTCTTCTGAAATATTCTTGTGATAATTTCCCTTCTATAATTGTGTACATCAGAATGATGTTCACTGGCCCATCAACTCCTTTGTTCTCTGATTATACTCCTCATAATTTGTTTTGTCAATTACCTCATTCTACTTTCCTAGAAGGACTTATGTTCTTCCTTTTGCTAACCCCAAGTTTATAACCAGAGAAAAATAACAGCCCCACTTTGGTTTAAATTAACTACAAAAATGAACTGTTTTATTTGCCTTTGCATGTATAGTACCCAGGAGAGTGCCTGACAACAGGGTCAACCATTTAAACTAAGTTTAAAATGACTAACATACAATAATCAACAATCCCCAAAAGTATAGACTAAGATACCTTCTCGGTACGAAATCCCCAAATGAACATGAACACACACTATATGCACCCACACATATTTAAATGCAGGTGTGTGTTCTCAACAAAGGTACTTAAAATCACATGGAAGGAAAGAGGATAATACACCACCAATAAAATATAACACAAACATAAATGCTAATTCTCTGTGAGCCAGCTGGGGTTAATAAATGAGATTTGCAAAATCAAAGGATCATTTAGCAAAATTTATATCACAGTGATACGTAAAACATACTAAAAGAAAGGGTTCATAATTAGTCTAAAAAGCATTTGGCATATAATACATAACTTAAAATCTGTTCAACATTATGACTGCTGTGGATGTCTGCCTGGAAAAGGGGAGTTGTAAAAATTAGAGGAAGAAATGGACGAAAATTGATTCTTTTAAATAAAGGTTTCCTCTATACTCTGAATAAGAAAGGTATATGAAGACAAACCTAAGCTTCCAATCTACCTTCAAAAACCTAAATATCAAAATATAAGAAGCAAATTTTAGCCAGCTACCAAGAACTCACTCAGATTGTTCAACAAATTAGTCACTCAGACAAAACATTTCTCCAGACTTGCATATGAAGAACAGAAGCTCTAAATGGATAGGGACCCACTCATTAATCCCTATTAATTCTTCACTAATCCTAGTTATTAATGAATAATAAATAAGCTGAAATAAATACAGATTCAACAGTAAAAAATACTACGATGTAAGTACTTACTGCATTCCAAAAACTGTTTTAGACGTTCAAATATCCCATGTAAAAAACCCTAGAAAAGAATACATTTTAAAGTGTCTTGGTTTATTCTATTACAAACATTTACTTTGTACTTTATTCAGGGGTACTAAGACATATCTACAGATCATTTTTAAAAATCAGCTGAGGAAAAATAGGTTAAAATTAGACAAAGTAAAAAACAACTCATTATAAACAAATCTTCCACAAGAAAGTAACTATAGTATTCTATCTCTTCAGTAACTCATGTTAGTTACATCAATCACTTTTGCAACAATTCAAGTCTATTCATAAAGCATCCTGTCTCACTAAACACCCTCTATTTTCCCCACTTTTCACAGGCTTACCATCCCTACTGTTTGTCCATTTATCATCTGGCTCCTCCAACTAGAATGCAAACTCCTAAAGGCCAGAATTCTGTTTTGTTCACTCCTCTATCCCTGAATCTAGGGGCAGGACTTGACAATAAGTAGAACTCAATAAATGAATAAAGAATACCAGTTATTTGAACCAAGTATTAGCATTAGACACTTCAAGGACCCTCAGATACCAAAAAAGATAAGCATTACCAGGTACTAGCCTGGGAACTGAATCCAGTGGCACTTAATCACTGAGCCACATCCCCAGACCTTTTTTTTTTGAGACAGCGTCTTACTAGGTGGCTTTGGGCCTCTTTAAGTTGCTGAGGTTAGCCTCAAACCAGTGACCTTCCTGCATTAGCCTCTGGGGTTGCTGGGATTACCGGTGTGCGATAGCATGTCCAGCCTCACATTTTCAATGCATACGTTAAGACATGTTATGAATAATTTACAGAAATGACTATAAAGCGATAGTGGAAAAATAAATATTTTAATATTTTTTTGTATCACTAAATTTGGGTGTATAAACATCATAAAAGATGTCAATGTCGTGTCCTTTAACAAAAGGGATGGTCTAGGTTTGTCACTAGACCATCAATGGATGATGAAGACATTCCAAAACAATAATTAACTTGAGAATGCTGTATTTCTTTAGTCCACAGAAATATACTATCAATTCAAAAATTGCTGAATTTGAGAGAACTTAACTAGGATATCATCAGATTTATAGTCTGAGATTTTACTTAGATAATCAATGTCACCATCATCATTAGAATTTAAAGTGCTGCTCTCAGTCTCAGCATCTATTGTCTGATTCATCTAAAAACCTGGAAACAATTTCTCAAACATTATTTTTCTTTCTCCTCTTTGCCATTTCAGACAGAAAATAAAAAATTCTAATTCTGAACTGTGTTAAATAAAAGTCAAAATGTAGAGGTAAACAATGGTATTTCTAGTCCTTTTTTTAAAATACTTTCTTGAAACATGATGCAGCATGGCAGGTGACACAGTAAGAGAACTGCAGGACAATTAACTTCACCACTGCCATCTTTCTGTTGGCAATTGTTATTTTTCCATTTTCATATTATTTCTATCTATTCAAGCATAGTTGGGAATAACTGAAAAATAATGAAAAACAATATATTCATAAAATAAGTAAAAAGCAAAAGGTTTCAATATAGAAGAAATATGATCACTAAAATCCTATATGGATTTTAACTTTATAAAAGGACGAATGATAACACACATTAACTACAAGATAAAATTTTATTTTTTAAAAATAAAATTATCAGTCAGTTTTTGCCAAAGATAGCAGAAAATTTTAAAGGTCATAACTTTTACATGACTAATCAGGAGAATCAGAAATGTACAGAATTGAGCTGAGAGTATAGCTCATCAGTAAAGCACTTGCCCATCACAGAAATGGGAGGGAGGGAGGGAGGTAGGGAGGGAGGGAGGGAGGGAGGGAGGGAGGGAGGGAAGGAAGGAAGGAAGGAAGGAAGGAAGGAAGGAAGGAAGGAAGGAAGGAAGGAAACGAAGGAAGGAAAGAAGGAAGGGGAAGCATATAGAATTATAGGCAGCTGACTAATCTGTAGTCCAAATAAGCCAATTCAACTAATGTTATACAATAACAGAAAACTCAAATTAAAATACAATTAAATTGTAATTAATTATTTGCCAACCTCATTACAAAAATCATCATCTCCCTTAATTCTCACAACATCCAATGACGTAGGTGTTATTATTTCATCTCCACATTACAAAGAGAGAATGAGTATCAGTGAGGATAATACCCAAGACCATATTCTCAGAAAAAGGCCTAGATTCAAACTGAAAAATGGGCCTTTCTCATATGTTCAGAATCTCATCACTAACAGACTTGCTTTAGCATCTTTTAAGTTTTATGCTATTTTAATATTATTTGAAAAGCTGTTCCTAATTTACTAAAATTTAATCCTATTTCCAATTGGATTATGTCCCTTAAATGCTACAATAAGGTATTATAACTGAGAAAAGTCTTCCATATAATATCTGAGACAGAAGACAGACTCAAGAAAGCTAAAAGCTCACAAAATACTAATTGTATTCAATGAAAACCACTATTCTATCTTAGAAGATTATAATTCCAATCAATCTGTTTTCACAGAAAAAAAATGACAAACTTTGTCAATATATTAGTTTATAATTTTGATACTCAGTACTATTACATATAATTACTGAGCTTTCTGACATATTGATTCTAACTTATTATATATGCATTCCTTCAACAAGTAACTAGTACTAGTACATTCATTCAACAAGTACTGAGCACTAGTACAGTGAAGTTGTTCCAAGGTCTGTGGTGCACAGTGAATAAAAGTCCTTGCTTTCATGGAACTTATAATCTAATTAGGGAATTGGGGGGAAATGTTCAGTTGGTTTCTAGAAAATTTTCTTTTGATATTATGGCAACTAAAATGTGTCACTGTCTAAAACTGAGATTGTTTTATCTTTTTGATGTATCAATATTATAAATCTGCATACCTTATAATCCAACATTTCCATTTCCAGGAAAATATCCTAAAGATATAAAAGTTTTATATCCTAAAAGATATAAAACAGGTACTCAAATGTTCATTCCAGTATGTTTTATCAATAATTAAAAACTGAAACAATCTGTAAATCTATCAATAAATTAGCCATGTAAATTAGAATTCTGTATTAATTTATCTTTTAAAACATTAGTTCACTGATAGGAATCATATAGACATATCATATTATCACTTAAAAATATGACATACATATAACTGACCTGGGGAAACTATCCATAATATACTGAATTTGTTAAAAAAATTTCTTGAAAAAGAGATAAGGAAGCAGCATGTAAATATGGTTCCATTTACATAAAACTGAAGAAGAGAAAAAAAGTACACCTGAAAGTAGACATAAGATGCCTCAAAGAATGTTTCTAAAGTTTAACAACACCTCTGGATAATAAAATTGAAAATACTTTTATTTCATGTTACCTTTCTATTCCTTTTTTAAACTTTTAAAAAATTAAGAATGTTATCTTTTATAAAACAAATTAGCCATCACATTACAATATGAGTTTTAAACTCTCTTAAGAACAAAGCCACTGCTTCAACCAAACTCTTACTAATAAATTGAATCCATTAAATACTGAAAACAAAAAACTGCGGCTCTGATCAAATATCTGTTAGGGAGACCCAAAGACCCAAAGGGATGCTTTTTTTTTTTTTTTGCAATGCTGGGGTTGAACCCAGGGCTTTGTGCTTGCAAGGCAGGCTGAGCTACATCCTCAGCCCTAAGGGATGCATTTTTTCCCTCACCTCTAGTGCAGCACCCAAGGCAATCCACAGAAAGTAACATTTTAGCTGAGGTAAACTCACTGAGAAAACTAACAGAAATGCTATTTCTTTTATGGGGAAAAATGCAGCTATGCATTTTTATAAAAAAGTAGATGGCTATATACGAACAATGTACATTTACCACAATTTGTAAGGGTTTGTCAATGTCTTTCTCTCATACATTTATTTTTTGAAAACTGACAGCAAAATACATTTATGAATGTTATGATCAGTGGGAGAAATTCATTTTAGATACATAAAAAGAAAAACATCAAAAATATAAATGTCTACAATGAACCCAGTATTATAATAGCATTCAAATTCACACAAGTTAATTTTTATTTAAAATCAAATTAACACTGTCAATGTACCATGGTATCATTTCTAAAACAGAGGGCCTATATCCTCTCCTTTATACAATAGGTATGCTAATGTAGTGAAAACAGATCAGAAGTATAAAAGTTCACTCTCCATACACAGAATGGTAAAAACCTAGATGGCCACGTAATAAAAACTTTTAAATGAATGACAGATAAGAAAATTATGCTATCAAACATTCAAGAAAAGATCAAACTCTATACCAAAGTCACAAAGAAAATAATTACTTCTATTACTTACCATCACCTCCATATTCTTATGAGGTTCCACAAATCCATTAACAGTTAACTTACGCAGCACTGGAAAGTAAAGGTAAGCTTTACTTGGATCTCATTTCTTCACATTAAAATTATAATTATAATCTTAACCTAAAACCATAATTATAATAAAGACTGAATTATAACACCTAATCAAGCTTGAAGGTTAATCGAGCTTTATTCTCTCATTTAATAGATGAAGAAAACCCTGGGTTGTTTGATAGGGGAGTTTTAGTGGGTTAAATGAAATGAAAGCCTACTTGTTCTCAACCACAAAAGCAGTGTTGTTGTCGCTTATCATAGCTGTAATGCAAAATTTAGTAAATTTATATAATTATTAATATTCTTACTTGAAGTTATGAGTACTCTATAAATTTTAATATAGACTAAAAAACTTCAGTATTAGGCTACATTAATAGAACTATAGTGTCCTAAAAGGTATATAAAAATTATACTAATTTCAAATCTGGAATAGAACATAGTGCTAGAATGTGAGCATCATATTTTATGAGTAACTCTGACAAACTAGTGTCCATTGAGAGACAAGTATGATAACAGAACTCAAGTCAAAGCTAGATTTAAATTCTTGGTCCACTACCTACAGCTATCTTATCTTGAGAAATCTTTCTTCTAGATCTCATTTTCCAATATATTCTACTTTGTAGGGTTATCAAATAATTCAACATTATATGTAAAACAGCACAATTCAGTAACGATAAGGAAGATAACAGTAAGAGACAAACTTTAAAGTCACTTTATTAAATAAGCATTGTTATTTACATTACTGAAGAATCATTCTTCAGTGTTCATGAGGTAAAGGCACTATATTAAAATTAGGTTTAAAATGTGACTACAAGACCTTCCTTCAGTTTGAAACAATCAATTATATACTACTCAGAAATTACTAGATAATAATAGGAGAAAACAGGGTTAAATTGAGTTCCTTATTCTGGATAAGCTCTTTCTCACCACAGGAATTCAGCACATGCTAACTGGGAAGATCATTTCTTTCTCCTTTCATTAAGGATCTCAAGTTAACTTCTACTTGTCCTTTAAGATTTAGCTAAAAGACCACTTTCTC
The DNA here is from genome assembly GCA_020662805.1 of Glaucomys volans. Classification (NCBI taxonomy): domain Eukaryota; kingdom Metazoa; phylum Chordata; class Mammalia; order Rodentia; family Sciuridae; genus Glaucomys; species Glaucomys volans. Next base: position 610,838 of record JAJEJO010002820.1, on the reverse strand, counting down.
AGCAAAGTCTTTACTGACCATATCAACAATTATCTGTGGACTATAAGGCCCACTTATATCTGGACTATAAGGCCCAGGTCACAGATACTATTTTACACATACTTGTATGGTTATTTTTATTATGTCTGTTTCCCTAGTGCCAAGCACCTATAAAGTTGTTAAGTGAAATAATGAATGCATATATGTTTAAAAGATACTAAGTTCACATAGGTGTGAAGTCAGGCAGATCACATGTAACAAAAATTCTCATCTTAAGTGTTTCTTCGTCTTAGGCCATAAATTTGCAAAAGCAAGATTTTCCAGGACAGGATGCCTTTAAAAAGTTAATATGTATTTAAGACCTTGAGATTAGGATTGAAAAGCATAAAACAGGTTAAGAGGTAAGAGTTAAAGCTATATTCTTTTTGTCAAAAGTTAGGCTTTGAAATCAAAGCAAGAAAATACCACTATCAAAAGAACTCTTGAAAATTCCTTAATTGTTAAATATAGCACCATATACAAAGTTTTGTATATGCACATCTATTTCTCTCAACTCTTTCTGTGTAAAATTCTCTTAGGCCTTTAAATTTTTTCCTTAAAGATGATGACAACAGCTAGGCACTGTGGTACACGCCTATAATCCCAATGGCTTGGGAAACTAACAAAGGAGGATCTCAAGTTCAAAGCTAGCCTCAGCAACTTCATGAGGCCCTAAGCAACTTGGCGAGACCCTGTCTCAAAAACTTTTAGGAGCTGGCGATATGGCTCAGTGGTTAAGTGCCTTGGGTTCAACCCCTGTTAACCCCGATCCCTTGCTGCCAAAAAGAGAGAATGATGACAACATCATCTTGGCTCACTTGTAGAACAGATTTTATCAACAATCCCTTAAAATCATTTACACATTTGTTCACAGGAATTCCCGAAACATGCCGACAATTTGGGATTTTTCTAGTTAATAAAAGCAATGCATTAGGGGAGTGCCAAGATGTGTGGTGGGATTCAAAGATATGAGAATGAGTATGATAAAACAGTTTGTAAGTAAAACTGAGACGAATGCAAGTAAGTTGTAGTAAGAGAGAAACAGTTTACATAAGATAAAAACAACAAAAACTAAAACTAAAAAAGTTTTACTAACAGAACAGGAGAGGGACTGAAGGAGAAACACTATGAAACAAATGTGTGAATTTTAGAAAGAAAAGGAATCTTGGAATATATTCATCAAGATAAATAACTCAGGGAAAATGAAATAGAAATTTATGTTAAGGTTTAGGAAGCAAGGTTCAGGAAGGCACAGGTTGGTAAGTCCTCAAGCACTTCTAAAAACTTAAGTGAGCCTTAAGTAACATAACCATGAAAGAGGAAGTTTCTGTGGAAAAGGATGGCTACAAGATTAAGATCAATCAAACCTCTGAGACTTAAGAAAAAAGTTACCAGGACAATGAGAAGTATAGGGGCCAAGAATGAGAAAAGTAAAGTAGAAACAAATAGTGGAGGTACGTGAAAGGAATATATTCAGGGGCATGAGGCCACAGTAATATGAATTTTAAAAACTATCTACCTCAACTGGTGAAGCTTTCAAACTTAAGGAAGGGTAGAGGAGGAGTTTTTCTCACAAAAGAAAAACGACCAATAAGCCCAAGTCTCTGAGGAAGAAATTAAGGTATTTCTACCAGTGCAATCTGGAACAGAAAATCTACTCATAGGAACTATTTGGTGACTGTTCTGAGGTATACATCACTTCAAAAAGAAACATATCAAGATTAATGGTACCTTTTAATGATAGCAGAGTTCGTTCAAGTGAACTTAGAATTGCACCTTCACTGCCAGAAGAAATCTGCTGCAGGAATGTATCTGTATGATGATTCCACAGAGAGCAGGCAAAATTATAAATTCCAGAAGCTAACTACAAAGAAATAGCAACAAAATAGTTCATGACATGTTATAGATTTAAAATAATAATAAATTAAAACTACAAAGTAATACATTTTTGTTTTACCATATAACACATTTTCAATGAGATTTAAAATGGAGTACTTCTGGCAATGTTTCAAATATGTTTTAGTCACAATGCACAGCAGAAAGCATAAATTACACTGGCTGTTGCTCCACACACCCACACTCTGAAAATACTAGTTTCTTGAAACAATACTTAGCCTAATGTCTGCACTGTAGTCAGATATCTTCTACTTTTACCACCCCCATGATGGGTTTGCAACCTCAGTTTAAAAAACAAGTTATAGACTGTCCACTAATTATGTCAGATAAATCAATACACTATACCATACGAGTAGTCAAACTTTCTATGTTCCAGTTCTATCCAAAGAGCTTTGGGATATTTAAACACAGGAACATACAAATCACATGGCTTCTCAAGCTGCATTCCTAATGTGTACTACCATTTAAAAACCTGACTCTCACAACAATAATGTAGTAAACCTCTGTCTCCCAGTGTGAAGCAGAACCAATGTGGTATCTTCAGTTTTTTCCACAAGATCTCAGAGCAATACCGCTAAACCTAGATAGTCACTTAGTTAAAAAAAAATTAAAAATTAAAAAAAAACATAAAAGAGTATTTGGTAGTAATCATTAGTATGTTTTGAAATATTTTTTCTTATTCAAGATTATCAAAGTGTATCACTTTGATTAATTAAATATTATTTATAGGCTAGGAATCAGAAACCAGAGATGCAATCCTGTCAACAAAAAAATAGAAAAAAATCAACTTTCATTTGTATTATTTCAATACAGTTTTTTGTTTCAGTTTTGGGATAAGGTCTCGTCTTGTTGCCCTTGAACTTGGAATCTTCCCATCGCAGCCTCCCAAGTTGCTTGTATTGTAGGCATGTATCAAATCAGAATTTTTATTGGTCTGTGCCTACAGGTTTAGAGAAATAGATTCCCCATATTACCCTGGTAACTTTCCACACTTTGTAGGAGACACAAAGTCTTTCACCTCAGCTACTCTGAGTCTTGGAACACATTTTGATTCCCTAGAACACAAGAGGATGTAGGGTTTCAAAAACACTGGCAAAAACACTGTTTGACCTTTAAACTCTGTTAGGCTGTCCTTGGGATAGCTTCTCATCAATTCTCAGGTTCTGAAGAGGTAGAAAGGTTTCTGTCCCATTTCCCTTGAAAAAGAACTGCAGAATATAAAACTGCTTTTCAGTAATGGGGTATCCCACAACTTGCACTGGGTCATACATACCCTATTGTTGCAGGATCTTTCTTTCTAGTATATAAAACAAAGCTTGTTTACCTTCTGCTAACTTCCTTTTTACGTCAAATTAAGTAATAAACTATCTGAATCTAAAAATGGCCCTCTGACCCTGCACCTAATAGAAGAAAAAGTAGGCCCAAATCTCCATCATGTCAGTCAGGAACTGTATTCCTCAACAAAACCCCTAAAGCGCAAGTGTAAAAACCAAGAGTCAATGAATGGTATAGTATCAAACTAAAAAGTTTCTTCACTGCAAAGTAAACAATCAAGAACATGAAGAGAGAGTCTACAGAATGGGAAAAAAATCTTTGCCTTCTGCACCTCAGATAGAGCATTAATCTCCAGGATATAAGGAGAACTCAAAAAACTTAAAACAAAAACAAAAACAAAAAATAAATAACAAATAACCCAATCAATAAATGGACAAAAGAACTGAACAGACATTTCTGTTCAGAAGAATATGATTGGTCAACAAATACACAAGTAATAACAAATATTGCTGAGGATGTGGGGAAAAGGTACACTCATACATTGGAGGTAGGACTTAAATGGGTGCCACCACTCTGGAAAGCAGTATGGAGACTCCTCAGAAAACTTGGAAAGGAACCACCATTTGACCCACTTATCCCACTCCTTGGCATATACCCAAAGGACTTAAAATCAGCATACTATAGTGATGTGGCCACATCAATGTTCATAGCAGCTCAATTCACAATAGCTAACCTATGGAACCAACCTAGGTGCCTTTCACAGATGAATGGATAAAGAAAAGTACAATACATAAACACAATGGAGTATTACTTAGCCATAAAAAAGAATGACTTTATGACTTTTGCTGGTAAATGGATGGATCTGGAGACTACCATGCTAAGTGAAATAAGCCAACCCCCAAAAATTAAGGCTGAATGTTCTCTCTGATATGCAGATTGCTGGTTCACCAGACTGGACAAGAGGGAGTGGGGGTAAAGGGGGGAGAGGGGAATGGGACAGAAGGAATGAACTGGACATCACTTTCCTATATTCATATATGAATTCATGACCAGTTTAACGCCACATCATGTACAGTCCCCAAAATGGGAAGTTATATTCCATGTATGTATGGTCTGTCAAAATTCATTCTACTGTCCTGTACAACTAAAGAGAACAAATAAAAAATTTTTTTTTAAAAAGTGGCCCTCTGGACTGCAGACTCTGGAAAGCATTGTAGAGATTCCTCAAAAAACTGAAAATAGAACCATAGTATGACCCAACTATGGTACTGACAAAGGAATAGATAAGTATTCCTTGGTACTTATCTGAAGAACTAAAATCAGTATACTATAGCAATACTGCCATCTCAATGTTTATAGCAGCACAATCCACAATAGTCAAATTATGGAGTCAACCCAGATGCTCATCAATAGATGAATGGATTAAGAAGTTGTAGCATATATGCACAATTGTGTTCTACTCAGTCATTAAAGAATGAAATTAGAGTATTTGCTTGTAAATGGATGGAAATGGAGAACATCATGCTAAGTGAAATAAGTCAGTATCAGAAATCAAGGGTTGAATGTCTTTTCTCATGTGGAAGCTAGAGCAAAATAAGGGAAAGAATGAGGGGAGAATCAGATATCAGAAAGATATAGGGAAGATCCGCAAAGAAGATAAAGAGAGAAGCAGGAGGGACAGGAAAGGGGAGGAAATGCATAATGAATTTTAAAAATTCACTCTATGTGCATATATAAACAGGAATTTCAATTTTATGCATGAGTAGAAATAATCAATCAAAAATAAATAGATGAGTTAAAGGAAAATTGGTAGAGAGGAAGAAGAAGAATGGTGGGAGGGAGGTGAGAAGGGGAGGTGGGAAGGGAAAAGGGGGAGGAGGACGAAATGAAATGGAATTCCATGCATGTATGATTCTGTCAGGATGAAGTCAACTACTACGTATAACTGTAATTCTCTAATAAAAATAAAAAAATACAAGTGGCCCTTTGTATCCTCGCCAACTAAATCAGTCAGGGATAGGTCTTGGTCCTCTTCTGTGTGTGTACTTGAAAACAGTGTCAATGACTACTTCGTAAGCCATTTTTGCATATTCTCACATTTCAAAGAGTAAGATCAAATTATTTAAACCCAAATGTTTCATTACATAGTTTCAACATATTATAGTTTTGTAGCTTAAGCAGCAATATCATAAAAAGTTAGTCTATAGAAGGCACACAGATACAGTCATCTGATCCTTGACAAAGTTGCCAAAAATATATTGGAGAAAAGATAGCCTTTTTAACAAATGGGAAAATTATATATCCATATGTAAAAGAATAAAACGAGCTCACCCTACACAAGTTAACTTAAAGTAGATCAAAGACCACAAATTTTGCAACTGCTATAAGAAAACAGGGTCAACATTCCAACACACAGGTGCAGGCAATGACTTTCTTCTTAAACTTCTGAAAGCTCAGGAAATAAAAACAAGAATTAGTAAATGTGATGGCATCCAATTAAAAAGCTTCTGTGTAATAAAGGAAAGGAGTGTTTAGATAAGAGTCAACAGAATGGGAGAAAACCTTTCAATCCTACTCTTCTGACACAGGATTAATATTCAGAATATAGACAAAACTCACAAAGCTTAACACCAAAAAAAAAAAAAGTAATATTAATAAAAATTTAATCAATAAATGGGCAAATGAACTAAATAGGCATTTTTCAAAAGAAATACAGATGGCTAACATAAATGAAAAAAAAATCAGTATTTTCAGCAATCAGGGAAATGCATATCAAAACTACACTGAGATCTTAACACACTCCAGTTAGAATAGCCAGCATCATGAGACTACTAACACTAAAATGAATACTAAAACCAATACTAACAAAAATTGCTGGTGAGGATGCAGGGAAAAAGGAACACTTGTACAATGGTGATAGGATTATAAATTACTACAACCACTTTGGAAATCAGTACAATCAAAAGAGTAGGAATAGAGCTACCATGTGACCCACCTATTCCACTCCTTGGTATTTATGTAAAGGAACTAAAATCAGCACACCACAGTGATACATAAGTCCCCATATTTATAGAGCACAATTCACAACTGTCAAATGATGGAACCAGCCAAGGTATCTGTGATAAAGAAAATGTGGTATATCTAACAAAGGAGTTTTATTCAGCCATAAAGAAGAATAAAATTATGTCATTTGCTGGTAAATGGATAGAATTAGAGAATATCATGCTAAGTCAGACTTAAAGTCAAGGATCATTATGTTTTCCTTTCATGTATAGAAGGTGGGGGGGAGAATAAAAAAGGTTTTCATGAAAAGAGAAGGGAGATCAGTAGCGTAGAATAAAAATGGCAGAGGGAGGAGGGAAGGAAAAGGGGAAATACTAGGAAATGAAATCAATCAAATTATGTAATGTATAAGGATGAATCTATCATAATGAATCCCAGTATTATGTACAAATATTGTGAACCAATGAAAAAAAGTTAATCTAAAAGTGACATCTTCTCTGGAAGTAATCTTATAACAAGAAACATTCAAACTCATCAGAAACAATCTGAAGAAGACAAAAAAAAGCTTCATAAAATGTAAAGAAATAATCTAAAGAAAAAATGCTTTACTTCATAAAATTATAAACTTATAACTTTAGTAAACCATAAAATTAATTACTATCTTTCATAGTAAGTAAAATTCTTTCAGAAAATAAAAGCCTAAAGTATATGCCCAGAAATTAGAAAACCCATCATTCTAATTTTTAATAAACTTACTGTGTAAGACACTGTATCCTATACTTTCCCAAACACATAAAATATTTTGTCAAACAGAAGAAAGCAAAAGAAAAGAAACAAAAGGATTGAGAGGCAATTAAGGAGAAAGAATTTTATAAAAATTAAATTTTAAATTCAAGTACATTTTATTATTGTGACAAATATATCAAACAGAAGAATGAAATCAATAGCCTTGACTATACCTTTTAAATCCATTTTGTACTAAGTCTTTTGGGTTTTTTTTCTGGCAGGGGTGGGGAGCATTTTGTGGCTGTACTGGGGATTGAACCCAGGGGCACTCTACCACTGAGCTACATCCCAAGCCCTTTTTATTTTTAAACAGAGTCTCACTAAATTGCTGAAGCTGGCTTCAAACTTGAAATCCTCCTGCCTCAGCCTCCCAAATTGATGGGATTATAGACATACACCTCCATGCCTGGTTTGTACTTTGTCTTTAGGTAGTAAATAAAATAAAACTCAAAGGATGTCATATCCAAATTTCAAGACAAAAAAAAAAAAAAAACATACTATGAACCAGTCTCTGGCTTACAACAAAATGACAACCTGAGTTAATTATTTATAGCTCTTCTTTGCATTTCCTCCTTCAAAGTACTACTTACTTTAACTTCTCTGTATAACTTAGTGTAGCCCTGTTCAAAATGAAAAGATAAAAAGGGCTGGGGATGTAGCTCGGTGGTTAAGTGCCCCTGGGTTAAATCCCCAGTACCAAAAAAAAAAAAAAAAAAAGTAATATATTTTGTTTTGTATTCCAGAAGACATAAAGGTAAGAACATCAGGCATCTATAAAGGCTCTATTTCAAGATTTTTTTTTAACTACAAAGAACTTCTAAACAAATAGGGATGATTAGCATAAAGAAGCAAGAGCACTACCTGTGTCCAAGAGCCTCTGCTTAAGCAAAATTTAGTTTAAATCTTCTAAATCCTCTTCCTGACTTGACTTGAAAATTATAGACTTTCCTGTTTTTGCAACATCCAATTTTAGCAAGAATCTCACTAAATATGTACAGCCAAAATCCCCACTCCAAGTATCTAATCAGGTTCCAAACCTTCACAGTTCTCCAGAGGATATCTGATCACCTGGCCTGCCTTCAGCAAGGATCCTGTTAGATTGGTTTAGCCTGTAACTTGTCCTCACCTCTGAGGTTTCCTCTTAGTAACTTTACATTCACTAACTCCTTCCACCATCTCATAACCCTGCTACTTGGCTATGAGTTCCCATCTTTTTTTGTATTTAGAATTGTGCCCAGCTAGGAATGGTGGTACACACCTATAATCTCAGCTACTTAAGAGACTGAAGCAGGAAGATCATGAGTTAAAGTCCAACCTGGGCAACAGAGCAACACTCCATCTCAAAAACAAAACAAACAAATAAAAATTACAGAAGTGCACTCAATCTCTTTTTCCTGCTGCAAAACCCCATTGACAGTCCCCTTTAAAATAAAGTCTGCTTCAACCATCTTTAACAAGTATTTGAATAATTTTTTCTTTAACATCTTTCAACCCAACTATATGAGACAGACAAAGAAACCACTGGTATAAAAAAGAAACCACTGCCAACTATCATATATCTAAAAGTTCTGCTTAAACTTCTACCTGATCCAGAAAATATCAACTGATATATATGTAAAGAAAGCTCATGTTAAAAAAAAGTAATGAGGCAAGCAAGTAAGAATAAAAATATTCTTTCCACATTTTCTTCTAAAAAATGTGGAGGAGGAAAGGAATATTCAGTGAGACAATATGCAAATAAGCTATTTAATAAAACACTTTAGGCCATGGTTCATGCAAAACTCAGATACTTGCATTGTCTATTTCTTAAACAAAAAGAAACAGTGCCACCCACTGACTGTTTAGTGACTTTAACTGAGAAGCAGACAGATGTTTAAGCAAAACAAAACAAAACAAAACCAACCTATAGTCAGTTCTATTTCTTTTCACATTTCAAATATTCTTAACATTTTTAGCTTCAGGACCACTATCCTCACAATTTTTCCTTAAGAAAAGTTAGCACAAGATGTTCTACATCAAAGCCACATTATTTATCTTTAAGACTGACACAATGAATTGTCAAAATGTAGATGCCAAAATCTGCTATAGTCTGAACCTAATCAAAAAGACACATAATCAACAAATGCAGAAGGTAGGACACTACCAGTTAACTGACTTTGTTTCTTGAAAGCATGACATGAAGGAAAAGGAAGGAAATAAATACTAGTCTAAATGAAAAGATTTTTTAAAGACATAGCAAAATGCAATCTAACCATCTTTTTCATTTTCCTGACAAATACTTGTAAAAACGTATTTAGTAACTATATAGAAAATTGGACAAGCCGGGCATGGTGACTCAGGCCTGTAATCCCAGCAGCTTCGAAAGATTGGGAGTTCAAAGTCCACCTCAGCCACATAGCAAGGCCCTGAACAACTCAGTGAGACCCTGTTTCTAAATAAAATACAAAATAGGACTGAGGATGTGGCTCA
>JAJEJO010002820.1:461512-601291 GCA_020662805.1 Glaucomys volans | reverse complement strand
ACCCTGTTTCTAAATAAAATACAAAATAGGACTGAGGATGTGGCTCAATGATTGAGGGTCCCTGAATTCAATCCCTGGTTCCCACACCCAAAAAGAAAATTGGACAAAAAAAATTAAATGTCTTTAAGTCACTATTTTTACCCTTCTTAAGTGTGATAAAAGCAAAAGGACTATTCTAACAGCACTTTTTTTCTAAATTTTTATTGGTGCATTATAATTATACACCACAGTGGAATTCACTGTTATATATTCATACACGCACACAATGTAACAAAATAATTTGGCGAATTTCATTCCCCAATTCCTTCCCCCCAGCTCACCTCCCCCTGGCTTCTTCACTCTACTGGCCTCCCTTCTATTTTCATGAGATTCTCTCTCTCTCTCTCTCTCTCTCTCTCTCTCTCTCTCTCTCTCTCTCACACACACACACACACACCTTTTTTTTTTTTTTTCCTTTTCTAGCTTCCACATGAGAGAAAATTATAAGACCCTTGACATTATAAGTTTGGCTTATTTTGCTTATTAACAAAATGTTCTCATTTTCCTGCAAATGACATAATTTTATTCTTCTCTAAGGCTGAAAAAAAATTCCACTGTGTGTGTATGCCATATTTTCTCTATCTGTTCATCCGTTTACAAACACCTAGGCTAGCTTCATAATTTGGCCATGGTGAACTGTGCTGCTATATCCATGGTTATACAAGTATCCCTATAGTATGCTGGCTTTCATTCTTTAGGATAAACACTGAGGAGAAATATATCCGGGTAATTCCTACTCTTTTGAGGAAACGCCATACTGATTCCAAAGTGGATGTACTAATATACAATCCCAAAGTATTATATAAGCGTTCATTTTCTCCAGCATCCTCTCCAGCACTTATTTGTGTTCTTGGTGGCTGCCATTCTAATTGAGGTGAAATGATATCTCAGCATAGTTTTGACTTGCACTTCCCTAATTACTGAAGATTTATGGATATGTTTTCATGTATTTGTAGGCGATTTGTATTTCCTCTTTTGAGAAATGTGTTTAGTTCATTTGCCCATTTATAGATGGGGTTATTTGGCTTTTGGTGGTAAGTTTTTGAGTTCTTTATATATTCAAGACATTAATCCTCTGTAAGAAGAGTAGCTGGCAAAATTTTCTCCCATTCTGTAAGTTGTCTTTTTACTGTTCCCTTTACTGTGCTAAAGTGTTTTATTCAATGCCAACCCATTTATTAATTCTTGGCATTATTTCCTGAGCTGTAGGAGTCCTATTAAGGAAGTTGTTGCCTGTGCTGGTATGCTGGAGTATTGACCCTACATTTTCTTTAATGAGTTGTAAAGTTTTGATCTGACACCTAGGTGTTTGACCCATTTTGAGTTTACTTCTGTTCAAGTGAGAGACAGGAACCTAGATCCACTCTTTTGCATAAGGACATCCAGTTTTACCAGCACCATTTGTTAAAAGACTATCTTTTCTCCAACATTTCATATATATACATATATATATATATATTTTTTTTTTTTTTTTGATGCCAGGGTTTGAACTCAGGAGCATGCAACCATTGAGCCACATCCCCAGCCTTATGTAGAGAAAGGATCTCACTGAGTTGCTTAGTACACCTTGCCATTGCTGAGGAAGGCTTTGAACTAGAGATCCTCCTGCCTCAGTCTCCCGAGCCACTGGGATTACAGGCATGCACCATGGCGCCTGGCTTGTAACACATATTTATAACACCTTTGTCAAGAATCAGATGACTGTTTGGGATTGTTTTTCTGTCTTCTAAGTGTTCTATTGGTCTATGTGTCTGGCTTTGTGCCAATACTATGCCAATTTTTGTTATTATAACCATAGTATAATTTGAAGTTGGGGATTGTTGTGCTTCCAGCATTGCTTTTTTGCTTTGAACTGCTTTGGTTATTCTGTGTCTTTAATTCTTCCAAATGAATTTTAGGACTGTTCTTTCTTGAGATCTAGACTCTTACCTTGCAAGCACAAATTTAGTTTGATGTTTAGCTTTTCTGTATCAGCTCCAAGTACTATCCCAGGCAAAAACCTATTGACAGTGCACACTACACTCTTTACACTTTGAGACACAGGAGATTCCTTTTGCCTGTAACTCTCTCTTCTTCTCACCTTGTCTTCTTGGAGCACTACTAATTCATTAAGCCTCAGCTCTTCAGTCAATGCACCACTCACAGAGTTAGGCTTTCCCCACCTTTACATTGCTGTACAAACTTATTCTATAAGTCTTATGTGATTCTGCATTAGACTGTTAGCAACTTGAGTGAAAGACTTTACTTTTTTTTTGTTAATTTCAAGCTCCAGTTTCTAAGACATTGTCTGATAAGCAGTATACATTTAATGACCCAATTTTATCACACAAGTATATAGTGTGAAACAATCCAACATCAAATAATTTTCCATCTGGAGCTCAGGCAACTGACATAACAGGATGCTTATAAGGTTGTGAATTGTACTGCAGGGGACCATAACTACCCCACACTTAATATTTACAGTCTTAACCAGCAGATAAAATAAAATCATTTATTGACCTCCAATCAACTTCTAAAATAATGCAATCATTAGCTTTCCACTGTAAAATTTTAGCATTTGCTTGAAGAGGTTTAATGATCAGCTGATTGCCTAAGGTGTACAGAACATTTCCTGAATCAAAGGCCCCACCTACTGAATACATTGGTGTTCCTTGTTGAGCTAAAGTTGATCTAAACATCCCAGTCTTTGACCAAATTTTAATTTACCTAGCTTCTCCAACTGTAACTAATGCTGTTCCTTCATAATTCCATCTTCCTGCAAGCATTGCTCCACAATGAGCTTCTATAATGTTTTCAACTCTTAACTTAGAAATCAGATGAAATTCGAACTTGTGAGGACAAAGCTTTCTGCTTCAGTCTTTTCTCTATGCCTGAATTGTTTGAAACCAGTGGAGATCTATAGGGTTGATAACATCAGGAAGCTGTACTATTTGACTTGTTTCTCTGGTTAACAAGTTCTACTTCACTGTCTGGTAATCACCACTATATGAATACAGTTCTTCAGCAACAGTCCAGCCCACACAGCTTACTAATTCTTACTGCTTTGGTTATTTTAAAAGAGGTATCTTCAGTCTAATATCTCCATTTCCAGCAAAATTTTAAATAATACTTGATTGTATTCACTCGAGTTCCATGAAAGCAGCAGCAACTGCTCTCAGAGCTGGGACCAGTTACCAAGAAAAGTCTCCACTTTTATCACCATAGTGACTTCTAAACACTATGCTCTCTCCTTCTTCCCTCTTCAACAGCATACACACATACATACATATGTAAAACAGCAAAATAGTAACATGAGAGTAATATGATTAAAATTTGGTTACTAAGTACAAAGTAAAATAAGCCTATCTCATCACAGATTAATATAGAAGAGTTTAGCAATATAATATCACAAAATCTTTTCATATTACTTTGAAACAGCTCAGAATAAGAGATAAAGTAAAAATAGAACGCTGACAAATCTAGGTGATAGTTATATGGCAGTTCCTTTTTTTCTTTACTTTTCTGTATACTTTAAATATTCCGAAAAATTTTAAAACTCCCAGCTTAATGACAGCCAAAAGGTAGATTTTAGGAATAATCAGTTTTTCTTTAATACAAGGCTTATATATAAATTTGCCTCCACTTAACCATGACAAACATATTGTATATCAAATGACCAGAAAGTGTCAAGCAGAAGCTTTACTGGGTATAAGAGCCATCTCGAGGCAACTTCTAGTCAAATTCCAATGTTTCTCAGTTGATATTTATTTACTGTCAATGAGGGACATTCCCAAAGACCTGTAACATCTATTACTTTTTTCTTTTCTTTTTTTTTAAAGTAAAGCACACAGCTGAAGCTCAGGAGGGTCACTATAGACTGTCTCTCAGGTTCCTAAAATCCTCTAGTCTTAGCAGTTATATAGAAGACTATCCCTGACACCAACAAACTGCTATCAAGTACTCAAAATATCAATTGAATAAAAAGGATGTAAAATTACCCTGTCTTCCCCATTTAGGACCCTACCTTTGTTCATAGCTGTTATCTTGGGGATCCAATACAGTGACTAGCACAGAGTAGAAGTCAAAATATTTGTCGAATATAAAATAGATGGATAGATGAAAGAATAAAACATAAAGAAGCACTGTTTCAAAAGCAACTTACAGAGATTTTGGTAATAAGGTTTATGTATTTTTATTCTTATCCCAGAACCCTTTTCTGAGGACCCAAAAAAGGTTCCCTGTGAACCATACAAAAAGAATACACAGCATAGTATGCTCAAAATCTATTCTGTTCAGTGCATAGTTCCTTTTCCCCACCACCACCCTGGTGCTAGAAAATGAACCCAGGATCTGTGCCTCATAGGCAAGCACTCTACCGGTAGGCTACAGCCCCAGTCACAATAGTCACAACTCCTTTTGAAAAGATCTAGTTAGTAATCTTAAGTCTCTCTTTCCTTAAGTAACTTCGTACCAAAGGGCTCTTCTTTAGTACAGCACAAGAATCCGCCCCAACACACATTCAAATTCCCAGCATCTGCAATTTAGTGAGGCCCTAAACAACTTAGTGAGATCCTGTTTCAAAATAAGAATTAAAAAGAGTTGGGATAGAGCTCAGAGGTAAAATGCCTCAGGTTCAATCTCCAGTAATCTCAAAAAAGTAAACATCCTATAAAGATAAACTATAAAAAGTCCTAGAACAAAACAAAGGAAAAATCTAGATGACCTTAGGTTTGGCAATGACTTTTTAGATACAACACCAAAGGCACAATCCATGAAATAAAGAACTGATAAGCTGGACTTCATTAAAAATTTCTCCTCAGGGCTGGGGATATACTTCAGTTGATAGAGTGCTTGCCTCGCATGCACAAGGCCCTGGGTTCATTCGCCCAGCACCATACACACACACAAACACACACACCACACACACACGCCACAAAAAAAATTAAAGAAAAAAAGAAAAAGAAAAAGAAAAATTCTCCTCTCCAAAACTGTTAATAGAATACAAAGAAGTCACAGAATAGGGGGAAAAAAAAAAAAAACTTGCAAAAGACACATTAGATAAAAGACTGTTAGTAAAAATGTATATAAAGAACTCTTAAAACTCAACAATAAAAACACAAAGGGTTGGGTTTTGCTCAGTGGTACAGTACTTGCTGGCCTGTGTAAGACACTGGGTTAGATTCTCAGCACCACATATAAATAAATAAAATAAAGATCCATTGACAACTAAAAATTTAAAAAAACAACACACACAATCTGATTTTTAAAAAAGGGTCAAAAAAGACCTTGACACCTCACCAAAGAAATATACAGCTATGCCAGGTGTGTGGCGCACGCCTGTAATCCCGGCGACTCAGGAGGCTGAGGCAGGAGGATCACAGTTCAAAGCCAGTCTCAGCAACTTAACAAGGCTCTAAGCAACTCAGTGAGACCCTGTCTCTAAATAAAATACAAAATGGGGCTGGGGATGTGACTCAGTGGCTGGGTGCCCCTGAATTCAACCCCCAGTTCCAAAAAAAGAAAAAAAAAAGAAATACACAGCTATGAAAAAATACTCCACATAGTATATCAAAGCAAATTAAAATAATGAGATACCGCTGCACACTTGCTGAAATGGCCAAAATCCAAAACACTGACCATACCAAACACTGGCAAGGAAGAACTAATTCATTGCTAGTGTGAATTCAAAACAATACACTCACTCAAAGACAGTCTGACAGTTTCTTAAGAAAACTAAACAAAAAAACTGAACACTCTCTTATCATTAGGTCCAGCAATCACACTGCTAGGTATTTACCCAAAGGAATAGAAAGCATATGTCTACACAAAAACCTATACATGGTTGCTTAAAGCAATCATATTCATACTTGCCAAAACTTTCAAGAAATTATAATGTCCTTCAGTAAGTACATGGATAAACTGTGGCACATCCAGAAAATGGAGTGTTATTCAGAGCTAAAAGAAAATGAGCCTTCAGACAGGCATGGTGGTACATGACTGTAATCCCAGCAACTCAGGAGGCTGAGGCAGGAAAATCACTAGTTTAAGGTCAACCTTGGTAACTCAGTGAGACCCTTTCTCAAAATAAAATAAAAATGGTTGAGATGTAGCTTAGTGGTAAAGCACCCTGGGTTTAGCCCCTAGTACCACAAATAAACAAACTAATCAATTAATAAAATACAGTAGAAAAATGTAGCTCAGTGCTTGCCCATCATGTTGAAAGAACCTGTTTAATCCATTACCACAAATGATACTCTGGCAAAGGCAAAACTACATAAAAAACAAAATGATCTGTGATTACAAGAGGTTGAGGGGAGGAAGAGATAAAAAGGTGAAGCACAAAAGATTTCAAGGGTGATGAAAATAATCTGTATGATATTATAATGGATACAAATTATTATACATTTGTCCAAACCCATAGAGGGTATACCATATGAAGAGTGAATCCCAATATAAATTATGGACTTTGGGTAATAAGTACATGTGGTTCATTAACTATAACTAATGCAGGTTAATTCATTATAACTAATATACTACTTTGGTGGGAGATGCTGAAAATAGGGGATGCTATGCACTACGTGTGGCACTAGTGGGCATATATCTTTGGGAAATCTCTCCCCCTTCTACTCAATATTACTAAGAACCTAAAATTGTTCTAAAAGATTAAGCTAAAATCCATATTTAAGTTATAAGGAAAATTTGCATCTCGAAAAAAAGTTGGGGGAGAGGGAGAGCTGGGTTTTGCTATGTTGTTGTCCAAGGCTCTCCTCACCTTGCCTCATCTCAAGTTAGTTGTGATGAAAGGCACATGCTGCCACCAAACCCACCTGTCAAAATATTAATGATGCTAATACAAATTAACCTAGATAAATAAGATTATAAATTCATAGAATAAATAATCCTAGAAATGGAAGAAATTTAAAAGAATCAGACTCTGAAAATCCCAAAGTTGCTCAATACGAAGAAGCACTCACCACTGGAAAACAAGTCTTCACATAATTGTTAGGTCATTTTTCTAAAACCAAATGGTATGTATAATTTTCAAAAGACCTTTTTATCTTTTTGAGGTTCCAATTATTTCCTTTTCAACATATACCTTTGTGGTTTACACATCATACTTAGAGATACTGTTGGTACCTTAAATTTTATTGCTTTCAGTGATTTTTAGAATTTGATTTTAACTGAAATTAATGTCAATTTTTTAATATTCAGATTTATATGAAAAGGCATTTGGTTTTATGGAAAATGAGTTTCTTTTTGTGTGAAATCAAGTTCAATTTTGCTACTTCTAAACAATTTGCTCAACTGTTAATTCCTCAATTTGTCACCCCTGGAAAAAAAACTTTAATCTATTTTAATATAGAGGGAAAGCAGGTTATAATTGTTGAGACAGCCAGAAGCAGTGGCACATGCTGTAACCCCAGCAGCTTGGAAGGCTAAGGCAGGAGGATCTCAAGTTCAAAGCCAGTGTTAGCAACTTAGCAAGACACTGTCTCAAAATAAAATACAAAAAAAAGGCTGGGGGTGTGGCCCAGTGGTTAAGGTAGCAGTTTTAAGTGTTCCCTGAACTACTACAGCAACCAGTTCAAACTATGAGCTTACACTTTAAGAGGGAAATTAATTCAGTACTTGAAGACCACGCTGACTTTACAGTAAACATATTATTAAAAGGAAGATTATCTACACCTCAGATTACCAATATAATAGCAGCTTTAACTCACAAAACTGCTCTTTAAAATACTGTTTTCCCATATACACTACCTTCCTTAAACCATTCATCTTGTACCTCAATCCCATTAAACAGGATCTACTTCCTAGTTCCTACTGTAGACCATATTTCCAGGTTCAGCTACTTCATTTCAAATTGACAGATGATAATTTGAAATTTTCCAGGCATTTTAGCTCTCAATTATAGGCTCAAAAAATTCTTGGTGTTTTGTTGAAGTTTTGCTCTACACAACTCTCAAATCTAACAGATATCTAAGAACATGTCTTCTCTTCTATTTGTGCTTCTATGTTTGCAGTGTGGCAGATGAAACCAAAGGCTTTGCACATAACAGGCATTCCACCACTAAGTTGTATCCCCAATCTGTTTATACATTTAACAGTTATTGAGCATCGACCATCATGTATACTTTTCAAGATTGGTATTAGAACCATAGCAATAAAAGCTGAGGAAAGTAAATCAATAATGACAATTCTGCCCAATGTGACAAATACTCCACTGGAAGTTAAGGTCTACATGCTAAGCAAACCTATTTTATTGTACATGGAAAGGCACACAACAGGAAAACCAATGAAGAAACTATCTCACACAAACTACCCAGAATAACACCTGAGTGGACCACAACCTGTAGAGACTGCCTGAGCTAAATACAAATTATACCTGAAAGCCAAAGAAACACATAAGAAGAGTACACCTCAAAAAAGCCAAAATTATTCAGACTTCCATTGCTGGGAACCCTTTAATAAAGAGTAACTATAACCCAGAATCCTCCAGACATTTGACTCTGAGACTCTTTCCATCATAAAAGCCAAGTCCCAGAGGCAGAAGGATTTCAAGAAGGAATAAAGGTAAGGAAAATAAAAAAGAAATCCATAGAATAGGGTAGATTAACTGTCCATTTCGTTAATGCTGGTTAGAAATCAAGTAACCTTACAAATAGCAAAAATAATTTTTCTTATTCTCAGACAAACTTAATGTAAACCCACTGAGTTAAAAATAAAGAGGACATAATAGGGTTGCCTTAAAATTTGATGTAGATAACAATCAGCTGAGGGGTGCATTACAAATGCATCTACCTAAGCCATAACCTCACAGTGAGGACTCCAAAGGTGTGGCTCAGAAACCTCTCAATCTGTGCTTGACAGATGGAAAACCAAGATTCTTATAGATTATACACTGCTCCTTCTCTCTCCCCTTCCCTAGATCAAAATATCCAGACAAAACAGAGTCCCCAAAGACAAAAAGTTAGCCACTATTTGTGGACAATAAATGCATTATAAAAAAATCAAACTAGGACAAGTATTTTCTTCTAGAACTCTCTCTTCATTTGGCTTGCTTTGTAGATTGCTTCTCCTCCACATGCTGTATATGCTTCAATGACTCATTTTCATACAGGACAAGACGAGGCTATTTCCTTCTTTAAGAATGAAGTAAGTGGATGTGGTGGCACACACCTATAATACCAGCAACTCAGAAGGCTGAGGCAGAAGGATCCCAAGTTCAAAGCCAGCCTCAGCAATTAGCAAGGCCCTAAGCAATTTAGCAAGACCCTGTCTCAAAATAAAAAATAGCGTGGTGGCGCATGCCTGTAATCCAAGCGACTTGGGAGGCTGAGTCAGGAGGATCACGAGTTCAAAGCCAGCCTCAGCAACTTAGCGAGACCCTAAGCAACTCAGTGAGACCCTGTCTCTAAATAAAATACAAAATAGGGCTGGGGATGTGGCTCAGTGGCCGAGTGTCCCTGAGTTCAATCCCTGGTTCCAAAAAATAAAAAAATAAATAAAAAATAAAAAATAAAAAGGGCTGGGGATGTAGCTCAGTGGTTAAGTGCCCCTGGGTTCAATCTTTGGTACCAAATAATAATAAATTTTTAAAAAGGGAGAAAGAAAACAATGAAGCACCCACTGGGCATTGTGGTGCATACTAGTAGTTCCAGTTGCTCAGGAGGCTGAGGCAAGAGGATCAAAAGCTGGAGGCCAGCCTGGGCAACTTAATGAGATTCTGTCTCAAAAAGAAAAATGAAAAGAGCTAGGGACATAACTCAGTGAGAAAGTACCAGTACTCACAGATGGTGTGACTCTACTTTGTGTACAACCAGTGAAACAATAGCTGTACTCCGTTTGTGTTCAATGAATCAATAAGTAAATAAAAAATAAATAAATAAATAGATAAATAAATAAATAAATAAAGTACCAGTACTATAAATCCCCAGTACCACACACCAGAAAGAAGAAAGAAACAACTCTAATCATGAAAGGTGAAGTAGAGACTAAAGTAAAAATCAAAAGAAAAGAGGCCTGGGAAAGTCTACTTATGACCATGTTCAAAATTTGTAAGCAAGAGAAACCCTGGAAACCACCCCCGCCCTGGAAAAGCATGTTGTTCCTTGGGGGAAAGAACAAGCAATGAATATTGTACATTTGGAAGAGGAAAAAAAAAAGGGTTCTATACATACAATATGTATTTGTATATATACAAATATATCACTGTATATTTTCTGGAGAGTATGTGTTATAGTTTGAATATAAGGTATCCTTCAAAAACTCCAGTTAAATGCAAGGGGTGATATGATTAGATTATGAAAACCTGACCTAGTCTGGGGATTTATCCATTTGAAGGATTATTAATTTGAATGGATTACTGGGTGGTAGCTGTATGCAGGTGGTAGGTCACTGGAGGCCTTGGGGATTATATATTTTGTCATTGGCTCCTCCTAGTCTCCGATTCCTGGATACCACGAGGTGGGCAGCTTTGTTCCACCATGCCCTTTTGCCATGATGCATCACTTCATCTCAGGCCCAGAGCAATAGAGTTGGCTGAACCTCAATGGACTAAACCTCTCAAACTGTGAGCTCAAAATAAATCTTTCCTTCCCTAAGTTGTTCTTGTCAGATATTTTAGTCACAGTGATGAAAATCTGACTAACACAGCATTATGGTTGAGAACATACCTGAAATAGTTTCTTAAGCCCTATCATGTGATCATACAGTAAGATTTCAAATCATATACCTTTAATTTCTTAAAATTACCACAGGTAAGCAAGAACACAGTAACAAATACTTTGAAATCCACTAACATTACATGGTACAGACCAAGATGTCAGGATGAGAAACCGGAATATCACTATTTTGACAGTTAAGAGCTAGAGATGTAGCTCAGTGGTAGAGCACTTGCCTACCATGCACAAGATCCTGAATTTAATCCTCAGCACCACAAAATTATTTATTTTAAAAGGTCATATATAAAAGCCCCAAAGGAAGTAAATGAAGAAAAAAATTTCTCCAACAAATGATGCTGGAAAACCTAACAAAGGTATACCACTCCCTCAGTAGTACAACTGCTCTACATCCATCAATTACCCAGGCATGTCAATTTTACTTCCAAAATTTCAACTCTATACCTGCCTAATTGTTCCCTTTATCACTGCTTCATTTTAAGAGATTTATAATCTCATCTGAATTATTTCAATAACCTCAAATCGATCTCTTAGCATTGGGACCAAACCTTCCAACCAATACATGATAATTGGCAACCAGGTGATCTTTTCATTCATATCACTGAATTTTAGAATTAAAAAGAATTCATAATCTTTCAATAAAATATTAAGTAAAACTGTATTCACTTTTATACAAGTAACTTAATTTTCATAATCAAATTTAACTATGTTAAAAAACTTACATCATAAAACAGTTTTCTATCAGCAGCCAGTCGTTTAGATGCCAGTGTCTTAGTAACATGATAGAAGGTAAGTAATGCTCTGTGCTGTCGAAGATCATCTTGGACTTTAACAGACTCTATAAGAGTGGGAATCAGTTCAGGCCATTGTCGAGGACAATCCAATCTGGCAACTTTAGCAATAAGCACTGCAATCTGAGTTGCAATCTGAAAGGGAGAAATTATCATCAGAAATAAACATGAAACCCAAGAAATGAATAAAGAATACATTCATAGTTTAAAAACTACCTTTTTGATTTATGATATGTTTGACAAAAATGATTAAAATTTCACTGAAAAA
The DNA here is from genome assembly GCA_020662805.1 of Glaucomys volans. Lineage (NCBI taxonomy): Eukaryota > Metazoa > Chordata > Mammalia > Rodentia > Sciuridae > Glaucomys > Glaucomys volans. Next base: position 589,532 of record JAJEJO010002820.1, on the reverse strand, counting down.
CTATTTAAGACAGCGATTCTCAAAGTACGGTCCACTAGAGCCCTTTCAGGAGTGTTATCTTCCTTTTCCCAACTACATATCAGTGTAAAGCTAGGTTTTCTTCATGTTTACCAAAATAACATATCACAACATGGGAAAAGAAAAAAATATAAAAATGTGGAGGTTTAAATAGACACTAAAGACATATGCAAAAATTCTTAATGTCATTCTTCAACCTAAATTATTTTGGTAAGTAACTACTATAGTTTATTTCAGAAAATGCTATTTATGCTAATAAGTATAATTTTATTATTTTTATATTAACTAATAAATATTTTTTAATTTCTCAGTTTTAATTTCTAATCCAATAAACATCAACAGATATAATCCTTTAAGGTCTTCAATTTTAGCAGTATAAAGGTTCTATAACCATGTATTTTAAGAACCACTAACCTAAGAATGGAAATAACATCAAATATGAGTATTTAAATAACAGTATCTATATAGATCAGAGCTTCCAAAATACTGGTTGACAGAACACATAGGGAATGGTTTATTTCTTAATCACCCAAACCTATCATTTCCTGCCTCAGTGAGAACAACTCCATTCTCCATTCTCTCTCATCTTCTTTTCAAGAAATTGTAAAACAGACAATTGAGATCAGATAAAAAGGTGAATATAAAACTAAATCAGAGATATTGCCAAGTATAGTAAGATTTTCATAGTCAAATTAGAAGAATCAGCAAAAATGGTGGTACATGCCTATAATCCCAGCTTTGGGAGGCTAAGGCAAGAGTATTACAAGTTCAAAGTTAGTCTTGGAAACTTGACAAGACCCTATTCAAAATAAAAAATAAAAAGGGCTGGGAGTGTAGCTCAATGGTAGAACATCCTTGGGTTCCATCCCCAATCCCCAGAATTGGTGGGGGTGGGGTGGGAGGGTAGGTAGATAGATATGAAATTAAGTATATATATTACTGTGGAAAATTTTAAGAACTGTTATACTTATAAGTAAAAATTAATTCTTAGGAGAAAACTTCACTGTAAGGAGGGGGGGACTATAATCCATTACCTAACTACTACAGAGCAGCAAGAACTGAAAATGTGATGGATTCAGGAAATAACACAAAAATCTGAAGTCATCCTGTAGTTTAAAAAGAATAGGTCGAAAGAGGGCAGATACTGTAAGTCATTAAATTAATTTCTGGAATCAAATACTTCCATGCCTTAGGCATGTAATATATTTTATCTGTTCTTTTCCATGTTTAAAAACTAATTTCTATGCAATGCAATAAGAAAACAATTATTTAAAGATTTGCGTTAAATACTGGCTCAAGTTGAAAAGTTTAAAATTATGCAAGTATACATTAAAATGACTTCTGAGTTTTAAACCAAAATTCTTAACAGCTATCACTGGATTTCAAAATTTAAAATCCAGCAAATAGGTTGTATATAAACAACCACAAAGGAAAACAATGCTGTACAATTTTATTTTTAGCAACAGGAAACAAAATTAGTATGAAAAAGAAACAAATATAAAGAGAAACAATATTTAGCATTCATTTTTCTTACTAACCTGGTTTATTGGTTCATTGAAGTTGGTGATGAGCCCTGCACGCAACGTAGATTTTTCCTCTTCTGAGAGAGCACTAGTAAAAACAAATACATTATGCAAGAGAATGACACCTAATAATGAATACAGATAAGCACTACTATGAATTCTAACAATAAAAAGTATTTTAATCATGTTATTCTGATTCTTCTTGGTAACTAAATAAAATTTTTCCATTACTTAAATATTGGCACATTTGAGAAATATAAAATTCCCTCACAAATTAATAAACAGGAAGCACAACACTGTAAGCAATAGAAAATAAGGCAAATCCTGGGTAATTAACAATATTTTGGTGTTCACTTTTACTACCGTTGCCTACAAAATAATTAAAAAGTTTGATAAAAAAAAATCTATACTAGTAAATATTAGGATTCCACTGGTTTTTATAAAATCTGAGTTGAGGTTATTCTATGGGGAAAGAGATTTAGAATCAGAATAATTGGATGGAGGACTTACTAGAAATTAACTAGTTTAAAGACTTTCATTTTACATCTATAGAAAGGATAAACATAATACCAACAATTGTCTCCATGCTGTTTCCAGGAAACTAGAAAGGTAAAGGATATAGAAGGAGAAAAGTCATTGTATAATATCTTACACATGTTGAATTTTGAAGTGAATGAACATATTGTAATTTTAAAATTAAATTTTAAAGACTTCATTTTAAGGATTTTTTTATTCTAACACTGACAGAGTAGCTGGCATGAAACAAATCATCTCACCAAGGTCCACTATAAACATATTCAAATAGAAAAAGTGTAAGGCATCTGTTGTGAGCTAAATTATATCCCCACAAAAATGAAATGCTCAAATCCTAACCCCAGGTACCTGGGACTGTGACTTTATCTGGAAATACTATAGTCTCCACAGATGTAATCACATTCAGATAAAGTCATACTGGATTTTAGGTGGGTGCTACTTCACTATTGGTGTCTTCCCCGCAAACCTCCCAGTATTGGGGATTGAACTCAGGGCCTTTACACATGCTAGGAAAACACTCTCACCATTGAGCTACATTCCCAGCACTTTTTAAAATTTTATTTTGAGACAGGGTTTCCCTGTATTACTCAAGGGGGCCTTGAAATTGAGATCCTTTAGCCTCTGCCTGTGAAGCAGCTAGGATTACAGAAGTGCACCACCAAGCCTGGTTCTAGTGTCCTCATAAGAAGAAAATATGCACAAATCAGAAACAGGAGACTTGGGAAACAAGGCCTTGTGACAACAGAGGACAAGATTAGTGATGCAGCTAGAAGTTAAGAAACACCTAAGATTGTTAGCCCCTGCTAAAGCTAAAAAGAAACCAAAGAATTCTTCCCTAGTGCCTTCAAACAGAGCAAAAACCTTGATTTTAGACTTTAAGCCACCTGGACTGTGAGAGAATAATTTGTTGTCTTAAACCACCCGGTTTGTGGTAATTTATTAGGGCAGCTTGAGAAAACTAACGTAACTACTAAAAACAATCTAGGCAATTAAGACTCAGGAGACTTAGATCCCAGAGAGAAGGGAATGAACTGTGATGGACCACTACATTTCCTCTTAAATATCTACCCACAAGAAATGAAGCTGAAAGCAGCAGCTAGATACTAAAGTACTAAGTAGAGATTTCAGCAGGTCTCAAAGTACTGGAGCATCAAAAACTGAAGTTCTTGGCCCACCAAAAAGGCAGTATCTGGGAAAACATGCAAGGCTTGCTGCTGAAACCCCAGAAAGAATGTAACCTGGGATTAACAGTAAACCAAAAAAAGATCACTGTTAACTATTTCAAGGTTAAGGTATTTAAACAATTCTCTTTCGAAACAGATAAGAGAATTCAAAGACACTCCAATTTTAACTATGCTACATTGAGCATTCAACTAAAACTTACCAGGCATACCAACAAAGAAATAACTGGATCCAAAACACAAATAGAAATAGAAGCACAAACATAATTAACAAAATCACACTCAGAATAATTATGAATAAGTGCAAGAAAGAAGGTCGAAGATGGAGAATTCCACCAACTAGAGTCTATTTTCTCTAAATATTAAAAAGAAATCCTAGAACTAATAAACATAATAAGTGCAATAAATTTAATGAACTAGAAGGACAGTGACGAACATTCAGATTAAAGTATAATAAGGAAAAAAGCACTTCTGCTTCTAAGAGTCCAGTGACAGCAGATGTGCCCTTAAAAAATACTAGACAGTTCTTCAGGCAGAAAACAAATGAAGCCAGATGGAAGCAAAACATAGTAACACTAAAAGGACTGAAGAGTGTTATAAAGGTAAATTTAAATGAACACTGTTGAAATACATGGAGAATTAAAGTACTAAACAGGAGCATTAACGACATGAAGTCTTAAAAGAAGTTAAAGTATTAGTTAGAGGTTCTTGCATTATCTAAAAAAAGTGAAGTACTAACTAAAAAAGTAAAGGACAGTCTCTAATAAATCACAGATATGTTATTTCTAGGAAAATCATGAGAAATAAAAGTGTGCTTAACAAGCTTTAAGAGAGAAAGACCAATAAAAATTTCTTGAATAATCTAAAGTAAGGCAAGAAAGGAAAAAAAGGAAGCAAAGATCAAAGACAAACAGAAAACAAAGGGTGGGTTTAAACCAAACTCAGTATTTATATTAAATGTAATTCCTGTAATACTAAAAACATTTATTATACTGGATACAAAACAAAATCCAACTCATTTGCTACTTGTAAGATACACGTTTTAAGCAAAACAACAACAAAATAACATTGAAAGAAAAAGGCAAAGGAGGATATAACATGCAAATACTAACCACAAGACGGCAGATGTGGCTCTATTAATGTCAGACAAACTAGACGTTAAGTCAAAACTTATTACTAGAGATAAAGAAAAAAATTTCATAATTATGACAAGGTCAATTCAACAGATATCTGACAACCCTGAATTTATATGATCCTAAGAGTCTCAAATACACAGAAAGCAAAATTACAAGGAAAAGAATAGGTAAGTGAATAATCATATTTAAAGATTAACACAGCTCATTTAACTGATAGAAAAAAGTAGCTGAAAATCAACAGATACACAGACCACTTGAATAGCATGACTCACAAATTTAAGCTAAGTTATATAAAACAATACAATCCACAACTACAGACACATTCAAGTGCACATATATTTACCAAAACACCACATGCTGGATCACAGAACAACACAGCACATTTTAAATAATGAAAACAGTAACCAAAAAAGAACTAAAAAGTCTTTTAGAAACAAGGCACAAGGCAACATACTTCTAATGAATCTATACATCTTAAAATAAATCACAGAAGATATTTAAAAATATTTTTCACCAAGGGCTGGGATTGTAGCTCAGTGGTATTGCCCGTGGTTGGCATGCACAAGGCCATGGGTTCAATCCCTAACACACACACACACACACACACACACACACACGGAAAAAAGGCTGAACTAAAAGTCACAATTATAAGAAGAGTCTTAAGGCTCTAAAATGTGTCTACAGATGGAACATCTCATATCTAATATGCTTAAAACAAGAAGTGTTTCAGACTTAGGATTTTTTCAGATATTGGGATATTTGTATACACATAATAAATTATCTAGGAAATGGGACACTAGTCTAACATGAATTTATTTATGCTTCATATATATACTTCACACACAGTGTGAAGGTAATTTCATACAATATTTTTTACTGTGCCTGAATTTTAAGTGAGACCCACCATTACAGAAATCAGGTGTGAAATTTTCCACTTTGAGGTGTCATGTTGGCATTCAAAAGGTTTCAGGTTTTAGACATATTGGATTTTTTAATTAGGGAAACGCAACCTGTACTAAGAAAAACTAAAAATCAGTTATCTAAGATTCCACCTTGAGATGCCAGAAAAAAACAGCAAATCAAAAATCAAAAAGTATAAGAATATACATTGTCTTAAAAAGTAATAAAAAAGACAACAATGTCAACTGGACAAATCAGAGAATTCAAACAAGTTCCACACAAAGTGCCCGATGGATAATAAGAGTACCACTGTAATGCAAAAGGGGAAGAATACGCCGGGCACGGTGGCGCAGGCCTGTAATCCAAGCGACTTGGGAGGCTGAGTCAGGAGGATCACGAGTTCAAAGCCAGCCTCAGCAACTTAGCGAGGCCCTAAGCAACTCAGTGACACCCTGTCTCTAAATAAAATACAAAATAGGGCTGGGGATGTGGCTCAGTGGCCGAGTGTCCCTGAGTTCAATCCCTGGTTCCAAAAAAAAAAAAAAAGGGGGGGCGGGGGGGAATACATGGTAGTGCCCCTACTTCTTATATGCATCTTGCACAGAAATTAATTCCAGATAGATCATACAGCAAAATGAGTAAAATAAACCAAAACTTGTACCAGAAGACTCAGGAGACTATTTACTTAACTTCTGGTTGAGCAAAATGTTATAAGTAGGTACAAAAAAACTAATTACAAAAGATAGGGAGCTATACTGACTCAAAAGCAAAATTAGGAACAAAGGTGTCAAAGACATTATCTAACCCCAGCACTGCATAAAGAAGAAACAAATAGATACCATTAAGAAATGAAAAGGCAAGTGATAAAAATGGGAAAAGATATTTTCAATAGGTACGTATGATAAAGTACTCATACCTAAAAATGTATAAAGTCCCATAAATCAATAAAACAACTCAAATTTTTAAAATATGCAAATGACAGGCCCTTCACAAAAGAAGATGATAATATCCAAACAATAAGTACATGAGAAAGGTACTCGCTGGTTCACCAGGAAAATGCAAACGAAAATTCCCAAGCCTACCAGAAACATAAAAATGAAAGCTCAGATTAAGTGTTGATGAGAATGTGGAACAAGCATCAACACTCATCTGCTACTGGTGGGAGTGCAAATTGGCACAATCAGTTTGGAAAACCAATTGACAGTATCTATAAAAGCTGAATATGCATCTCACCATAAATGGTAATAAAATGTACATATGTGCAACAGTTTCTTGACTGCTAGCAGTGTTCTAGCTAGTTCCTAGTGCTGCCTGTTGATGTGTCCCATAATAAACATTCAAAGCGCACTCTTCATTTGTGTACCTTTAAGTATGTTATATACTTTCATAAAGTCTTTTAAAATATTAACAGTGATTTGCTCAAGATTAGTAAACAAATGAGAAAGCAAGATTAACATTTAGGAGGCCTATGCAGGCATATGTTTTCCCATTAGCCATGACCATTTTAATCATCTTATATCCATGCTGTACTTTCCAACCTTAATAGCTCCCTCTATCATCAAACCCCTGAGCTGATGTTTTCGACTATAATATTTTGCTTCAAAATGAAGTTTAAGTTTTCTTCTATGCCAAGGAGCCAGGTTAATCAATTTTCTTAATTCTAAGATAAGAGAATATAATGATAGATACCAAAATAAGAGACCATGTGAAAAATGTATGAACAGGAAAGAAACAGGAAACAAATGATGAACATGGAGAAAACTCATGTCTTTAACAATGTGTGGATAATAATTTCACCTAAATTTTATGCATATATTAGATTAATTTAGGCTGTATCTCATACAGAAATTATAGAGCATATAATTAATTAAGATCAAATTAAATCACATTGTATATAGTAATAATATATGTTTAAGTTTGTTAATTCTCATTCTGTGAAAATAATGGTTAAGAGCAGGAACTTATATAAGATGAAACTTAGATAAAACACAAACAAGCATCTTTGTAAGTGTCTTAAATTGACATATGGGTTCAATTACTAATCTGCTATCCTTGCTTCCTATCTAGGTATATTCATCTCCTTTCCAGCTTTTATCCCAATATACACTAAAAGGTAGCCTGGAATTTAACTACCCAATACTACATGATTTCTCCCTTAACTTCTTAAAGTTAAAACTAAATTAAGGGGCTAGACACGTAGCTCAGTGGTAAATCATGGGCTTAGCAGGCATAAGGCCGTCGGTTTAATTCCCAGCACCATAAAAAATTTTTAAAAAATAAATATGTAGCCGGGCGCGGTGGCACACGCCTGTAATCCCAGCAACTTGGGAAGCTGAGGCAGGAGGATCGCGAGTTCAAAGCCAGCCTCAGCAACTTAGCGAGGCCCTAAGCAACTCAGTGAGACCCTGTCTCTAAATAAAATACAAAATAGGGCTGAGGATCTGGCTCAGTGGCCAAGTGCACCTGAGTTCAATCCCTGGTTCCAAATAAATAAATAAATAAATAAATAAGTAAACAGATGCAGGGGTGCATGCCTCTAATCCTAGAAGCTCGGGAGACTGAGGCAAGAGCATCCTGAGTTCAAAGCCAGCCTCAGCAACTTAGCAAGACCTTGTCTCAAAAATAAAAAAAGGGCAAGGATATTGCTCTGTGGTTAAGCACCCCTGGGTTCAATCCCTGGTACCATGAAATAATTAACTAATTAATTTTAGATGGACAACTTCAGGTGGGGGTACAGCTCAGTAGTATAGCGCACGCTTAGCAAATGTACAATTTAAAGTATTTAATCATAATTTATTCTCTCTTTGAAATGGTTATTTATAACTATATTTTTAATTTAACCAGTAAAACAAAATGAATTTTAGGATATTTAAAATTTAAATGAACAAGCAGTAGGAAAGTAGGTGCTGCTGAAACATTTCCTGTAACCCGATAATGCAACTTCTCATCATTACATCATTTCTCACAAAATTATGAACTAACCCTAAAATAAAATGAAAAGAATTTTCTTCATACTATAGCTCCTAAGTATTCTAGTCATTTCTAATATTATTCAAGGACATATTTTATATGCACTTTGAAGTTCTCAGATAAGCTTTCACTGTTTTTTAAGGTTTAAGAATTTACAGAGCTATAGTGCCATCTAGTGGAAAGCAAAGATTAGCAAAATTCATTATTTCTTTTTCATTATTTTCGATCAAATAAAATAAATTCCAAGACCAAGCCTACCTTGCCTTTCCATCAATTATATAACAATTAAGAATTAAGAGAAATCTGGGGCTGGGGATATGAGTCAATGATAGAACAATGGCCTAGCATGCTCCAGACCCTGGATTCCCTCCCCAATACCACAAATGAGAGATTGAGAGAGAGAGAGAGAGAGAGAGAGAGAGAGAGAGAGAAAGAGAGACAGAAAAAGAGAGAGAGCGAGGGGGGGGGGGGGGGCGGAGGGGGGGGGAAGGGGAGGGGAAGGGGGGTTTAATTTGTTCATTTAACCACTTACAGACCAGTTACAAATGAATCTGAGATTCAAAATGTATCCCTTTGGTCCCACCAAAGAGGCAAGAATTCAGAAGATTCAGGAATTAACTTTTAGCTGGTTCAGAAATGACCTGGAACTGTCTTCTCAATAGCATTTTTCAGAATCCTAATATTAAGCATCTTTAAAAGGGAAAGAAAAGGCTTTTGTTCAATTTGATTCATTCACGCAGCCTGATCAACTCAACTCACAAGGCCAAAAAGACAGACAGACAGACAGACAGACAGACAGACACACACACACACACACGTAAACACAAGGGAATAAAGCCCAGGAAGAAAAACAATATGGCTGTTGAATTATAATTAACAATGTAGAATATTGTTCTTCAATAGTTAACGTACTTTTTTTGAATTTTATCTTTTAATATAAAATGTTTTGTAGGATTTCATGTCATCCTTGTGCAGAGACCTAATCTTTTCTGTACTGTTCTAATTTTAGTGTATGTACTGCCAAAGTAAGCACTAACATATTTTTACATAAACAGATATATCTTATAACTTCTTGAATTTGGAAAGCAAAACACTGAGGACTGATGGAACTTACTGAGGAGCTACACGTCTCCAGTAGCGATCAATTCCATGTTTAAAGTACAGCACAGCAAGCCACCTTACATTTATATCCAGAGAGTGATTGGTGAAAATGTTCTGTAAATAAAAAATAGTATTAGAATGAACATGTAATAACATAAAATTTTAATCAACATGCCCCAAATAAAACTTTGGTCGATTTTTTTAATTAAATGTTTGAATTTTATCACTACACATATCATATTGATATTTTCTAAATATACATGGTTCTATAATTCATATAGTAAGCATACCTGCTCAGTAGCATGTTCACTGTTTAAGCTAAGTAAAGATATGGGAGGTTCATTACTATTTTACATTTACATGTATTTGAAAATTTCTCCAGTGAAAAATTAAACTCACAAACTAGCAAATCTAATTCTATTTAAAATAACTATCCCAACTACCCACACACACACACACACACACACACAAAAATAATTACCTCCTAAATTTAAAAAAGTAGACCCACCATAGCAGAGATCAAAGTTCCTAAGGAATCAAAGTCTCTGAGTTGTTAATAGATGCTAAGAAAGACATAATCTATTTTATATTATCAATGCTCCTTATCAAAACAATCTTGCAGCCAGTGTGTCGGCCCATACCTATAATGCCAGTGATTTGAGAGACTGAGGTATAGGATTACAAGTTTGAGCCCAGTGTCAGCAATTTTGCTAGCCCCTAAGCAACCTAAGGTAAGCCTGTATCCAAACAAAAAATAAACAGGGGCTGGGGATGTAACTCAGTGGAAGAGTACTCTGGGTTCAATCCCTAGTTCCAGGGGTTGTGGGGAAGCACTAGTCATGCTTACAAATAAGTTAAAGAGCAGAACATTTTATGTGATATAAAGTCAGATATGATGTGAATCACTTCTCAAAATTAGCCATTACTCAAAAGATTTAATCACTGTGTAAATCCTAATCATAATCCACAGTCCCTGCTTTACCCAGTAAATGGAGACCATAAAAATAACAGTGCAAGCTAAACCACACAACATGATCTTAATAATCTAGGGGAAATTTTCATTGTTCAATGCCCTTTAAATATACGAGTCAAAAAGTTACAACAATCTTAGTGTCAGCTCTAAGTGTACAGGGAAATGTTAAGAATGGTAAAACTAATACAAATACTATACTTCAAAACGTTACAAGTAGTGAAAATTTAGTGTTTAATTTATTTGGAAAAAAAATTTATCTGGAATAGTTGGTGCATAGGATAATTATAGGAATGTGTTTAAGTACTTGGTAAACACCAAATAAAACTGTACTACACTCAGACCAGAAACAACCAAATTCCCAGTGATGACCTCTTAAATACAACCTTGATTGGGGAAACCCCAAAGTCCAATATAATTAAGTGGAAGTATATTCTTTGCTATGAAAAGTTAAGTATTAAAAACAGATATGTATACTATATAATCCTCTTTTTAGAAAATGTCTTTACATATAAAAATTGTAAGGATAGTTATATATTTCCCATTTATTCCTTAAGACAACTGACAATTGAGTCAGAGTTAACCTTTCTGATCTCCATTGTAAAAATAGAAAAAAATGTGAATTTTTTTTAACATCAATCACATTTGATTTTGACATTTTACATGTCTACCTTACATAATAGATTGAGTCTTGTCTTATGCCTTTAGAATTTACCACATCATGTGTAGAATTTACCACATCATGGATAAGAAACTTTACAAATATCTATTGAACAGATTGGTGAATGAATGGAAGTAAGGTGGAAAATATTAAGGAAGTTGGTAGGTCTTAATCAGCCAGTCTCAGCTACACTTGGGAAACCAAGATATCAAGCTGCAAATATCAATTCAAGCAGAAATATTCCATAAGTACTTTAAATAAGAGAACTGCAAACCTGAGATCAAGTATACAAGCTTGGGAGTCTTCAGACTCAAATGGACAGCTAGGACTAAAACAGGTTAAATGTGCAAAGACAGTGCGTATAAGGGAAAAAAAGATGACAAACATAACAGTTTTTTAAGCTATTGTAGTGTATTTCTTCTGTAAGAAATCTAATTCCTATCCCTCTAAGAAGAAAAATTCTATGTAGTAAAAATAAAAACCAAGAAGATTTATGCACGCCAGGTGCAGTGGCACACTCACTCCTGTAATCACAGAAGTTTGGGAGGCTGAGGCAGGAGGATCACAGGAAGATTGCTAGCCTCAACTACTTAGCAAGTCCCTAAGCAACTCAGTGAGACTCTGTCTCTAAATAAAATACAGAAAAAAGCTGGGGATGTGGCTCAGTGGTTAAGTGCCCCCGAGTTCAATCCCCAGTACCAAAAAAAAAAAGAAGAAGAAAAAAGATTCAGGCAGTTTGAGCCAAGGGACATTGGGTCATGAGCCCTGTGAATTTTCCACGTCCCTTTACACCTTTCATGGTAGGGCTGAGACCTGTTAAGACCACTTGAGCAAAACGTGTTATTTGATAAATAGTGACTATGTAGACAAACATAAGTACACATAGATGAAACAACTCTAAGTATGTATATAACCAAATAAATGTGTATAAAACAGAAATTGATTCATATACATATACAGTCTATCTGCTGTATCTGGGGTACTTCACCATATTCAGATATCTGGGATACTTCACCATATTCAATGGAAGCCACATATATAGTATCTTGTACAAATGTCTACATACACAAATACAAATGCATATGTATTTTTAATAAATAAAGGCACCACATACCATATAATTTATCAATGTATCAATATAAAAATATCCCAAAACAAAATAAATTAAAAATATGGAAAAAAATTCAGATACTTAGTAATATTAATAATTCATTCATTACACAAAAATTCAACAGTTAGGCAATGCCTATTGGTTTTAAAGAAATTTAAGAAATTCTATGTAATCCCAGATACTTGGGAGTCTCCAGAAAGAGGACTGCAAGTTCAAGACCAGCCTGGGCAATTTATCAAGACCCTGTTTCAAAATATAATTTTTTTAAGAAGAAGGCATGTAGCTTAGTTGTAGAACACTTAGCATGCTAGAGCAATAGCAAAAATTGATTTATTAAATTTAATTAAAGCCAGGCATGGTGGCACACACCTGTAATCCCAGCGGCTCTAGAGGCTGAGGCAGGAGGATTGCGAGTTCAAGCCAGCCTCAGCAAGGGCAAGGTGCTAACCAACTCAGTGAGACCCTGTCTCTAAATAAAATACAAAATAGGGCTGGAGATGTGGCTCAGTAGCCAAGTACCCCTGAGTTCAATTATTTAAAATAAGAAATTCCAAAATATATTTTAGCCTGAAGCAGCAATAAGGCAAATTATAGAGCATATTCACTTAAATAAGCACATTAACGGTAAAGATACTCAAAGATATTCTAAAGATTTATACCATGCCCAAAATTTATAAACATAATGCTGAGATTATATAAACAAGTGTCTTTTAAAATCGATCCGTTTTTTCACCTTTTTGTGAAATTTTCATGTTATACTCAGAATAACAAGTATACTGACATTAAAACACTTAATTCCCCTCACTATCATGATCAATATTTTATCAAATTGAACAAACCAAAACATTCTAGGCAAAAAGTCAAAAAATACATATGTCAGTTGCCAAAATTTATTCTAGTTTAAATGATATGGTAAACCATTTTGCTCTAAATGTGTGACCCAGTCAAAATAACTGGCTGGTAGCCTCGTTGCCTGGATCAGAAACTACATCTCAAAACACCAATCAGAATTTTCGATTTTTCAGAAGAAATGATTAGGGAAGATCCTGATCAAAAAAACAAAAACAAAAGCAAAAACAAAAAACCCAAAAACCAACTTCTATTCTGGCACTGAGAAAATAATTTTGATTAATCAACCAAAAATTTTAAACTCATTAAATTATTGTACTATATTTCATACAACAACCAGGGAAAAAAATCAGATGTCAAAGAAATGAAATTTTTAGATGAGAAAATAAATCTATGCTTTAAAAGGAAATAAACTAAGCACAGTATACTTGAGCCTAATGCTGCAATATGAGAATCTGAACAACTAATAACATAAATTAATTGGGTAGAGATATAAAAAAAATACGAAAGTGAAATCAGGACATTAATGTGCTAAAACTGAAATAATCACAGTGGGTTGTTACTTTCTGAGCAGACATAGGAATACACTGTGCAACTATTATACAGAATGTTTCAAAAAGTAAAAGTCTTTATTTCATAAAGAATATATCCAAAGCAAATGACTTCATTTGCTAAAAATTATAATCAAGTTGTAATGAAAAGGAAAGATCTCAAATGTTGATCCAACAACAAATATTTTCTAAAGACCCTCAATAAGTTGTGTCCTAAATTAATAAGATAATTGTAGTGCCGACAGCAGCTAAATATCTGTATTCGTTTCACTAAACTACCAATAAACTAAGTCTTTTTTTGCAGTGCTGAGGATCAAACCCAGGGGTGGACATATGCTAAGCAAATGCTCTACCACTGAGCTAAATCCCCAACCCAAACCCAGATTTTTAGAATAATGAAAGATGTCTCATTTTATTAAAAATAAAAATAAACTATTTTAGAAGTACTTACCAACAACACTGAATAGAAACCTGGCTGAGTCTCCCACTGTTTCAATTGCTCTTCAGCTGGTTTTAAAACAGAAGTATCCTGACTGGTGGCCTGTGTTAAGACCTGAAGAACTACAGTACTGGCACTATTGAGATCCATGGAAACCTGGCAATAAGTTAACATATTTGAGTATACATTATATACAACAAAGAGTAATAGTAACATAAATGGAGAAAAAAGCTTTCAGGTTCTGAAATACTCCTTCATTTTAATCATTCACCTACTACATGCTTCTTACCGACTTCTACCTTTTCTATGTGCCACCCACATTCTTACCTAAATATGATAAAACTCAAATCACTTTAACTTAAAATCAATTTATTTCTAATTGAAACTGCCATTTATTGTTCCATATAAATAAAAGATACTAGTATATTGGGGATAGGGAGGGGTGGTGGTGGCAAGAAACAGGGGCCACAAATACAAAACGTGAAGTTCCTAAATTCTAGTTAAATACCATTGCCTGTTCAAGACTCTAAGCACAATAACTTCTGAGAGTAAAAGCCTAAGTCATTAACTCAAATTATTTCATTTATTAAAAGTTACTGAATTGTAGTGAAAAGGGAAAATTCCAAGTATTGATTAAATAAGAAATTGACCCTAAATATTACAACTTTTAAGGAAGATTAGCCATGTTAAAGTCCACGTAAGTAAAGGAGGGCTAATCCAAAACAAAAAATTTCTCTGAACAAAAAAGTACTTCACTCTGAACCACATGGTAGCTAATTAACTGACTTATTCATTAAGACTGTTGAAAGCCTGCTGTGTGGCAAACACCATTCTAGGTGCAAAGAGCCTACCAATGTCCCTGTTTCATGTAGCTTACACTCAAGTGGAAAACAACCCTTTAAAAAACACAGAAACAGTAACAGTTAAGAAATAAAGAAAATACAATAAAGACTGATCGTCGGGGATGGTGGCACACACCTGTAATCCGAGCAACTCAGAAGGATGAAGCAGGAGGATTCTGAATTTGAGGCCAGCCTCAGCAACTTAGCAAGAACCTAAGCAACTCAGCAAGACCCTGTCTCAAAATAAAAAAATTAAAAGGGTAGGGATATAGCTCAGTGATAAAGCAACCTGGGTTAAAACCTCAGTACCAAAAAAAAAGACCCACTGTGATTAGATATGTTACTTTAGACTCAGTATTCAGAGAAGGCTTCTCAGAAGTGACTTTTATGAAACATGAATGACAAGAGATCCTGCCATGCAAAGATCTGAAGGCAGTGCTCCAAGACAGGGAAAACAACTAAGAAAAAAAGGTCAGGTCTTAGGAGTTAGAAACAAACTCAAAGAGGTCAGTATGACTGACAGCAAGACGAAAATACAACACAATGAGCTGGTGAAGCAGGCAAAATAAGATGTATTTTTCATATAGGTGTAAAAAAAGCACAAGCTAGAAAGACTATATGAATGTAATAATATGAACAAATGAATAATAGAAAAGCTGTACCAGAACTCATTCCCATCCTACCCCCACCAATACAAAAATTAAGAAATGAGCCATGTCCTGTTTTGGGCTATTGCTTGAAAAAATCACTGACTAATGCCAACCCTCAAAGCAATTTTTGCCAAGAACAAAAACTGTGCAGAAAACATACAAACACACTCTCAATCTCCCTGAAACTTCAGGGCAAAGTAATTCCTAAGTCTATGTACTTTTATCTTTATTATCCACGTACCTTACCATTTACCTCTTCTAATGCAAACTACTAGAATTTCCCATCCCGTCCTACCTCCAGCATTTTGCCCTACCTCGGTCCTGCCCAGAATACGACACTGTTTCCTTCTCCCTTTCTCTGATCCTTGCTTCCAGTCTGGAAGGAAGAGCTCAGTTCACACATTTTTGGAGCACCAATTTTTCCCTCCCTTTGGTACCAGGGATTGTATTTAACCACTGAACCACATCTCCAGCCCTTTTTTGTATTTTATTTAGAGACGGGGGTCTCGCTGAGTTACTTAGAGCCTTGCTAAATTGCTGGGGCTGGCTTTGAACTCAAAATCCCACCTCAGCCTCCAGAGCCGCTGGGATTACAGGCATGTGCCACCGCACCTAGCATGGAGCACCAATTTTGTGGCAGGTAATGCAATAGTTTTTGGATGATAAATCCCTGTTCTCTAGCAATATTCTGTAGAAGAGCAGAGTGTGAAGCAAAAGCAACTATTCTTATTATTAAAACAAATTGTGAAGAATAATTTCTAGCATACGTTAGAACCCAGAATATATTTCCCCTACTGAAATAATATAGCAATTCATTTAATGGGCAAAAATCCAGAGTCCAAGGTTATACAAATGTGCCTGTATAATGTAAACATTTTCATGAAAAGAAACAAGTAATTATGAGAAAACTCAGCATTTTTGCCTGTCACCCTCAGACAGACTTCTCAAGTCTGCAGTGGCTATAATTTCAGTCATGACAATTTTCTTCAGACTACTGCATTATCTTTGTTTATCTTTAGTTTTAGGGCATTTCACACAAACAGTAACCCTAAGACTATAAAATGCTAAAGCAGTAAGTGAGCCGACTTAGACAAAAAGGGGTAAGACAGTAAAAACTTAAGAAAAGAGAATTTCAAAATCATAAGAGTTCCAACAATGAAATAACTTATGCAGCATGGATCAATAATAATGGATGCTAAAACCATTAAGAACAGTTATCGGGGAACAGAATGTTTCCAGTGTGTCCAAGTACATCACAGATTACTTGCTAAATGCAATGAAGAAACAAACTTTAGAATGAAAGAGTCCACCAGTCACCAGCTAAACCAAGAAAGCAAATTTGGTATCAACAACAGCAATAAAACTGACCTTAAACGCCAACCGCCTTTTTTAAAGTAGTAGAATTTATTCAAGAATAGAAAGAGAACTCTCACAGGGCAAGAGGGGACCTGGTAGCAGGTTGCCCCCTTAAATATGCCTCTTGAAATGATACAGTAATCTACAAACTCAACTCTGAAACACCAAAACTGCTCAATCATAATCTAATCAATACCCTTTTTAAAAAAATTTTTTAGTTGTAGATGGACACAGTACCTTTATTTTATTTATTTTTATGTGGTGCTGAGGATTGAACCCAATGCTCACACATGCTAAGCAAGCTCTCTACCACTGAGTTATAGCCACAGCCCCCTCATCAATACCCTTAACCCAACTTATGATTTAAATGAAATAGAGAAAGAATTCTTCTTGGAATGGTGGCATGAGAAGTTCCAAAGACACTACCCATAGCAGAAAACAAAACAAAACAAAACAATACCTAGCAGATAAAAATGATAAAAACCAAAGTCTCTGGAAAGTGTCATACGGGCATACAGCAAATGGAAAAACATCTATGCAAGATACACTACTAAGCCTTAGTAAAAACAGCAAAAATCTGTGGTATTTGAGCTTTGTTCCAGTGAGACAATCTCTACACAGGCAAACATGGCCAACACGGGGCTCTCTCTCACCCCAGCTTCTAAACTAAACTAGTTTCTCCACAGAAGGAGCTGTCAGCCAGCATTTCTCATTCACCTCTTGTTACAGTAGCTCCATTAATACAAAGCAAGCAAAGCTAGAGGTCTGGAACTCTCTTCTTCACTCAGGCACCATGCCTGGGACAGAAGCTCTGCCAAAGGGTAACAAGCCAAGAACAATGGGTCACAATTTTGTCCACACTAGCATATTCAAAAGGCAAAGTTACTATAACAGGAATAGCAAAAGCTGAAGACTTAAGCTGTACCATTTTCAATAATGAATAGAACAACTGGGAAGAAGATCAACAAGAAAATAAAAGTTGTAATGTTTTAAACTAACCCAAACAGACATTTATAGAACACTCCACATAACAGCATAATGCACACTATTCTTCTGAAGTATATATGGAACATTCTACAGGATAGACCATGGGCTAGGATGTTTAACAAGACTCAATAAATTTAAAAGGTCTGAAATGATTGCAATTGATAACAGAAAGAAGTGCGAAATTCACAAATATGAGGCAATGAAACAACACACTTCTATATAACCAACCGATCAAAGAAATCACAGGGATGTGAGGAAATATTTTGAAATACAAGAAATGGAACCAATGTGCAAGAAAGTAGGGGGTTAGCTGAAGCTGTGCTTGGAGGAAATTTATGACTGTAGATGCCTACTATAACACAGAAGAAAGCCCTGGGTAACATTCCCAGTACTGGAGAAAGAAAGAGAGATCTTATTGTGGCCTGAATGTTTGTAAATCCTTCCTGAACGTATAATGTTGAAATCTAATCCAGGCTGGGCACACACCTATAATTCCAGCGGCTCGGGAGGCTTAGGCAGAAGGATCATGAGTTCAAAGCCAGCCTCAACAACTTAGCAAGGCCCTAAGCAACTTAGCTAGACCCTGTCTCAAAATTATATATGTATATATATAATTATGTGTGTATAATTATATATAATTTATATATATAAAAAGGACCAGGGATGTGGCTCAGTGGTTAAGTGCCTCTGGGTTTAATTACCAGTTTAAAAAAAAAAAAAAGAGAGAGAAAAGGAAGAAAAAGAAAAAAATTTGTTACGTAAAAGAAGTTAGTCACACACACAAAAAATGTGATTCTATTTACATGAAATATGCAGAACAGGCAAATTCATAAAAATAAAAAGTAGGTAACAGGTCACCTAGGGCTGGGGAAAATATGGAATAACTAGGAATAGGAAAAAAAATTTCTATATAACTAAGTTCAACACCAACATTGGCAACTTAGTGAGGCCCTCAGCAACTTAGCATAACCCTGTCTCACAATAAAGAAATTTTTAAACAAGACTGAGGGCTTAGCTCAATAGAAAAATACCCCTGGGTTCAATCCCCTGTACCAAAAAAAAACTATTTTTAATAAGCTTGAAAAGAAAAAAAATTCCAAAATTGATGTAATGATGGCTGCACAATTCTGAATATACTAAAAACCACTGAATTGTACACTTTCAATAGGTAAGTAATATAGCCTATGAATTACAGCTCCATAAAACTATTTTTAATAAGCTTTGAGTGTATAACTATTAAAATCAGCAAGAGACAAGGAAAAGTGACGAAAGAAATGAAAAACAGGGCTTGAGTATTAAAAACCACTGATGTTAACACAGGGTAAGGAAGAGAGTTTATTCAAGAAATTAAAGCAAGGCAAAAGGACATTAAGACTTTGACATAAGCCAAAGTGGTTATGAAGAAGTCAACACCATTTAAATCCATACTGCACAATTTGGATCATTTCTGTTTCTCAACAAAGAAGACAAAAAAATTCTTCTCTGTACATATTTTATAGGTTGTTTAACATCCCCATGCCCATATGTAATAGATGTCAATAACCCTTCCTAGGGATTAGCTGAAGATGTTTCCATATACTATATGTCCAAACACCCTTACAATAATGAACCACCAGGGATACTGATACATTCCTACAATACTTCAAAAAGATTGTCAAAGACTGTCAAAGATTGTCAAAGACTTTTGTTGCACAAAAAAATGTGCAACAAAACACATATAACATCAAAGAGGAGAGGAGTTACTTCCTTGCTTTCTCTTACCTACTCTTAAGATATTCCAGTTCCTTGTGTATAAGTTGAAATACATTCTGCTGTCATATATAACTAATCAGAATTAAAAAAAAAATTTTTAAAGATATCCTAGTTATTTAAGAGCTGCAAATCATGATTCTCTTGTTAAGCACATATGAAAAAATCATGGAAATATATTAAATTATACCATATTTAGGCAGGCAATGTGGTCATTAATTGCATCCTCATCATAAAAACTTATAAATTTGGTCTTGAGGAGCAAAAGTACATCAGCAACAGTTCTCTCACAGTGGCCAGATTTGAGATAGCAATGTTTACCAAGAAACAATTTTCCTCACTCAAGAGAAGCTTAGTCTTATTATCAAACAGCAGTTTTAACAGCAGATAATCTTCAAAGGCACTTAATTTTTTTTAATTTTTTTAGATGTTAGTCCTTTATTTAGTCCTTTATTTTATTCATTTATTTGTATGTGGTGTGAGTGCCTCACACATGCTAGGCAAGTGCTCTACCACTAAGCCACAACTCTATCCCTAATTTTTTTTTTGTGCTGGTGCATTATAATTATACATACTAGTGGGACTCATTTTGCCATAGTCACAGGTGCATATAATTTGATCAATCTTATTCCCTAGTACCTTCCCTTTCCCACCCTATAATCCATTTGGATTATTCTACTGATTTACCTTCTATTATTATTATAACTTCAATTAGTGCATAATCATAAACAAGATTCATTGTGCTAGACTCATACAGAACATAATATAACATCATAGATTTTGCTCCCCAGTACTTCTACATGGTCCCCCCTTTCTCCCTTCCTCTTCCTCTACTCTGTTGGTCTACCTTATATTTTCATGAGATTCCCTTTTTTTAAACTTCTTTTTCTCTGTGTAGCTTCCAAATAGGAAAGAAAGCACTGAACCCTAGACTTTCTGAATCTGGCTTATTTTACTTAGCAAGATGCTTTCCAGTTCTACCAGCAAAATGACATAATGTAATTCTTCTTTATGTCTTCTTTGTGGCTAAGTAAAACTCCACTATGTGTATATAACATTTTCTTTATCCATTTTTCTGTTAACAGGCACCTAGTCTGGTTCCACAGGCACTTAATATTCTTACTATTTGGTGTTCATAAGGGCAAAAATTTAAAATATTTATAGCCTGGGGAGGTATAAATACCCTCCTAGTTTGCTAACCAGGAAGTTCTAACATTATTTACTTTTAACTTTCCTTATATATAGCACACTTCCATCACATTAAAGAAAAATAAATTTGTACTTGTTGGCAATAATGTCTTTAGTTTCTAAGTATTTTTCATGATATTAACCATATCAACTTGTTTCTTTATGTACTATTAAGTCAACCATTCCTAAAGATGAAAAAAAATTTTTTCTTTTTCTTTTTTTTTTGAGTAATCTGTAGCATCAGCCAATGGTTAGATGTGTGGTAATCTCACACATCAAAGAGTGTGCTCCAAGCATCCTTTCCCCTTGAGGTCTGAGGGAAGAGTGGGAATTCTCAGTGGCCAATTAGCCAGAACAATCATCTGGAAATGTTAATAAGATTTTCAAGATTCAAGGCAATACAGCAAAGAATACCAAGCTCTTGAGCAGAAGAAATATATGGGAGTTTAAAGAATAGCATAAAGCAAGAAAGACAGGATTCGCCTTGAAGCAAAACAGGACAACCAAAGAATTTCCATACAGCAGTCACCTCTTTTGTAATTAAATACTGCATCACTAAAAGTACTCTACAATAAGGAAATGTGAGAATATATGAATGTGTTTTTAGGCTACAGTCGAAGTAAATATGAAGGAATTTAATAAAATGTAAGGGAAAAATGTTTCATTTAGCATAAGGAGACTAAGAAACTGTGGCTCAAGAGCAGAGTGATATGAGCAATGAAATCACCTAGTGATTCATTGCAGTACTCCACATTTTAAAAGGATAAATATTCAGAAAGAGGAAAAAGCATAGCCAGAAGCAAACCATCACAAAAGTGACACTAAAAACTTGAAAGCTCCAATTTTTCCTCTTGAAGGACAGGCACTAAGCAAATAAAACTTAAGAGAGTTGCCTTTTGGTGAAATGTAAAAGGAATATAGTATTTAGCATGTATTACAGGAGCATTTCCCACAAAGGAATGAGAGGAAGATGTATTAGCTTTCCCCATCCCCCAGATGTATTAGCTTCCCCCACCCCCCAGTACTGGGGATTGAACCCACCAGTGTGCTACTGAGCTACATCAGGGCTGTTTTTTACTTCGGGGCTATTGCCCAGGCTGGCCTTAGTCTCTTGAGTAGCTGGGAATTAAGGCCTATGGCACCACAGCTGGCTGTCACAGATTTCCAAAGACAGTTAAATTCCTGTAAATTAAATCATAATCTACAGCCAATTATAAGAAGAAAAGAACAGGAGGAAGAAAATATATTCTTGAAGAATTATGGATAGACGATATTAGAAAATTGCCTGGAACTGAAGGCAAACTAGAAAAGGCAATGTGTCAGCAGAGTGTGGTGGTGCACACCTGTGACCCCAGCAACTTGAGAGGCAGGAGGATCACAAGTTCAAGGCCAGCCTAAGCAATTTAGAAAGACCCTCAACAACTCAGCAAGATCATCTCAAAATGAAAAGGACTAGGGATGAAGTTTAATGGTAAAGTGCCCCTGAATTCAATTCTTAGCACCAAAAAAAAAAGGTGGTAATTCATCCAACAATCTGGGTGATGGGTGGAAGAGGCTTCATTATACAATTCTGTCTATAATTGTTTTTAATGTCATTTAATGAACATAGAGCTCTCTGAAGTTGCTGCTCATGCAGGCATAACCTCCTCTGGAAATCTTTTTTTTTTTTTTTTTTAGTTGTAGATGGACACAGTATCTTTATTTATTCATTTTTTTTAGTGTGGCACAGAGGATCAAACCCAGTGCCTCACACATGCCAGGCAAGTGCTCTACCACTGAGCTACAGCTCCAGTCGATCCTATGGAAATCTTTAACTGCACTAGACAGGCTCCTTTCAACATGCCACTTCTATATACACTGCTATTATACCTACTTTTTTGCTTAATTTTGTCTCATCTACAAAATCATGAACTATATGAAGTCATGAACTGTGTCTTTATTAATTTATATATGATGTCATATGGCATAATGGATAGAACAAATTAGAAGTCATGTATGATAAGCTGAACAAAATAATACAATTTGTAATTGCCAAGTGGTGGGCAGACTTTTAGAAAAAGTGAGACAGAAAGAAATCAAGGAACAACAATACTTCTGAAAGAATAGGATTTGTATCAAAATAAAGAGGAAAATATCTAGAAAAATACTATAAAAGTAGACAGTATTCTAAATGGCTAAAAACACTGAACAAATGAGGCACTATTCAGTATTTTCCTATCCTGAAATGGGGTACATCAAACCAACAAAATTTAATGATACTTGTCACTGGGAATAACACCCCTTGTTCTAATCCTGTACTTTCCAATCAACTTTCTGATATTTATATGGTTTATCATTAAACTTTTCTGCTTTTATTCATTCAACAAATATGTTCAATACCTACCAATGCCAAATACTACGCTAACCGCTTAAAATACATATATGAACTATAACAACTAAAGAACCTATGTCCTATGGAGCATATTTTTTAGTGCAGGAAGAAGTAAATGGGTAAACTGTATTGTCAGTAAAAAGGCAGTAGGCAGGACCAAGAGAAGTCCCAACCAATAAATCCAAAAACTGCCGGGCATGGTGGCGCACACCTGTAATCCCAGCACTTGGGAGGCTGAGGCAGGAGGATCGCGAGTTCAAAGCCAGCCTCAGCAACTTAGCAAGGCCCTAAGCAACTCAGTGAGACCCTATCTCTAAATAAAATGCAAAATAGGGCTGGGAATGTGGCTTAGTGGTGGAGTGCCCTGGGTTCAATCCCCAGTACCCAAATAAAAAAAAAAATCCAAAAACTTGTGTCCCACTGGGAGTTTTCAGTAAAATGGCATTGGTAAACCATTATGAGTCACTTGTTTGTTATAAATAAAAAGTCTCCAGGACTGATCACTCCTGTTAGAAAAAGTTAAAACTTATCTTAAATAATAGTGATCACCCCCAGCCCCATAAGGTTGTGCCCAGTTGTGGGCCCCAACTGCTATCACCACCATCTTCTGACATATCTTTAGCAGAAACACAAAATTACTCATCTGTACAAAGACTAGGAAAAAACAATTATATGCTGATTGCTTTTAAAGTTCTGATATAAAACAAAGACATAGGAAAGAAAAGCTTAAACCTGTTCTGAGAAAGACACTGAACTAGAATAACACAGTGAAACTGTAAGTGATATTTTAAGCTTAATCAAAAATCTTTTTTTAAATTTGTTCTACTTTATTGTACATGACAATAGAATGCATTTATACATTTTTATAGATCATGCACAAATGGATGGTCTCATTTTCCTGATTATACATACCATAGGATCACATCAGTCATGCAGTCACATATGTACAGGAGGTCATGTCTTTCACTCTACTATCCTTCCAAACCCCAAACTCCTTCCCCTCCTTTCACTCCCCTCTACCTAATATAATGTAACTCTATTCTTCCCTATCCCCTCCCTATTGTGAATTAGCATCCGCATATTAGAGAAAACATTCAGCCTTTGGTTTCTTTGGGTTTGGCTTATTTCACCTAGCATAATATTCTCCAACTTTATCCATTTACCAGAAAATGCCTTTATTTCATTCATTTTGAAACATGGGTAATATTCCATCGTGAGAATATTACACACACAACCACATTTTCTTTATCCATTCATCTGTTGAAGGGCATCTACGTTGGTTCCATATTTTAGCTTTGGTGAAATGAGCTGCTATAAACACTGATGTGGCTGTCACCATAGTATGTTGATTTTAAATCCTTTGGGTATAAATAGAAGAGTGGGAAAACTGTGTGAAATGATGGTTCCATTCCAAGTTTTCTGAGGAATCTCCATACTGCTTTACATAATGGTTGCACCAATTTGCATTCCCACCCGCAATGTATGAGTGTATCTTTCTCCCCACATCCTCGCCAACATTTATTGTTGCTTGTATTCTTGATCATTGCCATTCTGATTGGGGTGCAATGAAATCTTAGTTTCGATTTGCATTTTTCTAATTGCTAGAAATGTTGAACATTTTTTCATATATTCGTTGATTGACTGTATATCTTCTTCTGTGAAGTATCTGTTCAGTTCCTTAGTTCATTTGTTCATTAGATTATTTGTTTTTTTGGTGTCAAGTTTTTTGAGTTCTTTATATATCCTAGAGGCTAACGCTTTATCTTAGGTACATGTGGTAAAGATTTTTTCCCAATCTGTAAGCTCTTTCTTCACATTATCGCTTTTTTTGCTGAAAAGAAGTTTTTTAGTTTGAGTCCATCCCATTTATTGATACTTGATTTCACTTCTTGCACTTCAGTGGTCTTGTTAAGGAAGTCAGATCCTAGGTCAAAATGGTGAAGATTTGGTCCTACTTTATCTTCTAGTAACCATATCTTCTAGTAACCATATTCTAGTGCCTAAATCTCTGATCCACTGTAAGTTGAGTTTCATGCAGGGTGAACAATAATGATCTAATTTCATTTTGTTAAATGTGGCTTTCCAGTTTTCCCAGAACCATTTGTTGAATAGGCTATCTTTTCTCCAGTGAATGTTTTTGGTGAACTTTTGTATAGTATGAGGTATCTGTATTTATGTGGGTTTGTCTGTGTCTTCTATTCTGTACAATTGGTCTACATGTCTGTTTAGGTGCAAATACCATGCTGTTTTTATTACTATAGCTCTGTAGTATAGTTTAAGGTCTGGTACTGTGATGCCTCCTTCACTTTTCTTGCTAAGGATTGCTTTGGCTAGTCTGTGTCTCTTATTTTTCCAAATGAATTTCATGATTGTTTTTTCTAATTCTACGGAGAATGTTGTTGGAATTTTAATAGGAATTGCATTGAATTCATGTAACAAATTTTGGTAGTATGGCCATTTTGACAATATTAATTCTGCCTAACCAGGAACATTGGAGGTCTTTCCATCTTCTAAGTCTTCTTCAATTTCTTTCTTTAGTGTTCTGTAGTTTTCATTGTAGAGGTCTTTCACCTCTTTTGTTAGGCTGATTCCCAAGATTTGTTTTGTTTTGTTTTTTGAGGCAATTGTGAATGGAGTAGTGTTCCTTATTTCTCTTTCAGTGCATTCACTACTGATGTACAGGAATATGTTTCATTTATGGG
Organism: Glaucomys volans; assembly: GCA_020662805.1. Lineage (NCBI taxonomy): Eukaryota > Metazoa > Chordata > Mammalia > Rodentia > Sciuridae > Glaucomys > Glaucomys volans. Next base: position 563,743 of record JAJEJO010002820.1, on the reverse strand, counting down.
TATTGATTTTATATCCTGGTACTTTGCTGAATTCATTTACTAGTTCTAGAAGTTTTCTGGTGGAATTTTTTGGATCCTCTAAATATAGAATCATATCAGAGGCAAATAGTGGTAGTCTGAGTTCTTCTTTACCTAATTGGTATACCTTTAATTTCTTCCTCTAATTTCTCTGGCTCGAATTTCAAGGACAATGTTGAATAAAAGTGGTGAAAGAGGGCATCCTTGTCTTGTTCCAGTTTTTAGAGGGAATGCTTTCAATTTTTCTCCATTTAGAATTATGTTGGCCTTGAGTTTAGCACTTGTGGCTTTTATGATGTTAAGGTATGTTCCTACTATCCCTAGTTTTTCAAGTGTTTTGAACATGAAGGGGTGCTATATTTTGTCAAATGCTTTTTCTGCACCTATTGATATAATCATACGATTCTTGTTTTTAAGTCTACTGATATGCCATTTATTGATTTCTGGATGTTGAACCAACCTTGCATCCCTGGGATGAACCCCACTTGCTAGTGGTACACTATCTTTTTAATATATTTCTGTATGCGATTTGCCAGAATTTTATTTAGAATATTTGCACCTATGTTCATCAGGGATATTGGTCTGAAGTTTTCTTTTCCTTGATATGTCTCTCTCTGGTTTTGGTATCAGGGTGATATTAGCCTCATAAAAAGAGTTTTGAAGCATTTCTTCCTCTTCTATTTCAAAGAATAATTTGAGGAGCATTGGTGTTAATTCTTCTTTGAAGGTCTTGTAGAACTTGACTGAGAATCATTCTGGTGCTGGGCTTCTCTTAATTGATAGGCTTTTAATGGAGTTTTCTATTTCCTTACTTGAAATTGTTCTGTTTAAATCATGCATGACCTCCTGATTCAGTTTAGGTAGGTCATATGCCTCTAGAAATATGTCAATGTCTTCAATATTTTCTATTTTATTGGAATATAAATTTTCAAAATAGTTTCTAATTATCTTCTCTAATTCAGTTGTGTCTGTTGTGATATTTCCTTTTTCATCATGTATTTTAGTAATTTGGGTTTTTTCTCTTTCTCTTTGTTAGTGTGGCTACGAGTTTATCACTTTTATTGATTTTTTTTCAAAGAACCAACTTTTTGTTTTGTCAATTTTTTCAATTGTTTCTTCTGTTTCAATTTCATTCATTTCAGCTCTGATTTTTATTTTTTCCTGTTTTCTACTATATTTGATGTTAATTTATTCTTCTTTTTCTAGGGCTTTGAGATGTAATATTAGGTCATTTATTTGTTGACTTTTTATTCTTTTTAATGAATGAGCTCAACGCAATGAACTTTCCTCTTAGTACTGCCTTCATAGTGTCCCAGAGATTGTGGTATGTTGTATCAGATTTCTCATTTACCTCTGAGTATTTTTTCATTTCATCCTTGATTTCTTCTATTATCCATTCATCATTCAATAGTGTATTATTTGTCTCCTGGTGTTAGAGGAGCTTTTTAATTTTATCATTGATTTCTAATTTCAGTCCATTATGATCTGATAGAATGCAGGGTATTATCTCCATTTTTTTGTATTTACTACGAGTTTCCTTGTTGCATAAGATATGGTCCCTTTTAGGAAAGGATCTATGTGCTGCTGAGAAAAAAGTGTACTCACTCATTGATGGATGAAATATTCTATATATGTCTGTTAAGTCCAAATTATTTTTACATGTAATGATTGTAGTAATCAGTTTACTACACAGATTAATTATTCTTGAACCTACAAGCTCCAGAGGAGCAAATGGGTCTTTAAATATAAACAAATATATACATCAAATGAATTTTCACCCTCACATCCAAATAGACCTAAGCAGTTAAAAATAGAAGAAAAATAATAGCTGTTGGCTATGTATTAACTGAGAAACCAAATACAAACCAAAGAATATGGAGAAAGGGGCTGAAAAGACAAAGGTTGAAGGGGCAGGGAGATGTAAAAGAAGTCAGGAACATGTAAAAGAAGTCAGGAACAAAGTCCATCACACGTTATATACTAATAGCTCCCATCCATTTAAATGCTGACCAGTTAAAGTTAGACCTTAAAATACAGGATGTGGGTAGAGTTTAATCTGGTTGGTCATAACCTTCTCACCTAAGTTGTACGAGCTTCAGAATAAAATACATACAAACACAGCTTCATGTTCTTCACCTCGCTTTTCATAACTGTTTTGAGTTTAAATGGATTCACTTAAAAACAATCTCCTACAGGTCAGGGAGCTTTACCCCATCCAAGCATACACCACGTACCACCCACCATTCCTCACACCTTGTTGTTACCCAAAATTAAGTCAATAAGGAAAGTTTTGAGTCTCACACCTAGGTTACACATGGAAAACTGGCTTGTCACACGCACACTTCTCTGCTAGGAGGCAATGTTGGTACAGAAGTACAGTATTTCTAGTTTGTTGTTCCAAGTAGGTACAACACGTAGCACTGCTGTATCAGGTAAACGTGCACAGGGAAAGATGAGGCATGGGCTCGTAGAAAGCAAATTGAAATCAAAAGGACTTTCTCTTTCAAAGTTCCCCTATCTTTATTTGTAGAGGTTATCCAATAATTTAATTACATTGCATACTTCTGAGTCCACTCCTGAGCTATATTATGTTGTATTTTTCTCTGTAGATATGAGGATCTCAGGCACTAAAGGATCATCTGGATTGGGATCACACAACAGAGAACAGATGGACAAGAGTACTTTTGAAACAGTGCTGGAGCCCACTGTGATCATATATTATCAAGAAAAATGCTGCCATTACTGTCAATATTTGGATGATGAAATCTTGTTGTAAATGCAACATTAGGTGATACAAGATATAAGCTGCTGGGAAATGTGCTATCAAGACAAATACTCCACCCTGGTACAGACTGTCATCTGGCCCCATTATTGTAACTTTCCAATGGAACATATCATCTCCAAAGGGCCTGCAGAACACTCTGCTGGAGCACCCCTTACCAGGTCATTCAATCCTTGTGGATTCTCTTTAGAGCCATGGTAGGAGGCAGTGGCAGTGGCAGCAGCCCTGGGAGCAGGGGTGGGGAAGGGAGGAGGGGATCTGAAACCACCTCGGAGGTCATGGATCAGCAGAGAAGATGGGGAGTTCGGGATGGCGGATCCATCAAGACAGGCAAAGCACCGGGGCCCACTCAGCTTCTGGGCCTGCCACAGTAGTCACCACATCACTGGGCCCCACCCCTTTATGTGCTGCCACCTCTGCTGCTGTAGCTGCCCCTTCCTCCCAGGCTCCAGAGCGTCCTCAACCAGGCAGATCCCTCCTACCAGAGTAAGAGCCCGTGCCTCCTGCTGTGTAAGTGCCTCTTAGTCTGACATTGGGAAGAACTGCTTGCCTTCCTCCCTGCTGCAGGTGCACCAAGGGAAGTCTAAATTATTGATTATATTATTTAGTTCTATAGTTTCTTTATTTAGTTTTTATTTGGAAGATCTACCCAATGGTAAGAGAGGTGTGTTAAAATCACCTAGTATTATTGTATTGTGGTCTATTTGATTCTTGAAATTGAGGAGGATTTGTTTGACATACACAAATGCCCCATTGTTTGGGGCACAAATATTTACAATAGTTATGTCTTGTCGATGTATAATCCCCTGCAGTAGAATGAAATGTCCTCCTTTGTCGCTTATGATTAAAATTGGCTTGAAGTCCACTTTATCTGATAGGAAGATGAAAACCCCTTCTTGTTTATGCAGTCCATGTGAGTGGTATGTTTTTTCCCATCCTTTCACCTTCAGTCTGTGGATGTTTTTACCTATGAGGTAGTCTCATGGAGAGAGCATATTGTTGGGTCTTGTTTTTTAATCCAATTTGCAAGTCTATGTCTTTTGATTGACAAGTTTAGGCCATTAATATTAAAGGTTATTACTGAGATATGACTTGTATTCCTGTCATTTTGGTTTCCTTTGGGCTTTTAATTTGATTTAGTTTCTCCTTTGACTATTCCTTTAGTGTAGTTCCTCCCTTTGCTGGTTTTCACCTTTTTTTTTTTTTCAATTCATCCTCATGAAATATTTTGTTGAGAATGTTCTGTTGTGCAGGCTTTCTAATTGTGAATTCTTTTAACTTTTGTTTATCATGGAAAGTATTTATTTCATCTTCAAATCTGAAACTTCATTTTGCTGGATATAAAATTCTTGGTTGGCACCCATTTTCATTCAGAGCTTGAAATATGTTGTTCCATGACCTCCTAGCTTTGAGGATCTGGGTTGAGAAATCAGTTGAAATCTGAGTTGGTTTTCCCCTGTATGTAATTTGCTTTTTTCTCTCATGGCCTTTAAGATTTTATCCTTATTCTATATTTCAGGAATTTTCATTACAAATGTCTTGGTGTGGGTATGCTGTAATTTTGTACATTTGAGCCTCCTGTATTTGATTTTCCATTTCATTTTTTAGGTTTGGGAAATTTTCTGATATTATGTCATTGAAAACATTGTGCATTCCTTTGGTTTGTCTCTCTGCTCTTTCTTCTATTCTGATAACTCTTAAATTTGGTCTTTTCATGTTAACCCATAATTCTTAGAAGTTCTGTTCATGGACTCTTACCATCTTCTCTGCAAGGTCAACTTTGTGTTCAACATTAAATACTTTGTCTTCATTGCCTGAGGTTCTGTCTTCCAAATGGTCTAGTCTGTTGGTGATGCTTTCCATTGAATTTATAATTTGACTGATTCCTTCATTTTGAGGATTTCTGCTTTTTTTTTTTTAATAATCTCTAACTCTTTAATGATCTTTCACTTCCTGTATTTTCTCTTTGATTTAACTCTTTATACACTCCTTTACTTCACAGACCAGTTTAATTATGTACATTCTAAACTCCTTCTTGGACATTTCTTCTACTGTGTTGTCAGTGGGTTCTCTTATTAAGGCATCTTGGTTTGTTTGTGGCATTTTGTTCCCTTGTTTTGTCATGTTACATGTGTATTTTCCCATCTAGTTGTATGGCTCTGAGGCAGGACAGATTCTAGTCCCTGAAGATTTCAAGTATCCCACCTTTAAGAGACAGACCAATAACAATAGCACCCAGTGTAAACAATATAGAGCCTCAAATCTAATAGCTCCCACCAAGATACCACTGCCTTCTTGCTATAAACAGCAATGATGAGTTCAATCACTGTCCACAATATAAACAGAAAATTTGCCAAAAGGATTTACAATCCAAATAGTAGACAAAGAGAGTAAAGAAATAGTGCAGGACATGGTATTCATGAGGGAGAGAGAAGCCAGAAGCAAAAATCCACAGGATGAGTGGAAGAGGAACCAACAGAGATTGGCTGTTAGGTGGAGAAAAAATAGAAAGTGAATCCAGGAAGACAGACAAGTGAGAGGAAGAATACATATAAAGAGAAAAAAAATTAAAAATACAGGAATATACAGCAGAACTGCAAAACACCATGCATGTATCACTTCTTCAACAAACTGATGCACTTTGCTCCAAATATGGCGGAGAGAGATGCCAGAGAAGACAAAAAATAAAAATAACTCTTGGTGGAAAATTGAACAACCATCTCTGCCAGCATCCAAAAGCTTCTCAGCCTTGTCTCTGACATCCCACAAGACTGCCTGGCCCAAACATACCCTGGTAGACTCAGTGACTATCTCACCAATTTTGGCCTCAGATGTCCAGGGTTCGGCCACGTTGCAGTACCAAGATCTCAATGCCACTAGAATTTGGAGAGAGTCCCACCAGGGATGGGCAATCCTGAGAGAAGTAACTAGATGGTGGCAACCAGCACTCCCAGGAGGAAGACCCCAGGTGCAACCAAACCCGCAGGTACCCTGACGCTGAACCTCCAGGTCCTGGCCCATGTCCCCAGATAGGGGCGGCTGCCCCACAAGATGGCAGTGGCAGCAAACCCACTAGCACCCCAAACAAACCCCAGGCTCTGGTCAGCGTCTCAAAATGGATGCAGCCATGTGCAACCAAACCTGGAGTCTCCCTGGCAGCGGACCTCTGGGCAGTGGTGGAAGCAGTACTGGCAGCAGGCAGGGGACAGCATCAGCTGCAGTCCTCAGTGGTGTTAGCAGCAGGTGGGGGAACTGCAGCAGCAGTGGCAGCAGTGGTGGCTGTGGCTTCAGCTGAAGTAACACGCAAACCGAGGACCACCAGCTGACCTCCAGGAGCGGCAGCGGCTTTGGGGGCAGTGGTGTCAGCAGTTGCAGCCACATAGATGGCAGCCAGGTGTTCAAGGCAGCATCGAGGGCAGCTGACCTCCGGGCAACTGTGACAGTGCGAACAGTAGTACTGGTGATGCCTGAGAAGAGACCTTTAGGCCTCTGCAGCAGCAGCCTCTTAATCAAAAACCTTTTGCTGAAGTGTAAAGGATCATCAGTCCTCTCCAAATATAGACAGCTTTGATCAACAGTTTATAATTACTGGTCCAGGAAGTCAACTGTCTCTATTCTTACATATTAGAAGAAATTCAGTCTTGTGAGTTCAGCCTAAGGAGTCAATGCATTTATAATAATCCATTTATGCATGTATGGGATGCACACTCAATGCCTACAACTAAAAAACAATCTACACTTAGATACAGAGACAGAAACATACAAATATGGTTATCTCATACTAAACAAAGGCACCATAAACATACACTGGAGAAAAGATAGCCTCTTCAACAAATTGTACTGGGAAAACTGGAAATCCATATATAGCAGAATGATACTGAACCCCTATCTCTCACCTTCACAAAACTCAACTCAAAGTGGATTAAGGACTAGGCATTAGACCAGAGACCCTTTGCCTACTAGAAGAAAATCTGGGCCCAACTTTCCATCATGTAGGCTTAGGAAACAACTTCCTCAACAAGACTCCTAAAGCACAAGAAGTAATATCAAGAATCAATAAATGGGATGGTATCAAACTACAATACTTCTTCACAGCAAAAGAAACAATCAAAAACGTGAAGAGAGAACATACAGAATGGGAGAAAATCTTTGCCACCTGCACATCAGAGAGAGCATTAATCTCCAGGATATATAAAGAACTCAAAAGACTTAACACCAAAACAAGCAAATAACCCAGTCAATAAACAGGCAAAGGAACCGAACAGGTATTTCACAGAGGAAGAAATGCAAATGGTCAACAAATACAAGATAAAATGTTCAATATTACTAGCAATTGGAAAAATGCAAGTTAAAACTACACTGAGATTTCATCTCAGTCTAGTCAGAATGGCAATTATCAAGAATACAAGTAATAATAAATGTTGGTAAGGATGTGGGGAAAAAGGGTGACTTACCTGCTGCAAATGGGTACAACCATTCTGGAAAGCAGTATGGAGATTCCTCAGAAAACTTGAAATGGAACCCAGTTATTCCACTCCTCAGTATATACCCAAAGGACTTAAGATCAGCATACTACGTGATGCTGCCACATCAACATTCACAGCAGCTCAATTCACAATAGCTAAGCTGTGGAACCAGCCTGGGTGCCCTTCAACATCTGAATGGATAAAGAAAATCTGGCATGTACACAAAATGGAATATTACTTAGCCATGAAAAAGAATGATTTACGACTTTTGACAGTAAATGGACAGATATGAAAACCATCATGCTAAGTGAAATACACCAACCTCAAAAAAACAAAGTCCAAATGTTCTCTCTGATATGCAGATGCTAACACTCAATAAAGGGGTTGGGGGACAGAAGATCACTGGATTATATGAAGGGGAATGTAGGGAAGGATAGGGAAATGGGAACAGGAAAGACAGAATGAATTGGACATAACTTTCCTATGTTCATATATGAATATACCACCAGTGAAGGTCCACCTCATGTATAACCACAAGGATGAAATCCTAATTATGTTATATTCCATGTATGTATACTATGTCAAAATACACTCTACTGTCATGTATATCTCTAAAAAGAATAAAAATTAAACATTCTACATTTCATCACTAAAATAACTTTTCTATCTGTTGGGCATGGTGGCACATGCCTGTAATCCTAACCATTTGAGAGGCTGAGGCAGGAAAATCACAAGTTCAAAGCCAGTACTGGCAACTTATCAAGAACTCATCTCAATGTTTTTGTTTGTTTGTTTAAAGAGGGTTGGATATAGCTCAGTGGCAGAGCATTTGTCTAGCACATGTAAGGCCCTGGGTTCAACCTCAGCATCAAAAAACACAAAATTCTATCACCTTGGAGCCACCCGTATCAGTTCTTTAAACTGCAAGTAGGCACAGTGGTATATACTTATAATCCCAGCAACTCAGGAGGCTAAAGCAGTTAAAAGTTCAAGGTCAATCTAGGCAAGTTACCAATACCCTGTCTCAGAAAAATAAAAAGGGCTAGAGATGTAGCTCAGTTGTAGAGTACCCCTGGGTTTAATCCCCAGTAAACAAACACACACAAACACACAAAAGTAAAAGAAGAGGCTGTAATCCCAGAGGTTGAGTCAGGAGGACTGCAAGTTCAAAGACAGCCTCAGCAACTTAGCAAGATCCTGTCTCAAAATAAAGCATTACAAAAAAAGGGGTGGGGGCTGGGGATGTACCCCTGTACAGAGTAGTGTAGAAGTACCTCTGGGTTAAATATCCTCAGTACAAAAAAAAACAATAAAAAGCTAAACAGCAAATATTCTAGTTAAAGCACTTTGTTTTACTGATCAAGAAACTGGCCTGAAGAGGTGAAAAAGATAAACTACGGGATAGCGTATACTGAGCCTGCCTAGTATGTGAAGCCCTGGATTAAATCCCCAGTATCAAACAAATAAACCACCCCCCCCAAGAGAAAGATAAACTGACTTTTCTAAGGCCATAGGCTCATTAGTGGCTCTTCTGGGACTTATAATGCAAGTCTCCCCTCCCAACCCAATTCTAACTAGAGATTACCACATGCCTTTAGCAACAGTACTATATACTAATACAACTGATTTTTTTTTTCAGCTCTAAAGAAATCAAAACACCAAAACCAATCTTCTGTCCATCAGAACTGAAAAACAAAATTAATGGAGTCATTGAAAATACCATATGCAAAGTAGACAAAGTAAATATTAAAAAAAAATTTTAAATAACTAAAATAAATACGTAAATACTTACTATATACAAAGAACCTTTGTGACAAGAAACAGAAGAAAACTGGACAAAGATATAGATGATTTAAAGAAGGGAACCACCAAATGGCTAATAATTATCAAAAAGAGATTGTAACTAATTATGAAGGATTTAAAAAATAAAAATTGAAATATTACTTTATGATTAACAGACTGGTGAGAATTATAAAATCCAAAAATATACAGTGCTGGGAAGTGGATACAGAAATTCTTACACAATAGTATACAAATCTTGCTCTCTAAAGAAATTATTAAGTATGTTTATTTGTGTGTATTGTATGATAGAGACCGACACAAATATCAATGTCTTCTATGGCTCAACAGTTTCATACCTGGTATAAGAACCAAAGGAACTCCTCTCTCTGAAGGTGTACAAGGAGGAGAAGACAGGTCAAGATTGTTGATCAACCTCAGAGTTGTCCACAGTAAAGTGAAATAAATACACATATGTTATACTTCCCTTGTATGATCTGTTTCCTCTCGCTAGAAAGCTCTTCCCTATAGATATAAGTATGCCTCCCTCTTTCTTTCCAGACTCTGCTCAAGTTGTTCTCTACTAAAAGATCTTCCCTAATGGCCAATCTAAAATAGCTGATCCCTCAACCCAGAAACTTTCTGGTCCTGATTGCCCTCTTAATTTGCATAAAACTATTAACTATCTAACGTTCTAATGTGTATAATGTGTTTACGGTATAGACTTTCCTTAATGGAATTTAAGGTCCAGAGACCAGAGACTTTCATTTGTTCGAAGCCATGTCCTATAATCTAGAATATGAAAGTGATGAATAATTAAGAAACAAATGAATTCTACAAGGAAATTCCAATCTCTGCTTATAGTAGTGTAAAGCCACAAAAAGTACCCAAGACTCTTCCTTTTCAAGCCTATTCAGTCTAAACACCAGAGGATACGACAATCTACCTTCTTTCAACTCTAGTTACTCAATTTACATTCACAATAATCAACAATCCAGCAGTCTCTATAGGCCAGGCACTGAAAATAAGGAAATCTTTGCATTTAAGACTACAGAGGAAGAAAGACAATTATTACAATATAGTACAAAGGCAAAGATAAGCTACTATGGAAGAAGATAAGAGGAGGACCTAACTCACTCTTTGGAGGCTGGTAAAGTCTTTCAAGAGGAGAAGAAAAGTACCATTTCAGCTGAGTCCTGATGAGTGTGCATTATGGGTGTCTGTCAGACAGGTGATGGGTACATTTATAGGCATATCAAGGTGTGAATCTTATTAAACACCCCAATAGATTTGAGGAACTATAAATAGTTCAGCATGACATAAGGATGTGAAGCAAGTAGTGAGCAGAAGGTGAGAAAAGCAAGCAAGATCCAAATCACTAAGGTCCTTTCTCCTAAACTAGGTAGTATGGATTTTAATCTGATAGTTTGTAGGGAAGGTTTGCAAAACACCACCACCATTCTCCATGCAGAAAAAGGCAGAGTAAAAAGGAATGGAATATATGCTTTGTAGCCAAAAATCACTTAGAAGGTTTATAACAAAGTCAAGGTAGGGCAGCAGATATAGCTCAGTAGTAGAGCCCAAGACCATAGGTTCAATCCCTAATGACACAAAAGGAATTAAAAAAAAAAAAATCCAGATGATAGCCTGAACCAATGTAGGAAGCAACAGGGAAAAACAACCAGAGGAATGAGGTAAAACAAGATTTGGTAAATAATTAGGTAGTGGGAGGATGGGAAAGGAAGGGTAGCACACAAGGTAATAAGAGCGAAGAGTTCAGATCTTGGATTTTTCCAAGTGACTGGGGAATAAAAGGGTCACAGAAGAAAGAGACCCTCGTTCTTGAGATACATAATTTTGCTGACATAAGTTTAAAGTATCTTAAGATCACCACAATGCAACAAAGTTGAAGATACATCTGCACTAAAATGACAAGAGATTTGGGAATCATCAAAATTAAGATAGTTTATGTCACCAGGGATGAGACCATTCATACAGAGTAGGCAAAGGGAAAAGAGCAAAAGACAGTACCCTAGAACATAACAAACATGTGAAGTGTTCAGGGAAAAAAGATAAACTACAAAAACACTGGCTAATATGATAGCGGGAAATAGTGAGATTATGTCCCAGAAACATAAGAAAATTTCAAGGAGGAGAGAGTAGTTAAAATGGCAAATGTTTAAAAAGACGCTATTAGATTTAGCAATAGTGAGGTCAATGGTGAACACCACCCCATCAAATTCAGAGACTACAATAGATTACCAGACTTCAAAATACTAGGAGAAAAAAGTAATAAGGAGATCTAAAAAATGAATAAAGACAACTTTCTCAAGAAAGGTTAAGAGAGGCTGGGCACGGTGGCAGAGGCCTATAATCCCAGAGACTCTCAAAGCTGAGGCAGGAGGATCACATATTCAACGTCAGTCTCAGCAACTTAGCAAGGTCCAGAGCAAATTAGTGAGACCCCCATTTCCAAAAAAATAAAATAAGGGTTGGTGATGTAGCTCAGTGGTAAGGCACCTCTGGGTTCAATCCTCAATATAAAAAAAAGTTAAAGGAAGTAACTACAGAAATTACAGATAAAGTTGCAGAGGAATCTAGGGTGAAGAAGATATATTTAAGATGAGAGATTTTAAGTGTGCTTAAATCTTAGTAAATTAGTGCCAGTCAAGAGTGAAAGAGGAATAACTGTTATAGACTGAACTGTTTACCCAAAATTCACATGTTGAAATCCTAACCACAGCAGTCTCAGTATTTGGAGATAACATTTTTAAAGAGGTGAATAAGATAAAAGGAGGCTGTTAGGATGGGTCCCTAATATAATACAACTTGGGTCGTCATAAAAGGACATTACATCAGGGGTTCATGTACACAAAGGGACAATCGATATAAAGAGATAGCAAGAGGGTGACCATCTGCAAGCCAAGGATAGATGACACCTCATAGGAAACCAGACTTATCTGCACCTTGACCTTGGACTTTCAACCTCCAGATCTGTGAGAAAATAGGTTTCTGTTGTTTAAGCCAATGGGTCTGGTATTTTGTTATGCCAGCTTTCATAAACTAATAGAGAGCGAAAACACTGCCCTTAAGGACAGAAAATTTAGAACATAATTAGAGACAGAGGCAGGAATGTTCATAGGAGTTTAAAAAAAAAAAAAAAGGCAACAGAGCTCCTGCCCAGAGTATTTCCTCTCTGAAGCAGAAGAGAATACTATCTAGTAATGAGTAAAGAGGAAAGGTTGTGGGATAGTAGGCCACAAAGAAATAGGATCAGTTACCAGGGACACAGGATTGTTAGGCTGCCTGTCCAGTAATCAAAAAATGTCTACTGTTGAATGAATACCTAGCTTGCATTCATGAATGCTGTCATTCAGTTTAAATATAATGAATTCTGGCAGTGGAATGAGTCAGAACCTGGGTTATGAATCTAGGTATGTGGGACCTTAAGAAAGTCACCATTTCCAGGCCCTGGATTCACAGATTCTTCAACCAGAGGAATGAGACCTGATAATCAACATAAAATCACCTCAGATTTTTAAAATGCTATAATTTTCATGGAGGCTTGTGCCTAATCTCTGTGTTCTTCAACTTTCCCAAACCAAAGTAGTGTATCTCCAGCTTCAATGAGCATTCCTATCATCTGGATATCTTGTAAAAATGCAAATTCTGATCAAGTAGCTTTCAAGTTGGGCCTGAGATTTTATGTTTCTAACTCCCAGGTGATGCAAAATATAACATTTTGATAGCAAGGTTGTGCAACACTGATTCAGCTTAAACTCTGTCGAATTACCTGTAATCAGTCTGATAATTAAAAAGCAAAGGACACTTCAGATACACCTACACGAAATTTGGTTGGTTATTCCCTAAAACACTTTGTAATTAACTGAGAATGCCCAACTGATGCGGATAGAGAAAAGAACAAATACTACTACCAGTAACACTAACATAGAAATGAGATTAAATACACACATGTACATACATAACACACAAAGGTCAAAATGCAACCAAATGTCTTTCACAAAAATCTTCAGTATATTTTAAAAGTCATATGTCCACAAGGATTATTTTGCCTTCTGGTTTGATTCTGATTTGTAAATACACTCATAGTATCACAAAATACAAAGCTTTTTCTATTAATTAACAAATAATCTTTACATACTTCTTTAGAACCTCAAATCATATTACCTCAACCAAATTCATTTGTAATGAGTATCCTCTTTAACTTTAGGAAATGTAATGATGGCAAAGAATACCCTTCTACTCTGAGGCTGTAATATATGGCCACAACCCACTGCCATATGTTATAACCCATTATGTGAACACTTTCCTGTTCCATCCAAAAACTTTTGCAATTCTATCCCAAAAAAAATAGGGAGAAATTTTCTAATTTCACCAAAATCAGTGATGAAAGATGTAAGAAAAGAAAGATGTAAGAAAACCATGTCATGCAATGGTTTTATCACATAGTGAAGTCACTCTATCCTTAATCTGAAGCCTCTGTACTGAGCAGGTAAAATTTAATGCGAAATGGAGGAGGAAAATACGTATCCAAGGGAAAGGGGGTGGGGGCTCACAGAAGGCTGCGAACTGCTCTTCCTCACTTCATTCAAAAGAATAACCAAACCTCAAGGACACTACCACATTATAACTGAACTCGTTTAAATTGTGGTAAGAAAGAATTATGTCAATTGCAACCTTGGCACCAGAAGGCAAACTACCAGCCCTTGCTATTTATTTAGCCAAATCACTTAGATAAGATTACTTCTCTCATTCACCACCATTTCACAAAATAAAGAAAAGTGATAAATGCAATGGGCCTCAAAATGGTTTTGCTGAATCATAAATATCCCCAAACATAAAGCTGCAGGAGTCGCTGAGCTCGAGCACCGGCGGCCATACCTCAGCATGAAACTCCTCTCCGAAAATGCATTAACTTCCTTTACTTTTTCATTAAAGGCAAAGCGCAGTCTAATGTTTAAAGATTTCACAGTATTGCTGTTACCAGCAGGGCTGGATATGCAATAACCATATATATTAATTTTATACTAAAGATAGCTACGTTCTCTCAAAATTTGCATCACCTATTCCCCAAGGGCAAATATACCACCCAGGCCCGCAATCGCACCCACAACGGGTACCCTCGGCTCGGTTCTGCCTGGCACACAAGTCTGTAACACCCCACCCTGATTTTCCTCCACAACCATGCTTTCTGATGACCGGCTAACTCGGCGAGCGCCCTGCTCCCAGAAATTCCTGGGGTTACACAGAGCCAAGCCTGCAGGCCGCCCTCGCCTCGCTACTGCTCCATTCCTCATTTCTCGGTAGCTCCACGTTCTTCCCTCACTACAAGGGTCTCGGCTGCCCAACCCACTCCTCCCTTCCACTCACGCGCGTTCTGCGGCTCTCGGGCCTGGGTCTCACCGTTTGGTTCGGTCCGGAATGGCCCGGCCCTCCCGCTCCCACTTCTCAATACGAAGTGGCGTCGGTTGGTCCCGCGCCCCACACTGCCAGTCCACACGCTGCCGCCTACTGATGCCGAAAGCGGCTTCTAGGAACGCGCCATGTTCAGCGTCGCGAATCCAAACGACACGGACGCGCTAATATTACGTCACAGATCCCCAGTGCGCATGTGATAGGCAAGAGAAGAAGGCAATAGGCGAACGGCGGGAAGGAGTAGGAGGAGCTTTCTCTTCGAACCCAAAGGCGCCCGGAGCCAAATCAGCAATGTGAGCATGCGCAGTACCTAGAACCTGGAGCCCGGACTGGCTGAATCTGTAACCATGGCAACAATAGGTCAGCGTTGCCCCAAAGAGGAAAATCAGTTGTGTCCTGGATTTCCTGAAACTGAAGTCAGAGCTATTTTATCTTCCCTATTCTAGATATTAACGGCTTATTTACGGCTCTCGGAACGCAGAGTGTGGTTATTACAGTCTTATTCCCATCAGTCAACCCTCCTTACCATGAATATTTTTCAAGTTCTTGAACTTGCTGGCGCTCTACTCCAAAGCAACAGCAAGGTTGGAAAGGTTTAAAGGACCACTTCTGCTTGCCTCTGCTACTAGATAGCTTAGTGACCCAAGTCATCTTATCTTTACAAAGACAGGTTGTAAAGAAATAGCTGTGTTCATACTTACTAGTAAACCTTTGTTGCTTGTGTAGATGTGCCAGATACTATTTAAGATCTTTACATGAATCTTCTATTTTAATACTCAGACCTATGAAGTAGATGCTTTGTTATGCCCACTTTACAGACAAAGAAACAAGCACAAAGAAGTAATCTACCTAAGGTTAAGCAACTAGTAAATGGCAGTATCAAGAGTGGAACCATATGGTAAACTTCACAAGGATATTCATCACACAAGGACTGTTCATTAAAGAAATAAAAATTACTTAAATAACAATTAGGAATGATTAAATCAGAATACATTCCCTGATAATACAAATTAATCATCTGAAATTGCGTTGAAAGATATTTATTGATAGAATAACATATTGGCAAAGCATTAGAAGAGTAGGTTTCAAAACAATGTTCAGGGCTGAGGTTGTGGCTCAGTGGTTGAGTGCTTACCTAGCACATTTGAGGCACTGGATTTGATCCTCAGCACCACATAAAAATAAATAAAGTTATGTCCATCTACAACTAAAAAAAATGTTCAATAGGATCCCATTTCTGGAAAAAAATGCCAAAATGCTAACTGGGCCTGTCACTAGTTGGATGGTTTTTTTGTTTTGGTTTGGTTTGGTACCAGGTATTGAACTCAGGGACCTCTTTAAATTCTGAGTCTGACTTTGTTACTTGGCATCCTCCTGCCTCAGCCTCCCAAATTGCTCAGATTACAGCAGGTGCCACTGCACCTGGCAGTTGGATAGTATTCTGACCTTGCTTTATTTTCTTTTTGTTTAACTCTGTCTTCTCATTTAATTGAGAAAGAGTATATCCCAAATTCTAAGAGTACACCAATTCATATAGGGATCTTGTTATAATACAGGACTGATTAATCTGGTCTGGGATGTTTCTTAAGATTCTTCGTTTCTAATAAATTCCAGATAGTCAAGTGCAGTGGTGCAAGCCTGCAGTCTAAGTAACTGGGGTGGCTGAAGCAAGAGGACTGCAAGTTGTAGGTCAGCCCTAGCAACTAAGTGAGATCCTCAGCAACTTAGCAAGACCCGCTCGAAAAATAAAAACAAAAAAGGACTGGGGATGTGGCTCAGTGAAAAAGCACACCTGGGTTCAATCCCCAGTACCAAAAATGGAAAAAAATAAATTTCCAGATGATGCAAATGCTGCCAGTCCACAGATGACAGAGAGACAGGACTCTAAGGAATTTTGATGTAGGAAAAATTGCCTAATTCGAAATATTAGGAAAAATTGGTTTAGAATAGATTTCGTCTATTTGGATAATGGACCCTTTGGAAATCAAAGGAAATCTCTACATTAGAAAATTCATCAGCAACTCTGGGAGCTGAGGCAGGAGCATTCCAAGTCCAAAGCCAGCCTCAGCAACTTAGTGAGGTCCTAAGCAACTTAGCAAGACCCTGCCTCAAAATAAAAAATAAAAAGAGATGGGGATATGGATGAGTGGTTAAGTGCCCCTAGGTTCAATTCCTGGGACCAAAAGAAAAAGAACAAAACAAAAAAAAAAAAAGAGAGAAAACCAAACCAGGAAAATGCACATGTGCAAATTTTACTTACAATGGAAGGATACCAAATGCATTTTGGGGTCCTAGGTACTATGAATATAAAAACTAGTCACATACTAAGGACAAAATAAATAGGTATAACTGAATTAATAATCTCATTTTCTCAAGATTTTTGGAGAAAAAGGCAAACAAATATTTAGATTAAATCACCATTGGACCTGTTTTGTGATACATCTGAAATCTTAATATAAATTCTGTGTTCTCCCCCACATATAGCTGAGAACAGTAAAGAGAAAGCAGAAAGGTAATAAAGCAAATGCTAAATTAAGAAAACATTGGTTTCTATTACCTGTCAATCTCAAGTAAATTAAAAAAACTCTTCATCACAATAACACTCATTTTGCCTCCATTTTACATTATTATAATTAATTTCCAATAAATACTTCTTGTTGGGTGGGGCATGATGGTGCACATCTGTTATCCCAGCTACTTGAAAGGTTGAGGTAGGAGGAACACGAGTTCAAAGCCAGCCTGCACAGCTTAGAGAAGCCCTGTTTAAAAAACAAAAGCAAACAAAAATTTCCTATGTGTTGGCTACTGTTCTGTTTTTAAGTGACTAGCAATGAATTTGTGACATATTATGTAATTTGTTTTATAAGTTCTCATCACCCCCATCTGGAGTGGGGAGTACTTTTCATTTTACAGATTAAAAATGATATTCATAGGAATTATATCATTTTTCCAAAGTGAGATTCTTAAGAGGAAGAGCACAGACTCAAACTTAGATGCAGTATGTGTTTTGTGACATATACAATAAAACATGTCCACATCCTCATCCCCCAAACCTGAGAATGTATTACTTCATATAACAGATGAAATTTTACCAATTTAAGGATCCTGGTCTGGGAAGATAATTCTGGATTATCCTATGGGTCCAATGTAATCAATGGAGTTTTTTTAAGAAGGTTTTTAAAAATCAAGAGTGCCAGAGAGGGTAGTTGGAAGGAAGATTTGAGAAATTGCTTTAAGTACACTTTTTATATGAAAGAAACCTAGACACACTATTGGTCTACAACCAACCCCAATCTTATATGACAATGATTTCAAATGTATTCAAGCCATCACTTTTTCATTTGAATATTATTAAAGTCAGGGCATTTAATTTTTCTAACTTTATCAAAAGTAATGGAATTAGTGACATTCTGTGTTTTATCTTCTCTCATGATCATCTATATCATAGTTCATATAGTCTTTTTAAAATAAAAATCTGTTTAAAAAATCCAACACATGAATGCACGCAAAGCTCTTAACAGGAAATCAATTCCAAAGATGAAAAAGGGGCATGCCCATTAAGCCTGCCCAATCAGATCATGGAGATATGACTGAACCCTGTTGTTATCAGCCACATTTGTCCCAAAAGAGGTCATGAAAGTTTCAGCACTTTCTCCTCCTGAGCATGCTGGAGCTGCAGACTCTATCTATTCAGATGCATGCAAGTGTAGATTATCACATCAACAGAGCCAAAATCTGTGCAGTTACATCTGAAAGATTATTATAATTTTGATAGAAAAAAAGGGGAAAGCAAAGTGACTTTTTTGAGGAATCCAGGTCTCTAGGTGTCCTGGAACATTTACCTCACCACATAGTATCAGCTGAACTAAAGGAGAGAATCTACTCCTGACTTTGGACAAGGAAGACAATGCTTTCCAAAATGTTTTAAAGTTAAAATAATGCTTATTTTTAAGCTATTAGGACCTAAAAGAAGAATAAAGAGACTGAATAAGGGACAGAGGAGCTTTTCTGTGAATAAAGAAAGTAAACTTCAGAGCATGAATTTTTTGACATTGAGTCTTACTGACTTAACGAACTTTCTTGCTTTCTTCCAGACTCCTGGGTGAATTCCAAATGGCCAAGGTCATTGGGTATTAAGTTGCTCCCTTTAAAACAATCAATATAAATAATTTGCACTTATTTAAAAAGTGTCAGAAAGAATAAAATATGACCATCAAGTGGAGGTCAGAGCAATGTGGAGGCCATGAGCTGGAATGCAGACAACCTATAGAAGTTGGAAAACTTAAGGGAAAAACTTTTTTCCCATAGCCTCTGGAAAAAACCCTCAGCTCTGCAGACAATTCTAAACTTCATTTCCAAATCCCAACATAAAAAAATATGTTGTTAGAGCAACAAGAGAAATATATACATTCTATAGAGTCAGAGGCTGTCTAACTTACTACACTTCATTTATTATTGCAACTTGTGAAAATTAGAACTTGAACAACTCTATGGTATAGTATAACTCATTAGATATTTATAAATTTACCCATTATAACATACCAAATAAGAAAATTGACTTTGAGAAATGATTTAATCTGCCCTTGGTAATATAATTCATAATAGATTTCTTTTTTTTTTTTTTGGCACGGGGATTGAACACAGGGGCACTTGACCACTGAGCCACATTCCCCAGCCCTATTTTGTATTTTATTTAGAGACAGGTTCTCACTGAATTGCTTAGCAATTCAATTTTGCCAAGGCAGGCTTTGAACTCACAATCCTCCTGCCTCAGCCTCCCAAGGGAATGAGCCACTGCGCTGGGTGATTCATTTTTATTCAAAACAAAACTTGAATCTATAAAAATTTATTTTAGTAAGGATTGATTATTTTAATTATGATATTTTCATACAAATAATTATATGTTCATACAATTGAGTATTAAATACTTTCTGCCTCTTAAAAATGATATAGATTTTATTCATTAACACTAAAAGATGTTGAGAATATTTAGTTAAGTAAGAACAGGAAGTTAGAAGAGTTTTGTGTATCCAAAAGACTTGGAAAATACATACCAATATGTTAATAGATGTGAATTCTGTATAGTGTTTTCATTTTCTACCATGTCTTTTTGTATCTGTTTTGTTTTTTGTGGGTTTTTGTGCAATATTCAAGTATTACTTGAATAGTTAAAAATAATAAATACAATTACTTCTAGTTTGGAAAAAGAAACAATAATAGCAAGAATAAAGTAAAATGGGTATTTTTTCATATTGTGCTGGTGAAAATGAAAATTGATTCAACTGTTTTGAAAAATAATTTGTCAATATATATATCCGAAGACTAAAATGTTCATATAGTTTGACTACATAATCTCATTCTTGGAATTCTACACTAAGGGATATAGAAATATTTTTCATGAATGCACTAAAATGTATATGACTCAATTTTTCACATGACAAATGGCAAAGGAATGATTTAATAGTAAACACATGCATTCACAAGATGAAATCTTCTGCAGTAACTGTGAATATTGATTATCCAGAATATATAAAATTACTTGAAAAAGTGGGTTTCTTTGTTCATACAAACCCAGAGGCTTGTACATGCCAGGCACTTACTCTACCAGTGACCTACACTTACAGTCACAAGTGCTTTTTATGTTATTATTGTTTATGAAAAAAAATTATGAATAGCATGACTTCAAGTATGTAAAAACATGCATTATTAAAACACAAAGTGTCAAATGTTCATAAGTAATTTCAGCATAATAAAATTATAGATAATATTTTCACCTTTTTTCTACTTTCTGAATTTTCCAGGATTTTTACAAGTTAAGTTTTTGGTTTGGTTCTGTCATTTTGTTTTCAATGTAGCTGTATTATCTTTATGTCCCAGGAAACTCATAGAAGTGGAAAAAATAAAATTAGTTTTACTTACTGTATGTCATAGATTGCTAATTTGGATGTAACCTTTTTTTCCCCCCTTCCTCAGTGCTAGGGGTTCAACTCAGAGCCTTCAGCATGGTAGTGCTGTACTACTGAGTGACACCTCCAACCCAGACATAGCTTATTTTAAAATTCATGTCAAAGATTTAATATTTTAACTTAATATTTTTGCATTCTCTGGATATTATTTTAGATTGTCATTAAAAAGTAAAATTGATTTAAATTTTAGTTAGAATGACCGAGTTAGTACCTTCTTGTTAACCTGTCCATTGACCAATGAAGGCAATAAGTATGATGTCAACACAGAGCTAGAAGTAAAAACCAATGGAGCCCACAGGAGGTGGGCTGGTGTCTTATTTTGACAAAGTAACCGGGTTTCACCCCCATCTCAGACCCCTGAAGCCCTTGGGCAAATAACTCTATTCTTTATGAGATTCGGCTTTCTCAAATGTAAAATATGGAAATCATACTTGCCCTAAGGACTTCATATGGTTTCATAGAAAACAGTTGGGTGCGGTGGCGCACGCCTGTAATGCCAGCGGCTCAGGAGGCTGAGGCAGTAGGATCGCAAGTTCAAAGCCAGTCTCAACAATTTAGCGAGGCCCGAAGTAACTCTGCGAGACTCTGTCTCTAAATAAAATATTAAAAGGGGACTGGGGATGTGGCTCAGTGGTTAAGTACCTCTAGGTTAAATCCCTGGTACCAAAAAATAAATAAAATGGAAAATAAAAATGATGTGGAAAGCACTTCGAAAAACACAAACTGCAATATGAAAACAAGGGGAATGCACACAATTGCTCAGCAAAAAGTCTCCTTTAGTAATGACAGGAAGAGCCTTTTTTTAAAATATAGAGAGTACACAATGAACATTTTAAAACTGAGAGCCATTACATTGGAAGATTAAACAGACGCAGATCTTCTATTCACAGAGGTTACAATCGGGTTTGACTGTTCTATTACAAAATCCAATACATACCTATTACCACATATACAGCGTTTTGGAGATTTTGGTTGATCTCTCAGTGGAATAAACTTTGAAAGCAGCTTCTAATATATAAGTGTGAATTTCGAGCAGAGTCCTATACACAGCTGGAGCTCAAAAAATGTATAGGGAATGAATGTTGAAGCACAAAGGGAAGTAAAGGAATCAGAAGCCCTAGTGGAAATAGAGGCTAATTCTATTTTCAGAGTTCCTTTCTATACAGCAAGGAGAAACGCAGTCCCGCAAAGGAGCAAGCTCCTTTTCCCCAAATCCTGGATTTTCCACCCCGCAATCTGCAGGGAAACAGGAAAGACACGTGAAAGAAAACTTCTCTGCATGTCAGCGATCCCAGAACCTGGCCTAATAGAGGAAGCTTAATCACATTAAATAACTTAAACCTTACGCTTAGAGTACCACACAGCTTCTCCGCCAGCTACTTGTGGATGGCGACGAGGGACCCCACCCCAACTCTAAGCCTGACAATCAAAACTGTCAGACTCGGTGGCGCGGTGCCTTCTGGGATCTGTCGCTCCCGAGTCTAGGCTGCTGACTACAATTTCCGGCGGCCACTGGGCTCCCGGCTCTGCTCCCTTCTGGGGGCGGAGCCCAGGGCGTACCCGGGCGGGAGGCGCGGCTCGCCCATCCCTCAAGTCGTGCGGGCTGGTGACTGGCAGAGGCTCTCACGTGCTGCAGGAACTTCAGCTTTCACGCTTTGGTACTCCTTGATTTCCTGGCCTTGGGTACCCTCTTTTTGCAGAGATGCCGAAAGTCAAGTCGCAGGCCAGCGGCCGCCGCCGCGAACGACAAGAACAGCGCCGGGAGCTAAAGAGTGCCGGAGGTGTGGACTGCGGGGAGGAAACTGGGTTCCGGTTCGGTCTTCCGGCGGGACCAGCCCTGGCGCAGACG
Source organism: Glaucomys volans (assembly GCA_020662805.1). Classification (NCBI taxonomy): domain Eukaryota; kingdom Metazoa; phylum Chordata; class Mammalia; order Rodentia; family Sciuridae; genus Glaucomys; species Glaucomys volans. The sequence goes on along the minus strand of JAJEJO010002820.1, from coordinate 541,447 downwards.
GAGGCCCAAACCCGAGCGCGGAGGTCGGAGGCTCGTGGAGCGCGGGCCGAGGGCCCAGCGCATCGCCTCCGGCAAGGCCCGCGGAGGGATGGACTTAAAGCAGTATGTCAGTCCCCGCTGAGGGTGGGACATTCGGTGTCCTCGTTGGAACCGAAATCTAACCCCCTACCCATCCTGCTTTCTTCTCTAGGACGGCCCGGTATCTAATCTTGGTTGGAAAATTAAGGCCGTTTCGTGTTTTCTTGCAGGACTCATGTTCAACACAGGGATTGGGCAGCACATTTTGAAAAATCCTCTCATTGTTAACAGCATTATTGATAAGGTGGGTGTGGTAGAGAAAAGGGAGAGACTTGTTTGTTGAATTCTTAATTTTATTCTTAGCATCCTTAAGTGAAAAGAGGATGCCAGATATAAAATAGATGACTGGCAAATATTTGTTGAAAGACTTAAAAAAATGGTCTAGTATTCACAGACTGGATCAGAATTGAGAAATATTGTTTCAACATGCCATGATTCTTGGTCAAGTTCATCATATACAGCCCTTTCCCATTTGAACTCGTTGATATGAACAGAGTTGGTAACAGGAGGCTATCCGAATCATTTCCAAAGTAGAATGCAGAAAGCCAACATGGAAAGAACTGCTATTGCTGCTTTTCTGACTCCTAAAGATAAGAAATATTCTCTTGATGAGCTTTTCATTAGCACCTAATGTATTAATTTTGTGAACCACACTTATAAATCTCATAAAAATTAAGTCAGACTAAGATCTCATAACTTACAAAGATGTTCAAGTATAAGCAATGTATTCAGATATACTAAAGGAGCTAAAGTGGTTGTGCTTGCTTTTAGGCCGCCTTAAGACCAACTGATGTGGTGCTGGAAGTTGGACCTGGAACTGGCAACATGACTGTAAAGTTGTTAGAAAAGGCAAAAAAGGTAAAAATGGGATTTAATATTTTGGTATCACAAATGACTGTAGCAAGCACAGCTGGTATACAAAGGTAAATCTGTCTTAATTGCTATTATTTTTAATAATAATGCTTGATCCTTTACTAGGAATTTTATAAAGTATGAGATATATTAGGAAAACTGACATATTAGCTTGGCATGGTGGTGCGCTCTTGTAATCCCAGCAACTTAGGGAGGCTGAGGCAATAGGACCATAAGTTCAAGGCAAGCCTCAGCAAGTGAGACCCTACCACAATAAAAGGCTGGAGGTGTGGCTCAGTGGTTAAGTGCCCCTTAACCACTTCAAAAAAAAAAAAAGAAAACTGACACATTAGGTATTTTGACAGGGAATTTAATATAGGGAATTGATTATGGTTGTTAGAGAACAAATGGGAACACTAAACCCAAGAATAATTACAAAGAGCGGTTAACTACATTGAGGCCTAGAGAAACAAAGCAAAGAAATTGGAATTATAGGAAAAGACCTGTAGAGCTAGAGTTCAGGCTGCTGAGATTGAAGTCCCACCTGGTCACTCCTAGTACCTTCTTTGTGTTTTGACTAATCCATCTTCCAGTTAAATGGAATCATTGTTGGGTCCTTGGTGGAAGCAAGCAACACATTTTAAAGGCCTTATCTAAAGAGTTTGATGAGGGGCTGAAGTTGTGGCCCAGTGGTAGAGCCTAGCATGTGTGAGGGACTGGGTTTGATTCTCAGCACCACATATAAACAAATAAAAAATAAAAGTCCATCAACAACTAAAAAAATTTTAATAAAAAAATAAGTTTGATGAAAAGACTCTTTAGAGATATATGGGAATGGGTCTCAAGGAATCAATAAGCATTAATGAAATGCTGATGATTACCCATAGCAGGAAGCAGTTACCATCAAAAGGCCTGGTTAAAAGGGAAGAGCCCAAGGAGAGTGTGAGTTATTGAAGAGCCACCACAGCAGAATATAGCTGCTGCTGAAACTTCTGTAAGGCATAGAATAGGCATTAGAAAATAAATAACCCAATCTCTCCATTATAGGTATCCCATATTGGTGCTTTTATTTATTTATTTTTTGGTGCTGGGGATAGAACCAAGAATCTCCGCATGCTAGGCAAATGCTCCACCACTGAGCCATACTCCAGCTGCTGCCTTTCACTGGCCAATCCCAACCAAAAGCCAAAGGGTAAGGGAGCTGGACAGCATTATTTACATGTCACAGCAAAGGTAGAGAATGGATCTGGGAACCAGAGGTAAGCAGCACGTGTTCTAAGCTGTAGACATGGTTTTGTTGGAAGTCAATGAAACCTTAGCAGTTACTGCAATAAAATCATAAATACAGATTTGTGTGCTATCCATTTTCACTTGAGAAGTTCTTTATGCCACATGTTCTGGATCTCAGTTGATGAAAGAATATCATACTAAGAGTAGTTTTATAAGCTCTGATCTAAAAACACTAAATGCACACATATATTTTCTTTTCAACTGCTTAGTTACAATGCATAGAGACTGCCCACCAAACAATTCTGTTGATTACTTTGGAAGAACTCTCACGTAATCTTGTCTTCTTTTCATTTGTTTTTGAAGTGGCAGAATGTAATTGAAGGAATATGGTTAGAAATTGGAAGAAAAGTTAAAAATCATGAGTTACTGTTTGGATAATAATATACTTCATAAGGAACCTAATGAAAATGTTTTGTTAATTTAGGTAATTGCCTGTGAACTTGACCCAAGGCTGGTAGCGGAACTTCACAAAAGAGTTCAGGGCACGTGAGTACACATAGTAGAATTAAAGTGCATTTCACTCTCATGAAACAACATTCTTCTAAATTTATTTTCATATCATTAGGCCTCTGGCTAGCAAACTTCAAGTTATGGTGGGTGATGTGTTGAAAACAGACTTGCCATTCTTTGATGCTTGCGTGGCAAATTTGCCTTATCAGGTATGTTCTTAAGTTGTCAGAAACATCTTACTAAGTGCTTCTCTGATGTGTCTTTCCTAAGAGTAACTTGTAATTCTCTTACAGATCTCTTCTCCTTTTGTCTTCAAGCTGTTGCTGCACCGACCTTTTTTCAGGTTTGTGACAAAAAACTTGAGTTACTGCCAAATTTTAGAAAGATGGACAGTTTAGGCCAGAAACACAAGACAGTTGAAAATGAAAGTCAAGTAAATTGAAAAACTACTGGAGAATTTTTATAGAAAATATTGATTTGTATGGAGGTCTTTCTCTTTTTCAGTTGACCAGAGTTATTTGGTAGAGGGTGACAAGGGGTAGTATGCCTTTCTCTATTTTCTAATCCTCTGCCATTAATCTAGAGCATACTTTTTTATTACCTATGTCTAGATAATTACAGTGGCTTCCTAACTGGTCTCTTGTAGAGTCTATCCAGTGGCTTTCAAACTGCAAGTCAAATACCCCTTAATGGTTATAAAATAAATGCAGTGAGTCATGACCATCCTCTTTTTTTTTTAAACATGGAATAGAATGTATTAGAAGGCCTTTTATATGGACCAGGTGATATAATTTCATGAAACTTTGGTTTGAGGTATATAAACAGATATACATACAGATATTTTTGCCAAGGCAAATATGTATCTTAGTGTGACTCACTGACAAAAAAGTTAGAAAGTTGAAGTGCAGCTTTAAAGATGATTTTCTTAGCCTCCCAAGGTCTCCCTGTTGCTTGAAGAAAAGTCCACATTGTTTAAAATTGTTAAATTAGGGGGACACAATGTCACAACCTGCCTTTCCAGCCTGAACTCTTAAGATTGTTACCTGCCACACAAGTATAATTTTGCTAGTCAATTTTGTGTTTATGTGTAATACTGGGAATTGAACCCTGAGTGCTTTAGTACTGAACTATGTACCCAGGACGTATTATTTTTTAAGATAGGATCTCAGTAAGTTGCCATGGCTGACCTGAACTTGAGATCTTCCTGCTTTAGCCTCCTGAGTAGCTAGGATTACAGGCGTGCATCACTGTGCCCAACAACAGTCATTTTTGTTTATTATTTTTGTATAAGGGATGGTGGACTGGTATAGACCTGAAATCTGATGATTGAGGGCCACCCATCTTCCTTGAGGTTAGGGGTATGATCCTTATAAAACATAACAAAGCCAGCTGTCTTCATTTTGTGGTAACAAAACTAAGGCTGAAAGTTTTCTACCTTCTAACCAGCTGAACTGATCATCATTAACTATAGATACTGTTTTGCTATTTCCTTACTCCCAAAATTCATTGTAGTCAAAGTACAGTACACTTTATAGTTGAAAGTGATGATTTCCTTATTCCTTTCTGTTTTTTTTTCAGATGTGCTATACTTATGTTTCAAAGAGAATTTGCTCTCCGACTGGTTGCAAAACCCGGAGATAAGTTATACTGCAGACTCTCAATTAATACACAGCTATTAGCACGTGTGGACCATCTAATGAAAGTAAGTGTATTTTATTACTGAAATAGGCTAGTGTAACTCATCTTTGAGCATCTGGCTCTGCCTTCTATGAGGACATCATCTTTGATTACTAACTAAAAGTTGCTTTTGAGAGGACTAAATGTTCTATGATTAACAGGTTGGAAAGAATAACTTCAGACCACCACCCAAGGTTGAATCCAGTGTTGTAAGGATAGAACCCAAGAATCCACCACCACCTATCAATTTTCAGGTGAGGTTGAAATGCTCAGTCATTCAATAAACAAAAGAACTCCAACTTGGAAAATGTATGTCTATACTAGCAGAAAAATATTGTCAACGTAAATGGACAGGAAAATGTGAATTATGACACATCTTTGTATGATGGAGTACATAGAATAAGTTGATTAGGAGGACAACAAACATGGAATGTTTATAAAGGACAAAACAATTAGAATGAAATTACATTCCACTTTTAGCTGTGAAAATCTTGTCTATTTGAGTAACTTGTAAACAAGGTAAAATGAAAATAGTTGTTTGAGTAATATTGTGGGCAACAGTCTGTAATGAAAATTCATTTTTGTGATTTTAAAAAAAATTTAGACCACTTTATGTCACATTAGAGAACATAATTGTTTGATGAACTCATTGTAAATGGTTTGTCCATAACTCCTTTAAGGTTTAGGTGCATTGCACAGGCTATATCCTAAATCATGTCTATTTTGAATCTCATTTTTTATTTATTTTTTTGGTAATGGAGATCAAACCTAGGGGTGCTTTACCACTGAAGTACATCCCTGGTCCTTTTTATTTTTCAATTTTGAGACGAGGTCTTACTAAGTTGATGAGGGTCTGCGTTGCTGAGGCTGACCTCAAACTTATGATCCTCCTTCCTTAGACTCCCGAGTTGCTGAGATGGCAGGTGTGTGCCACTGAACCTAGCTGAATCTTATTTTTGAATGCAATACAATTCTTTGTTCACATATGGACTTCATGTGTACACACTACTGTGGATTGAACCCAGGGTCGCTCTACCATTGATCTATAGCCCAGCCCTTTTTATTTTTTGAGTCAGGGTCTTGCTAAGTTGCCAAAGCTAGCCTTGAACTTGCAATCCTCTTCCTTCAGAGTCCCTAGTCACATGTGGAGCCAGGTGCGGTGATGTATGCTTATAATCCTAGCAACTCAGGAGGCTGAGGTTGGAGGATCCCAAGTCTAAGACCAACCTAGTCACATGTGGGACTGTTTTACATTTTTTTTCTCAATTAAAAAATAAAATATATTCAGTGAAGTGCACAAAAATACAAAAATCAAGAATACATCTTACTGTATTATACCATATCCATCACTCAAAGTTTCTTCCAGTTTTATACGTCAAAAGTCAAAAACACCAGGCAGTAGCAAGGAATTTGGTGTTCTGAAGAACATATCCATTTTCTGTTTCAGGAATGGGATGGCCTAGTAAGGATCACTTTTGTGAGGAAAAACAAGACACTATCTGCTGCATTTAAGTAAGTATATTACTAACTTCTAATATATGAAGGGTCAGTGCTCCAGACACCAACCTAGAATCTGGTCATTTTCCTGAACAGCCAGCCTAAAACATAAAAAAGATTATTCACATCCAGCTAGACTTTACCCTTTTAACTATCTGTGTAATTTAGGAGGCAGAAGAATATCATGAAAATTCCCAGAATTGGAGTCAGATCAGGGTTGTGGCAAAATAGGGGGAAAAAATCTGACCACCAATCTGCCTAGCTTTTTTTTTTTCCTTGTTGGAAAAATGTCTAACAAGCTGGGTACAGTGGTTCTTGTGTAATCCCAGTTACTGAGGAGGCTGAGGCCAGATTACAAATTCAAGATCAACCTGGGCAAAGCAAGACCTTATCTGAATATTTAAAAGAATAATAAGGGCTGGGGATATAGCTCAGTGGTAGAGGACCCTTGGAGTCCATTCCAGTACCAAAGAAAGAAAAGGTGGTAATCAGTGGGCCCCTTTGACACTAGTGGAGGATTTGTGCTATTTTATTAACTTGGAAAAATGGAAAACAACTTGAGGTCTAAAGGTAAAAGAAATGAGAGCCAGCTTTATAGGGTCTAGAGCTTTAAAAATGCATTGTATAGCGGGGCACAGTGGCGGACACCTGTAATCTCAGCGAGTTGGAAGGCTGAGGCAGAAGGCTCACAAATTTGAGGCCAGCCTCTGCAACCTAGCAGACCCTGTCTCAAAATGAAAAATAAAAAGGGCTGGGGATGTGGCTCAATGATAAAGCCTCTCTGGGTTCAATACTTAGTTACCCCCCCCCCCCAAAAAAAAAACACATTGTGTAGAATTTGATTGTATCTTGTTCACTAAGAAAAAAATTTGAGATGTTTATCAACCCTCTGCTTTTTAAATATAGTTAATTTTTGTATCATAAAAGTTTAAATATTCAACACCTTTTCAAGATTAATTTCAGCAAATAGAGCATACGTTTAATCTTATCAGAACATAAATTATGTATAAAACCTGATTTGGAAGTAACATTGATACCACGTCTTTATGCTATAGATCAAGTGCAGTACAACAGCTGTTAGAAAAAAACTACCGCATTCACTGTTCAGTCAATAATATTGTAAGTAAAAATTGTTTCAACTATTTGTTTTAAAATACCCTTCTATTTTTTGATCATTATGAGATTTATTTTGTACATATCAGTGATCCTTAAGAAAACAATATATGATGTATAACTACTATAACTTAACTTGAATTCTTGTCAGTGCTGCTTTGTATTTTATGGACTAAATCTGAGTAACCTTGATTACTGTACCCTGTCCTTTCTAACTACTAACATTTATTTTTAACTTTAGTAAGAATTAGATATTGTGGCCCATACCTGTAATCCCAACAGCTCTGGAGGCTGAGGCAGAAGGATCACAAGTTCAAAGCCAGTCTCAGGAATTTAGCAAGGCCCTAGGCAACTTAGGAAGACCTCTAAATAAAATACAAAAACGGGCTGGGGCTCAGTGGTAGAGTGCTTGCCTTGCCTGTGTGAGGCACTGGGTTTGATCCTCTAGCACTACATAAAAATAAATGAAACAAGGGCACTCTTCCATACACAACTACAAAAAATTTTTTTAAATAAAAAGGCGCTGGGAATATGCTTCAGTGGTTAAACACCCCTGGGTTCAATACTGGGTACCAAAAAAAAAAAAAAAAAAGCTGGGGATGTGATTCAGTGTTAAAGCACCTCTGGTTTCAATCCCCTGTACCAAAAAACAAAACAAAACAAAAAAACCCATCAGATTTAGCCCAGTTTAATTTTCTCAATGCTGTAATGTGTAACTTGCTCATCTTAATTATGTACAATCTGCTATCCTTTGAATTGTGATCATTCCATGTGGTATTCATACAACAATCACAAATTTATTTTTGGTACTGGGGATTGAACGCAGGGGTGCTTGACCACTGAAACCATATCCTTGCCCTTTTTATTTTTTGAGACAGGGTTTTGCTAAACTGTTTAGGGCCTTATTTAATCCCTGAGGCTGGCCTCGAAACTGCAATTCTCCTGAGCACCTAGGTGTGCAATTACAAATTTACTGTTTTATTTGTTGTTATTTTTAATATGCAGAAATTGAAATAATACAGTATAGGCTGTATAGCAGAATTCTTTGCTGTGAACCTCATACCTCTTAAGATGTTCACAAGTTCCCTTAAACAAGAGTCAGGGCTGTCCCCTTCACCTAGAGGTAGCCACGATCCCCTTTTCCTGATTTAAAGTATGCAGTGTGTCACATACATATTCATGTATGAAGATATGATGTTTGCTTTTTAGGTCCTTCAGTTTAAACAAATAAAGGAATCTTAGTTATTATGGCTCAGATCCTCTAAGGTTTAATGCACCACGCTGTCTCTATTCTCTATATTTTGGGTATATCATTAAACATCAGCTTATGTAAATTATTAAACTGGATTAAGAACAATCTTTTGAGTAGATGATGTGAATCAAGCATGAAACATTTAATATTCTAAATGATTAGAGGTCATCTTAGAAAAATTAGCTGGGTAGGTAAAATTGTGACAAGAAAATGTGAGAATTTTGAAAGGAGTAACAGCTGCTTCAGCTGCTTTAAATTTAATTTCTAGTTTTATGAAGTCTGAAATTAGCAACTATTTAAGAATTTTAAAGATATAAAGGGCAATAATACATGATACCCATTCAAGGTATTCTGTGTTAAGTGGTTAAAAAAAAAAAAAAAATCAGGCGCTTAACTAATTACAGATCCATGTCTTACCCAAACTGTCAGGCTTTCCAAGCTATCATAAACAGATGTATTAAAGCAGACTATTTTATGACTTACTGAGTTAGGGGGGGAAAAAAAGAGCCAAGGGAACTTCATTAAAGATATGTTGTTCATTTATTCTGAATCTTATTTTAATAGATAATACCAGAAGATTTCAGCATAGCAGATAAAATACAGCAAATCCTAACCAGCACAGGTTTCAGTGACAAACGGGCTCGTTCCATGGACATAGATGACTTTATCAGGTAATTACAGTTTTGTTTGCCTGTGTTTACGTTTTACTGTGGTACCTTCAGAGTAGAGATTTAAAGGCTTTCAAGTGGTATAAGGTGCTACCTGGGAGAGTTATTGCATAGCACTTCCATGGTATGGAATAGTATTTGGTGTAAGAAGATGGAGGCTGGTGAGCTGCAGCAGAATGAACTGTTTTGTTTTGTTTTAAGGAACAGTAGTAAAGAACAGTCCCAGCCAGAAGATTGCCTCTATGTTAATGTGTGATGTAGTGTGTGTGTTCATTCCCTCCTGCCCCACTCCCCAACTCTCATGCATGGTCTGTCTTAACAGCTTGTCCCTTCAAAGCCCATAAGGTAGAAAAATTATAACAACACATGTAACTGGACCTGATTCTTTATTGGGAATAGCTATCATTAAGTAGATCTTACCAAGCATAAAATGTCAATTATAATCTGGTTATCCTTTTAGTATTAGTCTTTTTTTTTTTAACGGGCGTTTTTTAAAAATTGTCAATGGACCTTTATTTTTTACTTATTTATATGTGGTGCTGAGAATCAAACCCAGTGCCTCACATATGCTAGGCAAGAGCTCTACCACTGAGATACAACCCCAGCCCTAGTATTAGTTGTTTTATAGCCTAAAGGAAGTTCTATACATTTTGAGTAAAAGAGTGTCAAAATTACCTTAGGCAATTCGGACTGAAATTTGCTTTTCTTTGAACTAAAGCAAATAAGCCCCATGAAAATAAGTCTTCAATTAATTACCTAGGTAAAATAACCTGTACTCATTGTATTTACTCATTAACACTAACTTTTAGAAGTTCTTGGCTATTTAGCCAGTTTACTTTTAAAGCATCAATGCTTTAGAGGATGAATAAAAAAAAATAGCATAGATTATTATAAATCAGTTTCAACTTCTATGCTGGAAACATATCAATACAGAGTTGTCAGTAGATGTTAATCCTAAGAGTTGAACCCTATTCATAAGTACCTACGCTTTGCTTTTTAATTCATCTGTTACTATGCGCAAGCCTAAAAATAAGTTTATTGGTTTATCGTGTTTGCTTCATTCTCACTACATTCCTTTAGGGTGCAGTTTGCTAATAAGTATAGTCACCTAAGTACATAGGTATCCAGAGAGAAACAAGGTTTAAGTTTTTAATTTGAACCTCATTAACAGCTTAGAAGAATAGGCCTATGAAGCCTTGTCATCCTTCTGAATTCTGCCTTTATTGCAGTCAGCTTCTTGTTCAGTTAATTAAGCTGAAACAGAACAAATGCCAATGAGATCTTAGGCCTAAGAGCAAAAAAAAAAAACCTAAAATAATTTTAGTCAGCTTTAATGTAATTACATAGTTTTAACCAAGTTATAACTTATAAATTCTGTTGGAGAATTCACGTTTTTTTTTTTTTTTTGGTGCTGGGGATTGAACCCAGGGCCTTGTGCTTGTGAGGCAAACACTCTACCAACTGAGCTATATACCTAGCCCAAGAATTAAGATTTTTTTAAAATGACTAGTGTTAGGAGTTGGATGGGTGTATTAAGTAGGCTGACCTGTGCATGTATTATTAGAGTTATGGTACAAACCTATACATTATTACAGTCTCACAAATTAGCTTTTTAATATGCATTTTGTTTTTTAGATTGCTACATGGATTCAATGCAGAAGGTATCCATTTTTCCTAGCTATTTGGAAAATAATTTTGTCACAATCAAGAAAAGAATTACATATTTCTAATATTTGAGAAGATAAATTCTGCTTTCCCTCCACTGGAACATTATTTGCTTGACTATTTCTGATTTAATACTATTTTTGTACTGTTTGTTATTTTGTATTTTTAAGGTGGTCAGTTTTAAGTACCCAAGTCTTTTTGGTTTGTTTTGAATATACTACATATGGCAGGGTTCAATCTGTACACAGTAATCTTTCAAGTTCAAGAGCCGCAGATACGCACAACTTTAAAGTTATCATTTCTAACAGTTTACTGTACAAAGATGTTTCTGTTCTATTTACTGTGTTGTATACTGTAAAACCTTCTTTAGGCCATTAGCTCTGTCCCTCAAGTAAAGTTAAAGCATGTTCACCTAGTCACATATTCCCTATACCATTTCTTATTCACATGTACAGTAAAATAGTTGTTTCTTAAAATGTTATTTTGCTTCTTTCTTTTCCCTGTTTACTCTACACAGTTTCTTCTATTGTCGCCTACCTCTTCAGCTATCCTGTTGCAGCATAGGCTACCTGATGGTTCTGGGTAAGACTCAGTCTGTTGCTATCATACAGTGCCAGGATATTCTGAGTATGACTCTTTACCTATAAAATGAGGAAGATCAGCTAGAATGAAATTAACTATAAAATTACATGATTTTTCTTGGAGAAATAATCATAGAGTTAGTAAAATCTCAGAGCTTTGTAAATCAAAAATAGGTCTTAAAATATCTACTGTCAACTCCATAAAAACCAGTCTTTTCCCATAACTACAGGTTCCTGGCATTAATGAAACTCTATGTAATGAAAAATTTCTGTACTTTTTCATATACCTGGTGTTTACTTTTAAGCAATGTAAAAATTATCCAATTGAGAATTCCAGTAGTCATATACAAGTTTTATTAGCTATTCAATTCAAATGAATATAGTATTAAATATATTTTAATGAATTAAGAAAATTAGTAAAAATATCTTCATTGATATTTGGCTTTCTGTATAACTAAAACTTAGTGTTTCCAGTTAATTTGCAAACATACACTAGAATGGAAAATAAATTGTTTACCTAAACAGATTTTTTGAAGTCTGACTTAAAAGTCATATAGTAAATGTTGCTAGTTAAATTAATATGTATTATGTATTAATAGCAGTATCAGCTTTCAAGTCTAAAGTACTAAAAAATGTTTAATTCAGAAAAAAAAATGAAGTTACTTAGATGTACAAGCCAATTTTACTAAATATTAAAATCTTAAGGGTGGATTTTTAAAAATCTCACAAACTGTTTACTTCGCAAAATTCACTTTTGTGCTAGCTTTGTCCTTATAAGATTTAATTCAGCTTCCTTAGGTTGTTTCCCTCTAGCCCTATGAACTGCTCAATTTTAGTCCCTTCTCTGGCCTTTGGTTTCCACTATCTGAAGCTGAAGGATTATTGCTACCTCACAAGTTCTTTGCTGGTATTAATTTTTTGAAATACCTTGACTACCATTGAGAATGAAGCTATCATAGTATAAGGCAGCAGAATTATCTATAAAAAGACCCTCCAAGAATGGGGTACCCATACAATGCAAATAATATCAAAGCTAATCTGTTTTGCTTACAGTGCTCAAGCTTCCATCTTTATTGCCCTTTGTAGATTGGTCAGTCTCAAAAACTGCTTTTTATACAGCCCCTGCAAGTCAACAGTTCTCCATTCTTCCTCTTTGAAATAAACAGAAATAGAATACATCTTAACAAATGCAAGAAAACCTGAGTCCCTTCCAAAACAAAGGTCATTGTATTGAAGTAAATTATCTCTAAACTCATACCATAGATTTATTAATAAGCATACTGTGAAAAATCTACATTTGCTTTAGATTTCACGTTTACAGAGCTTTTCACCATGGTATTAGGATTTCTCACAACTACCCTTAAGAGTATCATGAACAGTGAAATAGAGAATCTGGCTCATGACTCTTATCATAGCTTCCCTTTGGCTCATGGATGAGCTAGTGGTTCCCTAGAGTAAATCAAAACAAGATATCCTTAGGAGATTTTCCTGTTATTCATCTACTCTTGGACTCTATCCTGGGAACACAGGGAAAACTCCTAGAGAGAAATATTTGACAAATTATTTACATGGAAAAAAGCCAGTTTTCTTTCTTAGAGTAGCAATCTGCAAAAAATAAGTGCTGCCTTTTAAAGAGTAGCATACCTTACCACCAATCTATTGGTGAGAATTTCATTATTCCTACCAAATAATGGTGAAACATCACATATTAAGTATGGGATGGAACTTCGGTTAGATCTGCCTTTTAAGGCAATGTCAACTCTCAGCTTAATTCTTTTTCAAGGGAGTTACGTACTGTCTACACTTGGCTTAAACTAACTACTATTATGGACTACTTTCAATGTACATATAACTGTTCATGCATTAGAAGCCAATTTCCTTTAACAGTACATATAAAGGCATATTTTGGGGTGCTAATGAACACTTCAACTTAAGAAATGATATTGGTAGTGATCAAATTGCACTATTACTCTTGTTAATACCACACTGGCACACACACTGCATATATATGTATCGTCCTAAGATAAAACTCTTCTCAGAATTTCTTTACTTTTTATTATACACCAACTAGTTTATATTTTAGTTTTTTTTTTAACAAAGAAAATGCTAAGAAAATTAAAATCACATGTTATGGTTTTAAAATCATAATTCCAGATTTCTTTACATATAGGATGGAATGGTCCAGCAGCTATGTCCACTGTCACAGACTTTAGTTCCGTTCAATGATATGGCACATTCTGCAAAATTAACTAGTCACACACACAAAAAAAGTCTCAAACACAGTAGAAATGTACACACAATAAAGGTAATTTACAATGACAAATAAGGAATGTAATTTATCATGGCTGTGCTTCAGAAATTTAGGGTCAATAGCCTTAATCAAGGCACAGAGCAGGAAAAGGTAAGCACAGCTCTCTAGAAGTAGGCAAGGTATGTACAATCACTGATGAGGTATGCATGCACGCAAAGGATTTAAAACTGCTCAATCTCGCTATGAAAATTGAACTGAGTTAACAGGAAATGCTCTGGCTTCTCCCTACTATTCACCTCTGGATCAAGTCCACAATCTTACTTCATCATATAGAAAATAAAATTGGCAAGGATCTCCAAAAGTAAATCACTATTTGGGTAAATGAAACAAAAGGCTTCACTAATTCCAACTCTTCATTGTGCCTCCTGGACTAGAAGCATTTTGTAGACTTTTGAGTTTCACAAAATTGAAATGTCATTCAGGTGAAGGACAAGACATTTTCCACAGACACTTAAATTTTCAAACTTTCAAATGGCCCTTACAGCTGAACCATTTTTTGTTACAGTAAGTAGTGAGGGTTCTGGGGATCCTTTAGCAGCGAATACCAATTTAAAGGGCACGGGGTCTCTTGGGGTTAATTTGCTTGCTGGCTTGTTCTTCCTCTTGTAAAGCTGCTCGAAAAGATTTCACTTTATCTTGAAAAAAGAAAAGAACAAAGGAATAAGTACTGTATTACATGCAATAATAGCATACAACTATATGGGTCCTATCAAGATTAGCTTTCTTTTTCATAACATTAAATTATTAACATTTCTTTCTAATTATTAACATTTCTTTCTTTTCATAACATTAAATCAGTATTTTCCCTTCTGTTCCCTAAACTAAATAGGGAACTAAATATAATGCTCAACTATAGTTTTGGTTTTTTTTTAAGTTGATGATGAACATTTATTTATTTAGATGTGGTGCTAAGAATCAAACCCAGTGTCTCGAATGTGCCTGGCAAGTGCTCTACCACTGACTAAAACCCCAGCCCTCAACTGTTTCATTATAAATTCCTAGAAGTGAGTCTTTTTCTATAAGCACTGCTTCTCTGTACAACACAATTTAAAATAATATGCTTTTAAAAATTAAGCACCCTATTTGCTGATTTCATGTTGAACTTTACACACAACAAATGCCCATTCATGTATAAGCAAGAGCCAATCTAGCATAATCACAAGTACATATTTGAAGTCAAAAGATATGGCACATAGGTAAACCACATACTTCCCTTCATGAGTAAGGTGAAAAAGGATAGTCATCCAATACCTTTCCCTTTGTAAAAAAAAAAAAAACTTTTTCAAAAAAGACACAAGATAGCACAGAAAGATGAAGACAGGCAATTATTAATGACTAGAGAGAACTTGAAATGACATGACACTTCAAGTTTTATTTAGAAAAAAAGAGACTGGTTGGTTCATCTTCATACCTCTGGGAAGAAGGTATAAAATGGTGCCCATAACTTATACTTCAATATTATCCTATTGCAATATGAAATTCTACAACCAGTGTTATGTATCCCAATACCAAGCAGATTTCATACCAAACACTAAAATGAAAAAAAGCATTACCCCGCAACTCAGTTAAAATGTCTATTTTTTGCTCAAGTATCGCTTCAAGTTGTGTAGCATATGAATCTACATCATAGTCTACTTCTTCAGTCATCTCTAAGAGAGCCTTTTCATCTTCTAACCATCGAATAGATTCCTAAAAAGAACAAATTATAATTTTAATAAGCCTTTTTATAAAACAGATACCAATTTAGAAATTTTGTTCATTACAAACATGTTTAAGGTATATTCTCAAACATTAACAGATAAGACATCTCTATTCACAAACAGTAAAATTAAGAAATATTTTCTTAAATTCAAACACAAACACATACATTGGCCAAATAAAATGACTTCATTTCTCAACTTACTTTCTACCTTGAATGGATTTTGAAGAAAGAATGAACACTTTAACATCATGACCAAAGTAAATTTTAAAACCTCAACAGATGTTCCTCAACCAAGAGAATAGGCATAATAAAGCTACCGAACAATTTGACAATGGCTATAGCAGGCCTAAGTCATCTGGAATTAACATATTCAGTAAGAGTCTGTTAGGTTTGCCCCCTCTGAAACTCATGTTGGAGTTTAAACCCCATATTAAGGGGGTGGAAATATCTAAACTATGGTATTTAGAGGCAGGGCCTGTGGGAGGTGGTGAGGATTAAAGCCCCTATGGTTGGATATTGGAGGTTTTAAAAGGGAAAGAGACTAGAACATAATTACAAGTGAATATACCCCCTGTCTCATATGATACCCTGTGCTACTTTTAGGCCATCAACAGATGCAGACCCCTCAACCATGGACCAAAACTGAGCATTTTTATAACTTACCCAGTCCATGATACTGTATTAATAGCAACAGCAAATGGACTTGAGGTTGGGTCAAAACATAACCCTGGTTCTTCAAAATCGTTTGTAAATTTTGTTCAAAATCATGAGGAACCAATGGATAGCCAATTTAGAAAAGTCAAAGAAGCCACTTAACTATTCATAAATGCTTCTAGGAATGTATTTATTTTTTTTGAAGTGCTGGGGATCAAACCCAGGGCCTTGTGCTTGTGAGGCAAGTACTCTACCAACTGAGCTATATCCCTAGCCCCATGCATTAATTTTTGACTGTATGTGAAACCTGTAAGTTTTATTTTCTAGCAATGTCAGAAATCATAATGATTATAAATGAGGTCAGATGGTTCTAAATTGGAACTTTTTGGACATAAAAATAGGTGCTTTCTATACCAACCAAAAATAATAAATGAGCAAAAGGAAGATTAGTAGTGTAGCAAGAGAATGAGAAAGGAGGGAGAGAAAGAAGGGGAACAGGGATTGAAATCAAATTCCATGCACATATGATTTTGTCAAAGTGAACGCGACTACTATGTATGTGTTCTTATAAAAGGTACTAACTTTTAGGATGTGTACAATCTCAATTCTGCAAGAATCAATTCACTTTAATGGCTAATTATAATTAGACTATATCACCAGAATTTTAAAATTGCTATAGATACCTCATGTATAGGTATTTATAGAAAAAACAGGTTATCAATTAGAAAACACAAATATGCTATAATTTTTTTCTTTTCCTTCATTTATACATTTAATTTTTATTTAACATAACCCCATTTTCAGAAATGACAGTTGATAGTATGGAAATACTAATATATGGAATTGTGAATAAAATTTGAAAATAAAATTGGAAAGCCAGAACAAGGTTTGATAACAAATGTGCGGCTTCATCTACAAAAATGGCAGAGAAAGATGGTCTTCATATAATACCTTGTTCCAAAAGGGAAGAGACAACAATTTTCTCAAATGACTTGCGTCTGTTCTTATGCCTATAAAGAGACTTTTTTTTTTTTTTTTTTTTTTTTTTGTACCAGGAATTTAAACTAGGGGCACTCAACCACTGAGCCACATTCCCAGCCTTTTTTATTTTATATTTTGAGACAGGGTCTTGCTAAGTTGCTTAGGACCTCACTAAATTGCTAAAAGCTTGCTTTGAACTTGCAATCCTCCCGCTTCAGCCTCCCACACAGCTGAGATTACAGGTATGTACCACCATGCCCAGGTAGTAAAGAAATTCTTATAATAAGAGCTTGATTAGAACCCTAATGGTTTTAATGAATTTACATCCTAACTTGAAATCAGGTGTTCTTTTTTGAATGACCTGGAACTAAGAAATTTTATAAAGATTTTTCTCAACATATGAAAAGCAATATAAATCAGTAAGAAGAATCAGTTATTGTTTATCTTTTTCTCAGGAAATAAAGTACTACAAGAAGTGAAAGAGAGAGAAAAGCAAGTCAACAGTGTACTTCATAATGATGTCCAAATAATATCTTCACTTTCTTATAAATACATCACCCAAGATATTTTCCAGTTAAAAACTAGAAGCATGATGGCGCGTGCCTGTAATCCTAGTGACGGGAGGCCTAGGCAAGAGGATCTCGAGTTCAAAGCCAGCCTCAGCCAAGGCAAGGCGCTAAGCAACTCAGACCCTGCCTCTAAATAAAATACAAAAAAGGGCTGTGGCTCAGTGGTTGAGTGCCCCTGAGTTCAATCCCCAATACACACACACACAAACAAAAAGGGTGCGCGGGGGGTGGGGGTTGGGGGCAGGGGGCCAGGCCTGGTGGGGCACACTTATAGTCCTAGTTACTCAGGAAGTGAGGCAGGATAACTGCTTGATCCCAGAAGTTTGAAGATAGCCTGAGCAACTTGGCAAGACCGTCTCAAAAATATAAAAACGAGCAGGGTATGGTGGTGAATGCTTGTAATCCCAGTGACTTAGGAGGCTGAGGCAGAAATACTGCAAGTTCAACATCAGCCAAGACCCTGTTTCAAAGAAACTCCCCAGTACCACCACCACCACCAACAACAAAAATTCCCACACAGTCAACAACTGGGAGAGGAGAATCATACAGTAAAAAGTATTTTAAGACTGAAGGCACAGTGAAACCTGCCACAGACAATTCAGTCTAAGCATTATTTCTGTCTCCTAAAGGTACAAACTTACGTTTCTGCAAATTAAAAAAAAATTTTTTTCTTTTAATTTTTAAGGGACGGTCTCACTATGTTGCCTACGTTGCCCAGGCTATCCTCAAACTCATGATATTCCTACCTCAGACTGCCAAATAGCTGGGACTACAAGCACATGCCATTGTGCCCAGCTTCTATAACCTTTAAAGAATTTTTCTTACTGCTCCCAAAAGAAAGGAATAGTAGTAGGCAGAAGTTGAACTCTTTCCCCAAAATGGACAATTAAGAAAAAGAAAGGGCAAGAAGGCTGGTTAAAAAAAAAAGTAGATCTTTTCCCCATGGTGCAAATGAAGTTTAGAATTACTGTTCATTGTTTTAAAAAATAAAAATGAAAAAATTTAAAAAATTTAAATAATTTAAAAACTACAATAGGGAAAAAATTGTCATATCATATGCCCTACAAATACACATATAGACAAATATTTTGTCTTAAGGAATGTTATATTCCAAGAATGATGAAAGTTTTTGGTTAACATATCTCAAGAAATACTTTGATGAAAGATCCTTTCTTTACCTGGAACACTGCCCTGTGATCTTCTACAACCTGTTCTTCCATTTCTACCATTTGTGATACAGCTTCATGGAAAGTAAACAATTGTGGAGAAACCTCTTCTTCCTGAAAATAAAAAGTTTAAAAATTATGACATAAAGGTTATATTTTTAAATGCTAGAAAGGTAGTTGGTTTTTTGTGGTTTTCTTTTTTTTTCTTTTTTTGATGCTAAGTACTGACCAAAGACCTTAACATGCTAATAAGCACACATTCTACTGCCCAACCCTATAAAAGTAACTTTTTAATGTCACTTTACAAAATAAACATTTAGAATTTGAGGAAGCTTGAATGGTGACAACTACTAAAACATACATTAAATAGAAAATCACCAGTTCTTTTTGTGGGTCAAAGTAATACACATAACTCTCAAGGCAATCCAAACTTTATCATGAGTAGGGAATAATTTTCCCTGATGCCAGGTTTACTGCACAATTACCCTAAAGGCACTCTTTTGATACAATCAGCTTTTCAAATACAAATCTTTTGCAGGTTGTAAATATATTAAAATATTACTATATAATTTTAAGACTTTTTAATGGCATAAAAGCAATAAGCACCCACAAATCACATTGCAAACTCAGAATTTTGATCTTTTCTAGTAATATGTGATAGTTGCTTGTGATGCTGGCAGCAAACCACAGGTCCCAGTCAGTTTTGATATTATGAGTTTAAACAATTGACACTCTACAGTGTACTGTGTTGCTATGATGTTCACCAGGTTAGATGTGGTAAATGTGTTTTCAACTTGTGATATCATGACGTAACCCTATTGTTAAGTCAAGGACCACCTGTACATGTAGGTCTTAAGTTTCTTTTCTTAAAAGAGATGAGTCAGGCATGGTGGCATATGCCTATAATCCCAGCTACTCAGAATGCTGAGGCAATAGGATGGCTAGATTGAGTTCAGCCTGGGCATCATATAGAGACCCTGTTTGAAAAGGAAAAACAAAGGGCTGGAGATAAATTCACTAGTAGAGAGCTTGTCTAGCATGGACAAGATCCTGCTTTCAATCCCCTGTAGCAAAGGGGTAGGAGGAATTGGAAAAACATCTTTGGATAATGTAAAAATAATGTCTTTCATGATGTTGACTATCAAATTAGTATTCTGAAGGACTCAACTCTTAGAAAAAATTAATTTTCTAATTTTACTGTATAATTTGCTTACCAGTTGTTACAAAAATTTTTCCTTTCTTTTGTTTTGGGATGAGATGGGATCTTACTATGTTACTCAGACTATCCACAAATTCCTGAACTCAAGTGATCCTCCTGTCTCAGCCCCCTAGGTACCAGGCCTATAGGCATGTACCACCATTCCTGGAAGTTATTACAAAAATTTGCACTGATAGTATAGTTTTACTTCATCAACAGTAACTACACACACACACGTACAATATATGCAGTATGCTGGTCTTACATGAATTCAAAATTTATCTGGCTAAGGTTTCTTTCTGAAGCTTCTTTCCCAAGAAACCTTTACTTAGTTTTTTCTGGCTACCTCCTCCTCAAGCCCAGAATACACTTTCTTTCCTTGTCTTCCAGATACTATGAAAATTCCTATTATTACATATAATCTACTCCATACACTTTTATCTATATAATTTTCTTCTACTTCTGGAATTCTAATGTACTTAATTATACATGTACCTATATTAGTTTATCTCTAGGGCATGTCTTAGATGCTATTTCATTTTAATCTACCTTGTTAACTGGTAAGACTTAATACTGCAAGAATATGAACACATGCACTAATAACTAAGGACTAATACTGAACCATCTCAAGGTAAGTTCCCCAGTGGTGGCAAAGTTCAAAGAAATGTACTCCCTGAAACATGGAGGCTGTAAAAACTCATGTCATACTTGAAACCTCTGGATTAATCCTTGTCACCTAGCCAACCTGTCCAAATTAAAGTCTGAAAAGGCTCAATAGATTTAAGTATAAAAGGCAAAGACATGAGAGGTATGCCTAGGTTACTCTGGTTATCAGAATCTTTGAGAGGTACCATAGCTGGGTACAATGTAAGAACTGCTTTGAGGGCTCTAAGAACAAGTACAGTCCCTTTCAAAACTTAGGTACACAGGGAATGGAGCGAGGCCAGGATTTCGTTTTTAGCTTCTTTTTTGTGTTTCAACATTTAGAACTCAGTTTAAAACTTCTTTTCTCAACCTTCAAATTACTGACATTTTTGGGTGGTAGAGTGAGAGCAGCTATCCTGTGCATTCCATGATGTTTAAAAGCATCATGGCTTCTACCCTCTAGATGCTACTGATATCACCCCAGCTGCGACAACAAAAAACATCTTTACACATTTTGTCTTGGGTGGGCCAAATCACCTCTGGTTGAGGATAGCTGTTTCTGGACTTGCTTTAGTAACAGAGGGATGTGGAACATGATAACATAAAGTAATATGGAATGTGGTAACCAAAAGCAGTATGTCCATCTGTTACTCTAGAATATTTTGGATTTAACAACTGTTAGAAAGTATTACAACATAACCACTAGTGTTCTTGTTTTCAAAGAATATTGTACTGCAAGTGGCAAGAAGCTTAACTGACATAAATTGAACTCTGGCATAAGAAAGATCTAGGTTTCAATTCTGGTCTCCTCACTTATAATCTTGGTCAAGCTGCTTAAACCTCTTAGAAGACCAACTATAAGTGGGATAATTACAGCACCTACCACATTGAGTTGTGAAGATTAAATCAGATAAAAAGTACAATGTTTAGCAAATGCATGTCATGTACTAAGCAATTAGTAAATGTTACCTTTTAACATTATGAGAAAATGCCATGATAGGATTTTAGTGAAAAAAGAATGACACAACCATGTAAAATACACATTTTAAAATGAAATTAAATAACTACACAAATAACTTTTATTTCACACACAGAAAGTAATCCTCTCAATAGGTTAAAAACAATTATGTGGAAGTATATTATTATTTGTGCTTTCTTATTTCTTTATGCCCTTCCATTCTTATAGAGTGGGCATGCATTTTACTATTTTTTTGAGTAATTAGAAAATTAGTAATTAAAAAAGAGTATAGGGATATGGCACCCAGGGTCTTGTGCATGCTAGGCAAACACTCTACCACTGAGCTACACCCCAAACCCTTTTTGGGTTTTATTTCAAGACAGTTTTGCTAAGTTGCCTAGGTGGGCGTTGACTTTTGATTATCCTGCTTCAGCCTCTCAAGTATCTGAAATCACAGATATGTGTCAATGTACCCAGCTAGAAAAACAGAATTTTATATTACGAGGTATCATTAAACATTTTAAACGTATAGAAAAGCAGTCAGGTTTAATGGATGATGGCATTTGGCCATGTTTGATTTTCAATAAAGGTCATGGCTATGTGTCCACAGTTTCTTTATTTTGTTTTTAAGTTTTATGATAAGGTATTTATTGTATTTTTAATTCTTAACCTTCTTTCTACCCTATGTTACTAAAATTTTAATACTGGTATAAAATATGGGGGGAGGGTAATAGTTTAGATCAGAGGTTTGACAAACCAGATAATAGATGTTTTAAATTTGTGAACCATACAGTTACTGCTGCTGTAAGAAAGCCCCCAGGCAATCCATAAATGAATAAGCATTGCTCTGTTCCAATGAAGATTAGATCAATTACAAATATATTATCTCACTTACATTTTGTTCACAAAGAAGTTTTAGATCATCTCTCTGAGGGGAACTTCCCACACCCCACTGTGTCTCTAAGTCGTCAATCTGGTTTGGTGCGTGGTGCATTATTGGACGGACATCACCAGCTGCCGTTGGATCAACAGTCAATTCTTTCACCCTATAGATAGAGAATAGGTATCTAATATTAACAAAGACTCATGAATAGGAGCAAGAAAATACCAACCTATTCAATATAAAGGCAATTCAATTAACACATTCATTAAGATTGATGATGTCACCTTTATAGGTCAAATTTATCTGAAATCTTTGAAACTCTAAAGGGATGTTTGGTTGTTTTGGTTGTTTAATTCTAGTACTTTACATAAGCAACTTTTACAATTACCTCAAGTATAAATGCACAAAAGTGGGAATACGCAAAGTATGCAGATTCAGTATTTCAAAGAAATAAACTATTGTTGCAGTTACATTATATGAGCAGAAAAATGTTTAAAAAGGCATTAAGTTTCAAAAATAGGTCATTGCTAATATTAGGGAATTTGATATACTTTGCAGATTTCTGGTAGTTGAAATGCTTGATTAAAATAGCTAAATATGAAATAATTTTATTTCCAATGTATAAAGATCATAAGATTTGTATTATTTAAAAAAATGTCTGCTCCTCATACTTAAATTTGCACATCTGGGAAAGGGTATACTTTCTCAGAGGAACCTTGTCATTTCCTTGCAGACAAGGAAATTTATAAGATCATGAAGAATATAGGTAAACTCTTCCTTTTTAATCAAGACAATTTATCTTTTAAGGGTAAATATGCAAAAGTGACATCATCCTTTAAAAAATGAGGTGAAATAGGAAGCCTGAATTCTAAACCAAAATTTCAAAGCAAATAAATTAATACAGGACATAAAAATGCAGATCATGCAATACAACCAGCACCTGCCAAATGAAATGAAAATGAAAAATAATATGGCTCAGGACAAAAGAAGTAAATGAAATGTTTATATATACAAAATTTTTAAAAAAGCTATTAAAATAAACATCTTATATATAGAACGAAGTAGACCTGGTAATTGAAGGAGAAAAGTCGTCATACTCATAAGAAGGAGAGAGATCAGGGCGACTGCCACTACCCTGTGAGAAGGGAATGTCTGATGGACTAATTCCAAACTCCTTTACTCTGCAGCACCAAAACAGCAACAAATTAAAAGAAAATGCTCTTGTAAATACAGCAATGCACATTTCAAGTTTTTATTCAGTTTTGTTCAGAAAAGGTTATCAACACTCCTCTAACAATGTATTTAGAGTATCATTTTACAAATAATCATTTTTAAGAGGTTTGTGAACTTCTTAGTCCTACTGAGCCCTTACTCAAAAGACCTAACTAAAATCCTTCCTTTCCTTTTCTAATACTTGAAATTTACCTACACACCACCAATTTTGTTTTTTGGTTTTTTTTGCAGGGGCGGGATAGTGGGGATTGAACCCAGGGCCTTGTGCATGCTAGGCAAGTGCTCTACCTCTGAGCTACATCGCCAGCTCCAGGACATTACCTAAATCCTGAAATATCCTCTATTTAAACTACATGACCACTCATTCATATGTTGTCAGTAGCATGAATACTTTGCTTATGAGTATTAATGAGTTCCCAGTGCTTTTGTGTACTTTCTCTTGTGTCTCAGGACACAAGAGTTAAAATTAACTACTAATGCCTAAAGTCATTCATTATATGTCACAAAATAACTTCTGCTTATACTTCTAGAATGGTATTAGCTATGAAACATTATTCATTTAACTAATAAAACACTCAATATTTTGTGGTTGTTGATTCAGATGAAGAATCCTGACTGAGCACAGCCTATACTAATGGAATTTAAGTAGTTTTTGCTAATGTTTGGATCCCATCCCAAGATAATCCTTAGGTGTGTGCAAATATTCCCAAATTTCAAAAATCCAAAATCTGATACACTATTGATCTCAAAACATTTCAGGTAAGGGGTATTCAATCTGTATAGCACTTTCATATTAGGGGAAATCCTTGGCAGTCTAAAGTTTAAGACATAAAGGATTTTTGTTTTAATTCTATAACATGGCAAGAATCTACCACACTAAGATGCTCCCCACCTCTCCATGAATAATTTTTCAATAAGCAGCATTTTAAATTAATGATAAAAATCCTACATGCTAAAAAAATTAATTACAAAAATCCCTTTGCTGCACAATAAGTTTGCAGCTAGGAGTTAATTCAAACTATAAAAGGAAATAAATTTGAAATAAAGTTCTATTACATTTTTTTTTTTTTTTTTTTTTGCGGTGCTGGGGATTGAACCCAGGGCCTTGTGCTTGCGAGGCAAGCACTCTACCAACTGAGCTATATCCCCAGCCCTCTATTACATTTTTGAAGTAGCAATTATATTTTAATACCTTTTTACAAAGATTAATAGGTTGATACTTTCGAATGTTTATTACTACCATTTAGAATTTCTTCAGCTGAAACAAGACATAAAAGAACAAAATGTATGATCTAAACACAGATCCTGTGTTGCTCAAGGGCATATTCATAGGTAGCAAAGCTTTGTATGTTGCATATATGTATGTACATATTTGTCTTTAATTTATTTATCAGTACTGGGAATAGAACCAAGTCCTTCTTTATTTTTGATACAGAGTCTCACTAAATTGCTGAGGCTGGCTTTGTAATTGCGATCCTCTTTTCTGTCTTGGCTGAGGCACTGGGATTATAGGCCTGCGCCATCCCATACAGCTTAAAATTACTTTTAGAAGAGGAAAAGCCAGGCAGTGAGGTATACCTATAATCCCAGTGACTGGGGAGGCTGAGGCAGGAGGATTACAATTTGAGACCAGCCTTGACAATTTAATGAGGCCCCTTGAAATAAAAAGGGCTGGGAATGTAGCTCAGTGGTAGAGCACCCCTGGGTTCAATCTCTATTATAATCAATCAATCAATACATACATACATATATACATACATACTAGAGAGAGAAAAAGGAAAAGAAAAAAAAAAAGCTGGGCATAATAGAGGATCTTGAGAATGAGCCCAGTTAAGGGTAATGTAGGAAGATCCAATCTCCAAAAACAGGTAAAAAGAAAAACGAGAAAATTATTCCAAGAAGGCAGGACAATGGTTACCTATGGTGAGAAATCAACAGGTTCGGCAAGATACTTAGAATTTTTGTAATCAGAAGGAATGAATACATGGAGAATGTTTTAAGGGGCTGGTGATGTTCTAATTCCTAATATAATGCCAAAATCTTCATTTTACAAGTATTCATTAATTTATTCATTTATGTTTTAGGTAGTTCTTATGCATATGTATTTCATATTTTAAGAAAAGATCGAAAATAAAATTTCCATTATGATTAAAACAAAGAAGACAAATATTTTTGTTGCAAAATTAAGACAATCTTCACATTAGCAGATCATAAAGAGAAATTTTATCTCTACATTAAAATCATAAATGTAACAGGTGATAATGGAAATTTAAAACTATATAATCAGTCATGTAAGAAAAGAGCAACCGGGGGGATCTACAGAATATGACTATTCATGTCCCAACAGCATTTCATGACTCCAAAAAATAAACTGCTTTAACAGCCTATGATGCATTTTGTCCTTCCATCTGTAATGACCCAGTTGTTCACTAAAGTTGGAAACATTACTGACACAAATAAAATGTAATTCATACAGAACACCACAAAGACTATCACTTGTTACTCAAACTCTATATTCCTTATATATAACATGTAATATATCATCAGGAATAATTTTCAGCATATGGTAAAACAAAGAAATATGGACTGGCCCTGTAGTTTTCACTTACTTTGCAGTGTCTAGAGGAAAAACTTGCATGATTTATGTGTAGTAAAATATTATGAAATATAACTTTTTGAAATGGAAAAACATAATCATGTTGTAGTATAGAAAGGTCAATTTTACTAAAGACATCAGCTGCTTCCCTAACTACACATTCGTACTCATTTTTAGAACTTGAAAAACTGATTCTAAATATTATCACCTTAAAGAGTAAATGGCCAGGGAAAGTGGCACACATCTGTAATTCTAGCAACTTGGGGGACTGAGGCAGGAGGATCACAAATTCAAGGCCAGCCTCAGCAACTTAGTGAGGCCCTAAGCAACTGAGAGAGACCCTGTCTTAAAATAAAAAACAAAAATGGATGGGGATGTAGTTCAGTGGTAAAGTAGCCCAGCTCAAATCATCGGTACCAAAAAAAATACAAAAAAAGAATATATCTGTAAAAGTTTTTTAAGATCAATGTACTATAATCTTCCCTAAAATAAGATATCAAATAGTATTATACACTGCTCTACTTTAGAATTAGAATTCAAATTTCAAAATAGAGAACCATTCATACCTATTTGCATATCTTAATGTATTAAGAGTATTTTCACAGGATGCCATTCCTGGAGATATCGTGGCAATCTATACAGGAGGGGAAAAGGCAAAGATAAAATGTCATAAATAATCAGGACAATTATCCTGAAAAATAGCTCATAGGTCTAATCTTAAATGGTTATTTAAAAATTTACTTGCTATCTTATATCCATAATCACATAATAATTATAAAGTACAGTTAAAATATAAACAACTCTCTGAAGGCACTAGGAAATGATCAAAATCCAGCAGAAAATGAAGGTAAACAGAGGGAACAATACTAAGTGACTGATCCTTCCCATTTTTTGTAATAGCATTTTGCCAGAGCATAAACCCTGCTATTGTCACATGGGATAACCAACAAAGTATTCATTCATGATATATAATGAGATAACTCAGATACTGGAATTAATACAATCCTTTCTATCAGACTGGCAGGGACACATCTTAAATATCAACTGTATCTAGGATTCAAATGATTTTAACTAATGTATATTAAAATTTTCCATAGGTAATATATAGATATTCCTTCAGGATAAAATGAAACATAACAAAAATAAACTTACCATGCAGGTACGAGAGTTTTCACCTATGAATGAATCTCTTAACACCTGAGTGAGTTTACTTGCTCGGAAAGGAGTATGAGGTTTATTTCTACCTAAGGCTCTGATGCACTCCTGAAAATTAAGAAAGCAAGTCTCACAGATTTAGACTTTCTTACAAAAAGTCATCTTAAGTAGCATATTTTAAGATAAATCTACACTTAAGATCTGATGAGCTCTGAAAATTCTAACAGTTTCCCAGCATTGTAAAAATGTTCCCATGAATGCCAACTCAAGAAAAAGACCAAAAACAAACAAAAAGTCAAAAAATCTAATTTACTGCAATTTTAAAAAATACTTCTGGAAACGATGACTAGTGTTTAAATGTGGCAGGCAATAGGAAAACTATAAAATGTTAAAATTTTAAAGTGGCATTATATAAGAAAAAAATACAGAAACACTTTACTGTAAATCCTTCCAACCTCTGCTTTTCTAGTGAAGGAAAAGATGTAATTACCTGGTCAGACTTTCTGAAAACCATTACAAATTTTTTTCTGAAAAACTTATTTCTTAATTCTATGGTGCCTTGCCCTTCCCAAGAAAAATATCGGAGGGAGGCCTTTTAGAATCTATCTAGGCAGCTTCAGCATTAACTGGTGTGCCAATTCACATACCCTTTTATCCCACCTAAAAACAATGAATCATGTGTATAAGGAAAAAAATTCTAAATACAATAAAATCTATAATTGTAAGCATTACCAACATTTGAAAACATGTTTTTATTGGAAAAAGTTAAGTACTATTATTTGGCAACTCAGCAAACAAAATTAAAAAGTAATAGACCTTGCATAATTAAATATACTTAACTTACCTTGAGTGCTAAAAGGCTTTTATTAATTTCAGCACCTTCAAGCCTAGTTTGTCTGTCTGCACTGGAAGTATCAGCTCCTCTTTCATTTCCAGCCAAATCAATGAGAGAAAACTTGCCATGTAGTTTTCCTTTCCGTCGAAGAATAATCTGAAACACTGCATGGCTCCGAGATGAATGTGCATTTGCAGATGTTTGACCAGATGTTCTATCATGCGATTAAGAACATGGTGACATATTAAAATTTTAATTTACATGTTAACATGATATTTTCATTTAAAAAAAGCAACAACGATCTATTTGTCCAGTTTTTATGATTTAAATACAGAAGAGATACTGTTAAAAATTAAATGTAACCAAACTGATGCAACTTTACCCAACTTTCCCTAATTATTCTATGGTATTAACATCATAGATGGAGGTCAAATCTCCATGTAACAAAAAATTTTAAGAACAATGATTTTTACTTCCAAGGTGCAATGGAGAATCTCCCTACCTTGTGTTTGTGGTATTTAGCTAAAACTGAAATTTCCCTTTCTTAATATATTTACCTGCAACTGTTGCCTATATCAATGAGTTTCAGTACATCTTCAACACATTTGACCTCCCGTTCCTGTAATCCCACCACTTGAACCTGCTGTTTTCCATCTTCTAGAACTCTTAATTTTGTTTTCCTATTTAGCAAGTCAAATACCTATGAAAAACCATATCCATTTTAGAAAACTAGCTTTAAAATAAAAAGAAGCAGTTCTATAATGACAAAATCACTCAGAGCCTGAAAATTATTTCACAGAGGAAAATAGTAATTATTATTACAATAATAATGCTCAACATATTGAGAGATTCAAACAACATTTTAAAAACCTCAAGACAAATTCTAACATATTCCAAATACGTATAAAGTTTGTGATGGTAGTTCCAAAGCAACACGAATGTGTTCAAAGACACTGAATGGCAAGTTAAAATTAGTTAAAACATATTTTCAATTTTAAAACATAAAAATTTTAAAGAGTTCCCACATACCTTTCCACTATAAATTTCAAAAAAGGTTGCATATACTTGAAGTTCTAGCTTCTTATAGTTTGGCTTCTTTAGCATTAAAAAGACATCTCGAGCTGCCAAGAATTTCATGAACAGAAAATTGTTAAGATATGACAAATATTTTTAAAACGCAATTTAAATATTCTATTTGTAGAGGAATCCATTAATTTTTACCTAGGATGACAGCATCAATACTAAAAATGAAAATTAAACCAAAGGTTAATTTGACAAAAAACACTTGTAACAGAAGTGACTCTCCACATTCTGTAAGAGAATGCTACTACTTACCATTATAAATAACATAAAATTATATACAGTTGGTCAGAATAAGGTCATTCTTATAAATGTACCAAAAAGAAGCTGTTTATAATTCAGCCATTCAACAACAGACACCAATCTCCTACAATGTGCCAGATCACAACAAAAATATAATCAGTATTTTTGTCACCAAACCTTTAAATCTTACGGCTCTTTTCAATCTGACAACCTATTGGTGTAATGTACATTAAGCATAGCATT
Organism: Glaucomys volans; assembly: GCA_020662805.1. NCBI lineage: Eukaryota > Metazoa > Chordata > Mammalia > Rodentia > Sciuridae > Glaucomys > Glaucomys volans. The sequence continues at coordinate 511,872 of JAJEJO010002820.1, read as the reverse complement.
AGAGTTGCTGGACAGTGTTTCAAAGCTTTCTTTAAAAGCCATCTGTATAACATCCAAGTACAATATTACAAATTACATACAGAAAGGGCACTTACCTGCTAATGCATAAATTCCTTTAGAACAATCTTGGTTCTTTCCTGAAAAGTCACCACCCATAGTCTTTTATTTTGAAAAGAAAATAAAAATTAATTAGACATTATTCAGAAATAAATCTTAAGAATTTGGACTATAGAATTAAGTTATAAGGAAAAGAAACTATAGTATTGTATTGGGATTATTTTAATGAATTACTTACATGAGTTTTTCCACTTCCAGTTTGCCCATAAGCAAAGCATGTAGCCATTCCCCTTTCAAATATAGTTTCTACTAGTGGTCTAGCAGTAAACCTTAAAAATAAAAAGCATCAGTCAGAGTGTATCACAAATACTTAAGCAAATAAATAAAAATAATACCAAATAATATAAAGCATATGGCAAGATTATAAACAAATCTCTTAAAAATCTTAAAAAACCAAGTTAGAATTCCTCAAAATTTGTTTTTTTCTTGGAACCAGGGATTAAACTCAGAGGTGCTTAACCACTGAGCAACATCTTCAGCCCTTTTTTTGCGTTTTATTTATTCAGAGACAGGGCCTCACTAATTTGCTCAGGCTTTGAATTGCAATCCTCCTGCCTCAGACTCCTGAGCCACTGGGATTACAATCGTGCACCACTGTGCCCAGTTTCAAAGCTTTTAAAGTACAATTTCAAGCAATAATTCCATAATTAACAATGGCGGCAATAATAAGGCACATATAATGAAAATAAAAAATAATCAATTGCAATTTTAACACAAACAATATAAAAGAGGTGGTCTTAATAGAGAAGGGCTAATAGGAGGAAAAAAACTGCAGAAATAATATCTTTAGACCTTCTAAGTAAGTAGAAAAACAATGATTACCTTGAATCTGGGCAAGTAATTTACACTTGGGATAAAGAAATATAAAAAACTTACAAGACACCGAGTTCTAAGCTAACAGTTTTGAAACAGGACAAGAACACCAAAATACATGGCTTAGATTGTTTCTCAAACATACTGCTAAAATCCACTGTTAAAAGTTAAAATAAAAAGGTAGGGAAGCTGGGAATGTAACTCAGTTGGAAGCATCACCTAGCATGTGTGAGGTTCTGTGTTTGATCCCTAGCATCACACACCAAAAGAAATTAACAGATATAAACCAATATAATGGTAAAGGATAAATACTTCATCACTGAACAGAGTTCTAAGAACTATGTCAGAAAATAAATCTACAAGTAAAACACTTTGTATAGCTCTGCTATAACTTTTCCAGGCAAAATTGTAAAAGGTATAAAACCAAACCAAAAGGAAAAAGTTCTGTTCAAAGAGAACTACAAATCAATCTGGAGAGTGATCAGACCAAACTAAATAATAAAAATAAATAACATTATGATACCTCAATCCATAAAAGTATGAGAGGGAGGATAAGTACAGGTAATGTCAAGAAGCATAAATACAATGTGAAAAAGAGAATGTTTACTAAGTCTATCATACACAGAAACATATTTGTAATAATTATTTGAAAACCATTATAAAAGTCAAACAGCTTGGGTTGGTGTTGTGGTTCAGTGGTAGAATGCTTGCTTAGCATGTGTGAGGCACTGGGTTTGATTCTCAGCACTGCATAAAAATAAATAAAAATAAAGGTATTGCATCCATCTATAACTAAAAAAAATAAATTAATAAAAAAATTTTAGAAGTCCAACAGGCTTAAATTTTGTGAGGTAGAGGTAGGAAAGGGAATGAAGAAAGAATTATATTTGCAGAAAGCTAAAAAACAATTTGCTTTACAATTCCATTTTTAAACATTCTTCCCAATACATCTAGCATTAACATGTTCTTTAACTTCGTTCATTTTAGAATTGAACTCCCAGTAGTACTGGCTTAAGATCAATGAAATTGGTCTTAACCATATTTCATATGTAGTGACACTTTCAATTCTTAAGACTCTTGTTAATTCTGCTTTCTAAGCATTTGTATAAAATAAAGTGCAAGAAAACATGGTGCATTCAAGCAACTGCAAAGCAGTTTTAAATAGAATAAAATACCAAGACTGCAAAAACTTATGTTACTAAAAATGTAACTTCGCAAACTGATAAAGATCTACATTTGATATAAATGAGGATTATTCATGTATATAACTTTGAATTGTTCATAAGTTGAATACATAAACATAATAAACTCATATTAAAACCATACCCCCAAAACAACTACCCATAAGCTTAAAGATGATAATATTAAGTAATGTTAAGTAGTATATTTACAGAATGTTTTTACCTTAAGTGACAATATATGATAAATACTTAAATTTTGATTACTGTGTAACAATAGGTATTTAAATTTTTCCTAGTGCAGGGATTAAAATATAACAATAGGCATTTCATATTTTTCTAGTGCAGGGATTAAAATATAAAATTTAAAAGTTCTCTTCATACTACATTTCATTCCTAAAGGTTATATCAATGTTTTCCAGAAAGTTCTGTGTGTGTGTGTGTGTGTGTGTGTGTGTGAGAGAGAGAGAGAGAGAAAGAGATGTATGCACTAAGTTTATTAGCAATTAGCAAGGAAAAGTATATTTTGGAGAAGTATTAAAGAGAACAAGCATTGGTACTCATTATAGAGTTTATTACATTTTCTTTATTTACATGAAAAAGCACATTACAGCTCTATAGAGCTACATCAACAACAATTTAAGTTTCAGGGTGATGGTGAATATATGCATGGTATAGGAACAAGATTTGGTTCAAAACAAATTTACCTACCTGTAAACCATTTCATTAGGAGCTGAGTCATCAAAGGCATAATCAAAACGAAATGTTTGGTTTTCTAGGTACCTTGTTAAATCTACTTTTTGTTTGGGTTCATGTACCATCACAACATCTTTACTGGGGATTGTGATTACATCAAGATCTTTCATTTGAGTTTCTAGAAAAATAAATGAAAATCAATGCCCATTAATTTTCATAGCATTTAAATTAATGTACATAAGTAGCAAGATTGTTGTAGGAGGGAAAGGGGGCCAGACTGGGGATCGAATACAGGGGGACTTCTACTACTGAGTTATATTCCCAATCCTTTTTATTGTATTTTCCTACAGAGTCTCACTATATTGCCCAGGCTGGCCTCAAACTTGTGATCCTCCTGAATCAAACCTCCTGAGTCCCTGGGACTGCAACCAGCTTAAGTAGTAGTAATTTAGATAAAAGCAGTAAAATCTGTAAAAATTAAGAAAATATCCCTTAACACACCATTCAATAACTCAAATCATTCAAGACTATTTCAACAACAGATTAAAAGAATCAAGATTTCTGTGAAGCAAGAACCAGAAATGGCTTTTTGGGGGGGGGGGGATTTTTATTTTTAAGACAGGGTCTTGTTAAGTTGCCTAGGGCCTCACTAAATTGCTGAGGCTGGCCTTGAACTTGTGATCCTCTGGTCTTAGCCTACTTTGTTGCATGGATTACAGGCATGCACCACCACCACCATTTACAGAGAAGTGACAAACCAATAGGTGTAGTCATACAAATCTGCATAATAGTTAACATACCAATGAAATGATTTACATTTAACTTTTCCAAACCAATTTGATTTGTACTATTATTGAAGTACATTACAAATAAGACAAATTCAACTTTTATAGAGTTCATTAAGCACCATACCTTTTTTATTGAGTGGTCGTTTTCTTACACAAACACATATTCTATGTTCATCAATCTAGGAATAAAAAATGTTTTGTTTTGGTGATTATCAGTGTATATAAAATGATGGAAAGTGAAACAATGTAATTTTCTCCAGTAGTTTTATAAATTTGTAAGTAGCATAAGTAAGCTTAAAAAACAAATTAGCTTTGCATAAATTTTAATCGTTGTCTGGCAAATTATTTCTAAACTTCTGAGTGTAATGGAAACTTGCTCATTGTCTTTTTGGTAAACCATTACTTTAAGTAAATAATTTTGTGGAGGGTTCTACTGTTCTTAGCATTAAGTTCATGTCAAGAAGGTGCCTCATTCACTTCAAGATGAACTGGTATTCAACTAAAGTAAAAATTTTTATTCTGTCAAGTGGCATATTTTCAGGTTGATTACAAGGGAAGTTGTCTGCAAAGATCACTATAGGAAAAAATGGATTCTCAAAAGAGCAAAATATTTGAACAATTTCATAAATATGACAACTATTATGCACAAACATTTTTTTCATAAAACTCATTACATGCCTTCTTTAAATAATAATTAACATAAAGCAGGGATTGAAAGCCAGTAACATTTACTATCACCAGGTTCATTTCAGAAAATTGGTCAATTTGCCTGTTCTAAAACATGAGCTCAAGATGCAGGAGGTGAAACACATGAAGGAGTAGCAAGGACTAAAATACATGGGATATCAAATGCTGTGAACAATTTTATTAAATCCTATGTAATACATAAGCCTAACACAAATGTATTTTTTGCAACCAACACATTCTATAGATGCTAGGTCAGATGGATTATTTTTCATATTACTCATAAAATTATTTTCTGTGCAACAAATTCTCACTCTCCAATAGGAAAGTAGTAGTAAGACTACAGAAAATTTTTCAGCACTGGATGTTTGGTCCACTACAGTCCCTCAACAACCATCATTTACTGTTAAAAGACAGAATATTTATTTTAAAATAACAAATAATGAAATGGAATGATGGTGGATCTACAGTCCAAGTCAAAGAGAAAATAAGCTTATAAATGAAACCAAATTATAAGTGCTGGTCAGAAGGAAACTGGGTCTTCTTATATCACTACCTTAACTATTGCTCCGCCCTTCCAAAGACAGGCTTCTCTTTGAAAAATGACATATCTATGGACAGCACCTCTAGTATTTAAAATTATGGGAGATGAACAGAAAAGTAGATGATTTTTTTTTCTTCTTAAAATATGGGAAAATGAGCCCCATAAGGAAAAAATCATTTAACTAGATACAATATGAATTTAGTAGGTATCAATACATATTTTTTATTGATAGCACAAACAGTCCCACAACAATGGTTTAAAACAAAAGAATCTTACAGGATCTGCTGTTGTTAATGGTCTATAATCCAAACTTCCTCTAAAGTCTCTGATCATACACATAATTTCATAATTCGGGTTTGTAGCATCAACATCCTATTAGAAGACAAAGTATTTGCAACTTATTATAATAATGCTATATTTGTTACATTTATGTTACATGGTTTAAAAATTCCAATTAAGAGTAAGTATCATTTGTCGTAACTAAGGCCAAACTTAAATGTGATCTATGATAGTTTCAGAGTTTAGGTTTATTACATTCTGATCGCTTCCATTAGTAAGCATGCATCCTTTTAATTCCAAAGAATCCTCCTTAAAACCTCCTTTAAGATGTATGCCAAAAATCATGTTATATACTTAATCCTAGAAATTGGAGAAAAGAAATAGCACTCAATAAAAACAATGACAAAAACTCTAAAGTTGAAATACTAGAAAAATTCATTCTTAGATTCAGATTCTTCTTCTAAGTGATTCATCTAGTATTTCAGCAAAGTGGAATATGAATTCATTTAGATTCATGTTCTGTATTTGTTGACTCTTTAAAAATAATTTTTAAAAAACTCTAAGACATTGTATACAGCTGAAAAGCAACAGGACATAAACTTAGAAAGAATCAAAAGCTAAGGTAATTAAAAAAAATTTTTTTTTACATGCAAATCATCAAATGCTATCCATGATTTACCTTTTTGCTCCAAAACTGCAAAAGTTCAGATTTTTACAAATGGCAAGTCAACAGCCACTCCTCACCACACAAATAACAAATGAATATTCTAAGTCAGATTTTTTTTCACACATCATATTCAGATTTGCTTTGAATGTAAATTTCAGAACTATTATCGAAATTCATTTTCATTAACCTTCTAGGAAAATAATACCAACTATATGTCAACTGCGAAACAGAACATGAAGTTAAAAATTAAGACAACACAGAGATACATACGTATTATGAAGTATATAAAGAAAACACCAGGTGGCATCTATGCTAAGTATCAGTAAATATCTTGTTTTGTGTATTTATTTCAAAATTCAACTAGATATTCTCAGGCAACTTTCAGGCATAAGCTGATTTATTCAAGTTGAATATTGTAGTGGGTCCTCAATTTTACAACACAATATATGAGCTGGCAATCTAACACCATTTGAAAATACTACTAAATAAACAACCTGATGTTTTACTATAGGAAACAAGTTCTTAGACTATAGTAGATATAAACAAGCACAACGGAAGTTTTAGGTTTAACAACAAAATTTCTAATACAAAGATCTATAATGGGATAAAAGACCAGTTTCCTCCACTGCTATTAAAGAGTTTTACTACCATTTGAAGCACAAAAAGAACACAAGTAGGGACTCATTCTCAATATTTTGTATAAATTGAAACACCAAGTTTGCCCCATTTCATTATGCCATATAGAAATTAACCATGGAAAGTCAATAATGAAATTTAGAGTACAATCATGTACCTTCTTGGGTTATTTTTCCAAATGTATTTGTAGATCTTTTTAAAATCAAAAGACCATTAATTATAAATGTAACACACACATTAGAATTCAGCAGAATAAAAATCTGCTATGGCAATTTATTTCACAAAAGCTTATATTATTCCTCAATATCAATTTAAGGAAATTTTCTAAATACTTAAAATGAACAGCTCCATTATTTTTTCACAAGTCGATCACTTTCACTGATATAGTTTAATCTTTGGTTGGAAACAAAATGTTTCTGTTACAAACCTGGGCTCTTTTTTCTCTAAGTTCTTGCTGTTGCAATCTCCTTTTTTCTCGTTTTTCTTGTAGTTTTTCCACTTCTTTCACACAATTAGATTTTCTACGTGCTGAAAGAAAAAGATGAGCTGCAGAAGTATAGTTTTCTTTTTAGAATACTGTACTTACAGAAAATTATCAATAATTTCATCACATATACAAAAATATATACATAGTGACAAGGCATGCAATGCCAATAACACCTATGTGAGCTGCTTTAACAAAGCTAGGAACAGGACAAAATACAAAACAGAGTCAAGAAAAATGACTCAAACATATTGATACATGTCATCTCTTGGTTAAAAATCATAGATCTTTCAAATGAAAGTACTGAGAAGCATCAGACTTTCTCTTTCAAGGCCTTGACAAATTATCATTCAGCCAGAATTATATATTCAAAGCAACTGAAGAAATTGTGATAATCTCACACTTACATTTTTCTTCAAAATATACATTTAACAATCCCATTAACAGACTAAAGTTGTAAAAAAAAAATTAAATTTCTAGAGTGGTAAATAGAATCTGCAATCAGGCATATAAGTAGACTTTACCATTTGGGAACTTATAAGAATGACCAAGAGAGAAAACATGTATGCCAAAAATGACTGAATCCTTGATACTGATTTACATACAAGGAGGTCCAAATTCCTTTTTTGCAGCTTGAACTGGAGATATATCTGAAACACTACCATTCTGTTGTGCAGAGGAAGACTGTTCAGGAAGTTGACTAGGCCGTGCACGTGCAGAACCAACCACTATAAGTGAAAGAAATTTTAAATTTAGAACAAAAAATTAGTGAAAGCTAACTTTAGTAAAATGAAGATACAAAACAAACAAACCAAAAAACCCTGATTCTTAAATGCTGCATTTGGCAACTTATTGACGCTTTCTTTTTATGGGTATAAACAATATAAAACAATCACTTATGTTCAATAAACTGACACTGCTAAAAAAATTTTCAAATTAATATGTGCAGAACAGCTTCCACCAATGTAATTTTAGTTATAAAACTCAATCTGAATAATTTACATAAAAACCAAAGGCAAATTTGATTTTTTAATAATCATTTTAAAATATGTGCCAACCCCTCCATGTCAGCATTTCAGACTAAAAGGAACTTCCCTTAAATATGTGTACAAAATATAAATTTCAAAAATTTTATTGTTTTCAATTAAAAAGTAAAAAGGAACATGAAATTAAATACAAACAGCACATTTTACAATGAAATATAAATTTTCACAAAACTCAAAGAAAATGTTTAAAAGAAGGACTTTCCCCTCTACCTCTCTTCTGATATCTGGCCCATGCTGTCCCAGTATCCACATACACAGTAACCATCAGAAATATTTAATCAAAACTGAAGAGTAGAAAACAAACTAATTATGCTTTTAATTTCCTGTCTGAAAGCATATGAAAGACTTAAATTTAACTTATGTCTGTTTCACATTTTTCTTCTAATTCACACACTAAACCATTACACTTTTTTGAAACCTCTTAGCCAGGAATTAAGGTAAACATTTTACTCATCACAATCAGCTCCCTGATTCCCCATTCCTTCTTTCTCATAATGATCTCAATTTTGCAAAATTATTATTATTTAATATTTTTTTAGTCATCAATGGACCTTTATTTTATTTATGTATTTATATGTGGTGCTGAGAATCCAACTCAGTGCCTCACACATGCTAGGCAAGAGCTCTACCACTGAGCTATGACCCCAGCCCAAATTTGCAAAATTACTGAGATGACTATAAAATTACACATTTCATGGGGTTTTTATTCTCTATGTATTTTAAATCTTTTTAAAGAATATTACTGACATTACTATATTAGGAAATCAGGAAAGGACCAATTTTAAAATTAGACATTTATGGCATGAGAATGGAGCTCTGTGATAGAGCTTGCCTAGCATGTGTGAGACCCCGGGGCTCAATCCCCAGCACCAAGAAAGAAGGGGGTGGGGGACAAAAACAAAGGCCATGCAAACTTTAAATGAATAATATCAAGGTAATATTTGTTTTTATTTACCTTGTCAAGTCCTTACTAAATGGTCAATAGGCAAGATTAAGAGACAAAGTTTTATTTTACCTCTATTATCTCTTGGAGGAGGGTCATTCTTAATAGATGCCACAGTCCGTCGATTCTATAAAAAAAAATGTTCATTATATTTTTTTCTCATCACTTCTCAGATACAGACCATGATCTCAGCTTCTTTTAATTGAATCAAACTATGCAAACAGTAATGTAAAACTAAATGGAGAAAAACTATAATGAATTCCTATGATTATCAATATTCAAGTTCCTGTATATGAAATACTCCCTTCCACCATCACTCCCAAATTATCAGGGAATTACCATGAGCAAGGCACTGCTCTAAGGACTCTATATATGTATGTATTAATTCATCTGATTTTACACAACCCTATAAAGTCATTATTATTGCTCTTTCCATTTTATAGACATGGAAACTGAGGTAGAGAGGTTAAGGAACATTGTTACAATCGTATCCTGCTAAAACTATGTGGAGGTTGAGTATCCCTTATCCTAAATACTTGAGACAGAAGTGTTTCAAATTTCTTCACATTTTTGAATATCTACATACAGAGATATCTTGGTGAAGGGAACTAAGTCTAAATACCAGATTCATTTGTATTTCATACACACTTTATATACAATACATATAGATCAAAGTAATTTCATACAATATTTTTGGTGCAACTGCATGTTCACTGTGATTCACCATCACACAAGGTCAGGTATGAAATTTTCCACTTGTGGTGTCATGTCTCTCATAAAGTTTTGGATATTTGAGCATTTTGGATTTGGGAATCAGTAAGCTCAATTTTGGATATCAGGAATAATTAATAAAACACTAGCTTGAGACAGCTTAGAGCCCCTTGTTAAAATTAAATATTGAAATACTATGAAATATGTTCTGTTGATTACCCTTAAAAGGTTTTCTTAGGCATTTGGACAACTTGGATACTGCATAGATTAAGGGAACAAATGATTCTATTACTTATTTACTGAAGACTTCATTTAATTCATTTCAAAAAGTGTCAAATAATATAGCTGTACTTAGTCCTGGCTGCATATTCAGATGAGATGGATACTATTTTGAAGGAAAGTAATGCTAGTTAGGACCTCCTTTAAATAAAACTGAATCTTTCGGAGTGAGGCCCAGAAATTATCTAAAAATTTTCCAGATGATTCTAATGGTAAACAAAGGTTGCTAAAGATAAACCTGAAGATCCTCCAAGATTTTGAAGCTGAATATGAAAAACAGTCCATTTAGAAGTGGAAACCTGACCTCTAAACAGTGACTTTCAATAAGCTTAAGTTACACGAATTGAAAAATAAGACTTATGTTCATATGCAGAGTTTACAAAGCAGAATGCTTTGTTGCTATTATTGTCTATCATACTGTGTTTGGATATTTATGTACGCCCTCCCTCTAAAATATTCAGTTCCTATAGACTGACAGCCATGTCACATTCATGTTTGCATCCTGTCCAGCACAGTACCTGCACAATATAGATAAAAATATAAAATTAAAAATAAATCAATAAATGCTTTTTAAAAATTAAATACAAAGAACTACAGATTCAGTAACATGCAGGACTATGTGACTTAAAAAATGTATTTTCATACCAAGTTTTAACAGTAATGGATTGAGAAAATGGAAGACGAATTATTTTCAGACAGTGAAAATAATGTGCTTTTAGCATTTATAAACTGCTAGGAAGTATACATCATGGTTTTAAAGTTAATTTTCACAGACAATATATAAGTAGTTTAAATTATGCTCCCATCTTTTTTCATGTTTCTTTTTTTTTGATTCATTGTACACAAATGGAGTACAACTTTCATTTCTCTGGTTGTACACGAAGTAGAGTCACACTGATTGTGTAATCAAATATGTACATAGGATGATGATGTTTGCCTCATTCTATTAATCTTTCTTTCCCCCCACTCCCTTCTTACCCCTCATTTCCTTCTACACAATCCATCCTTCTTCCACTCTTCCTTTACCACCCCCCATTATGTACCATCATCCATTTAGAGAAATCATTTGGCCTTTGGTTTTTGGCACTTAGCATGATATTCTCCAACTCCATCCATTTACCTGCAAATACCATAATTTTATTTTTCTTTATGGCTAAATAATATCCCATTGTGTATATATACCACAGTTTCTTTATCCACTCATCTATTGAAGGGCATCTAGGTTGGCTCCGCAATCTAGCTATTGTAAATTGAGCTGCTATAAACATTGATGTGGCTGCATCTCTATAGTATGCTGATTTTAAGTCCTTTGGGTATAGGCCAAGGAGTGGGATAGTTGGGTCAAACAGTGGTTCTACTCCAAGTTTTCTAAGAAATTTCTTTACTGCTTTCCAGAGAGGCTACAACAATTTGCAACCCCACCAGCAATATATGACTGTACCTTTTTCCCCACATCCTCACCAACACCTATTGTTGCTTAAATTCTTGATAATAGCCATTCTGATTAGGGTTAGATGAAATTTTAGGGTAATTTTGATTTACATTTCTCTTATTACTAGAGATGTTGAATATTTTTTTCATATATCTGTTGACTGATTATACGTCTTCTGTGAAGAGTCTGCTCATTTCCTTAGCCCATTTATTGATTGGGTTATTTGTATTTCTGGTGTAAAGTTTTTTGTGATCTTTATAAATTCTGGAGATTAGTGCTCTATCTGAAGTGCATGTGGCAAAGATTTTCTCCCACTCTGTAGGCTCTCTCTTCACATTGTTGTTTCCTTTGCTGAGAAAAAGCTTTTTAGTTTGAGTCTATCCCGTTTATTGATTCCTGCTTTTATTTTTTGTGCTTTGGGAGTCACGTTAAGGAAGTTTGGTCCTAAGCTGACATGATGAAGATTTGGGCCTATTTTTTCTTCTGTGTGGTGCAGGGTCTCTGGTCTAATTCCTAGGTCCTTGATCCATTTTGAGTTGAGTTTTGTACAGGGTGAGAGATAGGGATTTAATTTCATTTCATTGCATATGAACTTCCAGTTTTCCCAGCACCATTTCTTGAAGAGGCTATCTTTTCTCCATTGTATGTTTTTGGCACCTTTGTCTAGTATGACATAACTATTTATGTGGGTTTATCTCTGTGTCCTCTATTCTGTACCATTGGTCTACCTGTCTATTTTGGTGCCAATACCATGCCGTTTTTGTTACTATTGCTCTATAGTATAGTTGAAGGTCTGGTATTGTGATACACCCTGCTTTGCTCTTCCTGCTAAAGATTGCTTTGGCTATTCTGGGTCTCTTACTCCTCCAAATGTATTTCATGATTGCTTTCTCTATTTCTATGAGGTCCATCATTGGGATTTTAATTGGAACTGCATTGAATTTATACTGCGCATTTTGACAATATTAATTCTGCCTATCCAAGAACATGGGAGATCTTTGCAGAGTGCCTGCAACAATTTGCAACTCCACCAGCAATATATGAGTGTACCTTTTTCCCCATATCCTCACCAAGTTTTCTAAGATTTTCTTTAATTTCTTTCTTTAGTGTTCTGTAGTTTTTGTTGTAGAGGTCTTTCACCTCTTTTGTGAGACTGATTCAAGTATTTTAATCTTTTTTTGAGGCTATTGTGAATGGAGTCATCTTTCTTTAATAATTATAAATGGCAGAATTAACTTTATTACGAATAATGAAGTTATTTTTGTCAAAGTCACATATATTTGTCCAACAAATACAAATGGTTCTGACTTCTATGTTCTTAGTCTCAGGAAAAAAATCCTAATTCGGCAAGGAATTTCTTTGATCTTATCTAATGATTATCATAATTGTGAATTAGCCAAAACCAATCCATGAAAGTGTGTGTGTTTTCCATGGATGTGGATGGTGGAAGGAACCTTTTTTTTTTTTTTGGGTACTGGGGATTGAGCCCAGGGGCACTCTGCCATTGAGCCACATCCCCAGCCCTATTTTGTATTTTATTTAGAGACAGGGGCTCATTGAGTTGCTTAGGGTCTCACTAAGTTGCTGAGGCTGGCTTTGAACTCATGATTCTCCTGCCTCAACCTCCCACAGCACCCAGCTGGAAAGAACTTTTTTCAAAAAAGGTCAATCAATACTTTTAAAACATACTTAGTCTACCAATTGCAAACCTGAAAACACACACATATACATATATTCCCTGTTATAAATTTACATCACTAACCTTTACAATTTTGTTTACTTTGGCTGAAGATGTTGAAGGTGGAGGTATTTCTGGACTGGGTTCAATTTCTTCATCAGGTACAAGGTCGGGGTTAAGTGAAAAGATGCTCTCCAGATCAATCTGTTTAAAATGCACACATTTTGAGAAGATATTTTGACAATTAACATTTTCTTTTTCAAATGAATTTATACACAGTAAATATTTGACTTCAACATAATGAGTAGTACTGCTTTGCAAACTAGATTGTTTAGAATAATTCATGTTTTAAGTTTCTCAAAAATAGCATTTTATTTAAATATTCAATTATATTTTCATAATTTATTTAATATGTACTGATGGCCACTTAGGTTATGTGTAATTTTTTAACACTATCACGCATATGACCATATATCTGATTGTGTACTCACTACATCCCCAGCCCTTATTATTTTTGAGACAAGGTCTCACTAAGTTGCTTAGGACCTTTGCTAAATTGCTGAGGCTGGCCTCTAACATGTGATTCTTCTGTCTGGGCCTCCAGAATCTCTGCATATATACTCTTGATTATATGAATTGCTACTAGCATAGTGACCAACCACATAATTAACTTATAGCAACTTCAAAAAAAAATTTTTTTTTTAACTTTGGTTCATTGTACACAAATGGAGTACAACTACAGCTTTTCTGGTTGTACACAACTTTGAAATTTTGTGAGCTGGGTTACAGTAATACCTTTTTATCTAATAATTAACAGGACATGTGTAATCATATAAGATATGTAAGGAAAACCTAGTTTTCTATGAGTGAAATATTTTAATCATTTGAAAGTTTTTAAGTAATGATAAAGTATACATGTGCTATGTAAAAATAATATACTTTTGTTTCATTTTACATTCAGGATTTATTTATTTATTTATTTTTTGAGGGTGATATTGGGCGTTAACTGAGGGGCGCTTTACCACTGAGGTACACCCCCAGTCCTTGTGATCCTCCTGCCTCAGCTTCTGGAGTTGCTGGGATTACAGGTGTGTGCTATCATGCCCAGCTACATTAAGAATCTTGACAGCAGGACTAGAAATAAAATTTAAACCAGTGATCATACCTCTTTGCCTTTTGTATCTCCATTTTCTATCCATTCAACAGTTACACTTTCATTATCTTCGTTTAAAGATGTTACCATTGCTTGGTGTATTCGGCCTAAGTAGGAATAAAATGTACATTTTTAAAGTAATGAATAATAGTATTCCTAAACACTGTCAAATTACAATGTGCAATTTTACACACACGAGGCTATCTTTCTTACAAGGGAGTTCCACAGACTCTCAGGATTAGGGATGGGCTTCATTCTCAAGGTCATAAAATCAAACTCGTTACTTGCTAAATCCAGAATTAGGGATACTGAATAAGAACAATGAGATATTTTCAGTATATCTGCTAAACAGTTATGCAGTGACACTGACTGCCTAGGATTTCATGCTGTTAAACAGTTTTAACATTAGAAAGTTTCCTTACTATGTGTCAAAAATAACTGGGACACAGAAATGCAAAAGCCAATTTTTAACACTAAGAAAAAATACTTTTACTTAAAAAACACATCATAAATTTCACTGTGATGAAATTATTTTTAAATAGACAAAGGGAATCTGAGTCAAAAAAGGCTGGGAAATACTAATCTAAAATTCCTCTTCTACATGTTGCCTCTCCAAATCTATCCTCCTCCTTACTTTTCCTATACCAGTCTTTCCATATATAGAAATATAAAAGCACTGAATTTGTTTTTCCCAACAGACTGAGCATATTACCTATTAATAACTATAGAACTAAATAACTATCTTAAAGTTTTGTTTTTTTTTAAATTTCTTTTTAGTTGTTGATGGACCTTTATTTTATTTATTTATTCATTTATTTATATGTGGTGCTGAGAATCGAATCCAGTACCTCACACATGCCTGGCAAGCACTCTACCACTGAGCCACAATCCAGCCCCAACTATCTTAAATTATAACACAATATTATATTTATCAATTTATTTAATGCGCACTGATGGTCACTTAGGTTATGGGAAATTTTTTACTATTGTAGACACTGTTCTGAATATGACAATATATCTGTCACTGTGCATTTGTCAATTATTTCCCTAGAATCAGACCAATAAGTTTCAAGTATGTACGCATATTTATACCCACATATATATTATTTCATCTTACCCATCCCATTTAATTATTAGTCAAGTAAGGAGAGAAACTGTTACATTTCTATATCATCTACCTAATAAAATGCTGATCATATGTAATTTTCACATGTATTTTCTAAAAGAAACCCTTGGGGCCTCTAGAATTTACCTTAAAATAATTTATATCTCTAAATATATAAAACCAAACAGATAAGAAAAAATAATTTTATTATATTAAGGAATACAGTATCTTTAAAGATAAAGTTGGCATTGTAACAACTTGATTAAGTAGTATGTATGAAATTTCTGTCAATCACTCACTACCTTCTTCTATATGGGTTTATATAAAATATGCAGAACAAAAAATCTTGTAATAATTCCAATATTAAGGACAAAACCACAATTAATACACTGGTGCTACTTTTCTTTTTAACTAAAATTTAGTGGTTATTTCTTCATGATTATATGTGTCAGAGAGATCTATTAATTTGAACATCTGCCTAGCATTATATAAAACAAATGTATTGGAATTTAACTTTCTTTACTAAGTTAAATATTTCCAAATCACCCTTAATTTACATTCCAACAGTATGACCCATTCCTCTATATCCTGCTGAGCATTATTAATCTTAAAATGTTTACCAATCTGATTGGTAAATCCCATCGCTTGGTGCAAGGTACCCATGTCTTTTTCTTTTAATACTACAATTTCTCCAAACTAGTCTGTTTCCAAATATTCTGTCCTTCAATCTGTTCTCCATACATCAAACAAAACACTCCTGGTTAAAAACTAATTCAGATTATATTATTCCTTTGCAAAGAACCTTCTAATAGTTCCCTATCTCAGAGAAAAAAATCAAAGTTTTTCCAATGGCTTTTTAATGATCTATGCAAAAGTCCTACATAACCCGATACCTTATAAGCTGTGATCTCATTCATCTCTTACTAGAGCAGTTCTGGGGCAAGGGGACCATCTTGGGTGAAGGATTTAAAAGTGAAAAGCAAGAGAGTAAATGGTGCCACTTACTGAGGTAAATGGACACTACAAGAAGCAAGTATTAAGGGTGGAGGGAGATGATAAACTATAAAATTATTGGGAGGAATCAAAAGAAAGAAGCTTAAAAAGAAATCAAATAATCCTTATTACAATTTTATTTGGAGACAAGAAAATAGGTAAATAACCAAAAGTGGTATGTGTCAGTTGCATCCTCCGAGAACTGACAAAAGAACACAAGAAGAAGAAAAAAAAAGATTAGGCATGGAAAACTTTCAGACCATGATGCAGATCTGAAACCCATGAAAGCAAAGGTAATATGAACCAAGACTGAGTAGAAAAATCCTCAGACCTAGATGTAGATCCATCAAAGGCTTGAGAGCTCAGAAGCAAAGACTGCCCACTAGGAGTCCTGCACTAGACTTAAATCGGCATGCCAAATGACTCATGCCAAGCTCTGTTGCTAGCTAGTGACTTCTGAGTCCTCAGCCCCAAAGCTAAGGATCCTGAAGCTACTAACAAGTGCATGCTAGCAGTTACCTATTCTCTCTGGAACTAAAGGAGAAATTCTGTATAACTTTGAGAGATGTCCAAGAAGTGCACCTACACAATTGCAACAGAATATGAGTAAGAAAGAAAATGAGTTTAACTGATGGTGAAAATTAAAAGTGGACCCAAAGAGCCCTAAGAAGCCATGCTGGGGCAAACCTCATCACTATCACAATCTAGGAGGGGCTACCACTGCTGTATCAAGCCCTATAATCACCATCTCCACTATATCAATAGTGGGGCTGAGACTCAGTAGGTACACCATTATAAGGAACAAGATTATAGAAACAAAAGTATCAGGAAAAGTGAAAAGGACTTAATATAAGACACTGATATGGTTTCATCACAGAAAGGAAGTTCCCGAGTCCAAAGAAGATGTGTTTGAATACCAGACTACTACTCTAAAGCAGGAATGGAGAGGTTATAGTGGAGGTTGTTAAAGAAAAAAGGATGGAGATGGGCCTCTGTGCAATCAGCAAGAGAATTACCACAAAACTGAGAATGGAGTAAAATGTGCACATTCTGAAAAGCAAGACCTATAATACCTTTCCTAATGTTGAGCATCTACTACAGTATTCCAACCTTCAAAAGAAGGAATAATTTGATGTATTAATAACTGTAAGGTAAAAAAGTAGACTATTAGAACATAATATGTATTAAGAATGTATATCACAATTTCAGATACTTTAATTTCCAAAGGCAACACAGAATGATTGAAAACAAGAGGATAAAGAAATCAAGGAGAAAGTACCCAGTATTCACTGTCTCCTTGATATTAGAACATCTACCACTTCAAATGCCAAAGCAGACACCCAGAAAGCCTTAAATCACAAGTTAACAGAGTCAAAAAGAATCTGATCTACCAGCTAAGACTCAACTCTGCAGGCTGTGTGGGGCAAAAGAAAGAATATGTCCTCTCATCCAATAAGAACAAATAAATACAAAGTTCCAGTAATAAGAAATGAATAAAATGGCTGGAGCCAAATGGAATCTTAAGTGTTGCTTTTCGATAGCTGATCAGATACTACTCCGTGTAACATGGGGCTTTAATTTTCACCAAATGTCTCTAAAAAATGTTTAAAAACAATTCAACTGGGCTGGGATTGTAGCTCAATGGTAGAATGCTTGCCTAGCATGTGTGAGGCACTGGGGTTCAATCCTCAGAACCATATAAAAATTAATAAAGGTATTGTGTCCACTTACAACTAAAAATGCTTTTTAAAACCCTCAACTTTTCTCAATACCACCAAAGGTTTTAAATTGTTCTATAGATGGTTTTCAGTTGAGACACACAAATATCTTTTAAAAAAATATATTTTTAGTTGTAGATGGACACAACACCTTTATTTTATTTATTTATATGTGGTGCTCAGGATCGAACCCAGTGCCTCACAAATACTGGGCAAGCCTCTACCTCTGAGCTACAATCCCAGCCCACAAGTATCTTTTTAATTGTAATAAAAAGCTATGATTTATTTTTTTAAAGTCAAATGCTAGCACCTGTTAGCAAAAACACTAAATAATAAGAAAAAAGGAAATTATAAGATATTTTAAAGGAAAATATCACCATGTAGTGACAACATGTAAGCAAAACAGGAAAGCAGGGAGCCAGGATGACTGGGAAAATGATAGTACTAGAGGTATTATGAGATATCCAAAGTCTCAACTGTTAATAGCAGTCATGTTCCAGTGTAAGTGAGACTTAATAGAGATATAGAACTACAAGCTCGGAAACAAATTAGGATTGAAAACATCTTTCCCTAGGACCTAGGACAATCTTCCTATGTGGCCTTCCCAATACTGTACCTTTCTCTGGTCCATTTGAGAAAATTCCTATATTCCACCTTCCCTTTCTAATTTACTTTATTATGAATTATTTCAGATATATTTCCATATTGAAAAATACAACAGAGCAAACAAACACCTATGCTTCCAACACCAGCCAGGTTAAGAAACAATAGTTTTTTGTTGTTCCCTGCTCTGCCTGGTCTTTTGAGATGGGGTCTTGCTATCTTGCCCAGGCTGGCCTGGAACCCTTAGACTCAAAGCAATCCTCCTGCCTCAGTTTTCTGAGTAACTGGACTACAAGTGCATGCCATGATGCCTAACAAAAAACCTCATGTTGCCCTCTCCCTAACTGAATCTCTCTCTCTTCTTTCTCCCCTGACATCTGAGATAATCATACTCTGGCAATATTTTTTTTTAATTTTAATGTTTTACCACTTATAACACACACACAAATTTAAACAGTTAAGCTATATCTAAACAGTATATAAATGGATTAACAATCCTTTGAGACTTGTTTCTTTTGCTCAACACTATTTTTCTGAGACTCATATTGTATATGTAGCATGTATGGTAAGCTCTTTTGCACTGCAACAGCGTATTTCATTGCACAAATATACCAAGGCTTGCTTCTCAGAGGTGCTTTTGACTAAGCACTCCCAGCATCCCAGCAGTGGCTCAATGTCCCTAAGTGCAATGTGGGCCACCACTCTGGAGGACACAGGTCATGAGCATTGAAGGTATCTATATATGGTGCCAATTCTACAGATATACAGAATGCAAGCACTGTGATAGAAGCCTCCACCTAGATTTCAAAGGATGTATCAAACTGTCTGAGAACCCAGCTAGAGACATGCTACAAGGAAGGAGCTACCAAAGAGTCTCCTAAAGCTGAGGGAGTGGGATGGTTGCCAGAACCATCAGTAGAGCCAGGATCAGTAGAGCAACTAGCAGCATGCAACACCACCTGGGAAAGCTGCAGGCTCCAGCGTACAACTCCAATCTGAGAGAGCAGCCATGTGGTTTGAGCCCAGCAAATTCAGGAAGACAGGGACTTCTGAGGCCTTGAGGTCAAACCCTTGCCCCAGTGTGTCCAAGGAAGCAGCATATAGAGTAAAAGATTATTTTGAGGCTTCAATCTTTAATGTCAATCAACCCTTCTGGTTTTAGACTTGCTTGGGGCAGGTTACTCCTTTCTTCTCTATAATCTCCCTATGGAATGAGAATTTTTACTCGATAACTATTCCATCATTCTGTTTTGGACATAGATAACTCATTTTGATTTTTCATATACAGGGTTGAAAGAAGTGACTTTGAGACCACTGAAATTGAATGACTGTATTTTTTTTTTTTTTTGTACTGGGGATTGAACCCCGGGGCACTCGACCACTGAGCCACATCCCCAGCCCTATTTTGTATTTTATTTAGAGACAGGGTCTCACTGAGTTGCTTAGGGCCTCGCTAAGTTGCTGAGGCTGGCTTTGAACTCCCAATCCTCCTGCCTCAGCCTCCCAAGTGCTAGAATTACAGGCATGTGCCACCACACCCGGGTATGACTGTATATTGTATGTGAGAAGGACCACTGTTTTGAGGGACCAGGATCGAATGCTATGAGGGAATATGTTTTTTTCCTACCGAAACTCATGCTGAGACTTAATTCCTCAAGCACAGTAGAGGTAGGGGGGCTAGTGGGAGGGTCAGGTCATGGAGGTGGGACCCTCATGAATAGATTAATGCCATCTTTTGGGAGGAAGTTCTCACTCTCTCAGGAGTTACCACTAGAGCAATAGTTATGATGCAATAGTTCAGTTTCCTTAGCTTTCTTGCATCTACTTGCCCTTGATTTTCCACCATGCATTCTGAAGCAGCATGAGGCCCCCCTCCACCAGACGTTGTTCAATCTTGGCCTTTTTGCCTCCAAAATAGAAATGTAAGACGCTGGGTGTGGTAGCGCACATCTGTAATCCCAGCAACTCGGGAGGCTGAGGCCCTAAGCAACTCAGTGAGACCCTGTCTCTAAAATACTAAATAGGTCTGGGGATGTGGCTCAGTGGCCGAGTGCCCCTGAGTTCAATCCCCGGTTCCAAAAAAAAAAAAGAAAAAGAAAAAGAAATATAAGAAAAATAACCTCTTTTCTGTATAAGCTATCCAGATTCAGGTATTCTAGTATACCAATCGACCACAGACTAAGACAAAGTTTTAATCATATTCACTGAAAACTAAATTTTTGACTTGGTGTATTTCTCCTAAATGTCCGTCTCTCATACCTATTTAGTCCCTTGTTTTGCCTAGTGCTTAATGAATCCCCAAAAATATATATATTTTAAAAAAATGTTGCAGGAAACACTGGAATGGGAAAAAAGCAATTATAATAGAAGAAAAGAATTTATTGCGTATACATCTAAATTGATTTTATTTTTTGCTAGTTGAGCAAACATAACAGCATTTTACTTATATGTACGTGATTGACAGTACCAGCAACACTTTTGAAATTGGCTAGACAGTTTGGGTTGATGACTAATACACTCCTCTCCAATTTTTCCCCCCATTCAAAATGAATGGAAGTAAGAGCCCAATCATCATTTTTACATGCAACCTCTAATTTTTGGAAACAGCTTATTGACCTCAATGGGACAGGCCTATGTATTGTTTAGTATTGTTTAAAAACAGGAACTAACAGGTTTCTGTTGAGAACCAGTAAGATTTTCAAATATATTAAACCACTACAATTCTCAGAAGGAAAAAAATCACCAGGTCTAAGTTCAACCACTTGACCTTAAAAAAAAAAAAAAAACCAAAACAGGTCGTTTCATATGGTTCAACCTAATGCAAAGTAAATTTCACCCCTAGTTAAATGTACAGATAATATATAAAAACATCATCTGCTAAATCAAAGAACATATAATAAAATACTTTAAAAATCACAGACTTTATTTCAAAGTCATTTTAAATTTCATTCATTTTTGAAAATATCTATATATTATTTAAGGCTCAGCTTCTTATTATGGTTGAAATTAAAGGAAGAATTTCATATCTCAGCTTTTAAGTACTAAAATTAAATATTAAAATTAGTAAATATTAAGACAAATAATTTTTTAAAATAAGAAAACTGCTATGCTGGGCAATTCCTGTAATCCCAGAGACACAGCACCGGAGGCTGAGACAGGAGGATCATGAATTCAAAGCCAGCCTCAGCAAAAGCAAGGTGCTAAGCAACTCAGTGAGACACTGTCTCTACATAAAATACAAAATAGGGCGGGGGATGTGGCTCAGTGGTTGAGTGCCCCCAGGTTCAATCCCTGGAACAAAAAAACAAAAAAAACAAACAAGAAAAAACTACTATGACTGATCAGAAGAAAATACACTCAAATTCAAGCCCCTTTGCCCCAGTAAACAAAAGTAACAAATACATGGACTCCATATTTCAAGACTTTCTAATCTTTAAAATTAAGATAGTTACTTAAATTGTTATCATTGCTATTTAATTTCCCATAAGAACTAATGTATGTATCGAGCTGTCATAAACAAGTATTACATGTTGACAATTGCCCTTTTGGTCTCTGAAAACAGGATCCTATTATATGTTTCCTAGTTCACAGCTGAATTCACAGCAGCTGTGAGGCTAAGAAATGCCAGCAACCAATTAGGCTGGCATAAACCTTGTCTAGCATATAAAGTATAATTTGGTTGCAAATGTAGGAGACAAGAGCTAAAATAAACCAGTCAAGAATACTAATAAAATTTCAGTGCAACTATTTAAAAACCAGAAAACTTAATATCTAATATATGCATTTTATTAAAGGATTACTGTGTTAGAACATTACAACAAATATGAAAAAAATCAATTATTTTCAGATTCAAGATGCTTTTAAAAAAAGACTGCAGCTGTTTCTGACATACCTAGAATTACAAACTCAATGTTTTGTTTTTTTGTTTCTTATTACCCTAATCAGAAAGTTGAGGTAGGTTTACATGAGCTTACAACCCAAAAGTGAACATTTTTATGTTTCTCTTGAGATATTCCTATAAAATTTTCTTTGATTACTAAAAGTAAAACTTGAATTACAAAGTTGTTTATCATAATTCACAAATCCTTTAACATTGTTAAAATCTAATGGTTTTGTTTAAAGTATGACAGCTTTTAAAAATATGACAAAAATCAATGATTTATCATTTTTAAATACAACATAAAAAATTTACACATACTCTGGAAAAAAATAGTCACTGGTGATTCATGTATATACAGCCAAGTAATGAAAATGAACACAAAAATCTAGCTTATATGCCAGTATATTTAAATAAAGTTCTCTCATATATTTATTCTTGATTAAAGTCTTTAATAACCCCTCTCAATTTTCAATCAAATACCACTGCATAATTTGAAAGGATTTTGGTATGGACTTTAAAAAATATACTACTTATCTCTCTCTCAAGCAGGAACTAGAAAGGAAAGCATTCGTAAATATTTGTTCTCAGAACAAAGAAGTAAATTTTATTATTTTATAAAAATTCACAGTAAAATTTTATAATTCACACATTCAGACCAAGTGCCAGAGGGTGAATAAAATATACATGCCTACTCAAAGTATTTGGAAAACAGATATCTGAAAGAAGTACGTTCATTTCAAGTCAGTCTCTACCAGAAAAGAATCCTGATAAACTATCTTAGAACACACTGACCTCAAAACTTTTGCCACTTTATGTCACGTAACTGATTAGAAACTATCTTAATAGGCTTCTCATTTTTCTTAAACAACTAATGCATAAAATATTAATTTCAACTAATTGTATATTTAGTTATAAGAACCAAGAGCAGTATAGACTGCAAAATCAAAAATTTTAGTGCTTCTTTCCAAGTAGAGCCATAGCAAAATGTTAAGCTAATGAGGCTTTTTGATATGAGGTGGTGTTTCAAGATTGTCTTTTAAAGCAGATATAATTCCTTTCTTCAAGTTATTAAAATGATTCTAAAGGGATGCTCCCTCAGAAACATGAGAATAACCCACCTCAAATTTTACAATATAATGACCTAATATAACTGTAAAATGGGGAAATAGAGATTACCAAATAGTGGTTTTAAAACAGAAGGACTAAATATAGTAAAACTGCTACAAAAAGCATTATTCAAAAGGAAGGCATTACTAACTACAGAAACATTCACATTACATCTTGGTTTTGCCAAATACCTCAAAGCCATTTATAATTTACTTATATTCTAACAGCAAATATTGATCTTTTCCTAGATGTCATTTATCAGTAAAAGAGGAAAATGAAGGAATTTGGTGATTTGTCAGAGATCTTAAACATGCAAAAATGAGAAGCAGATCTAGCAAAACCAAACTCTCAAACTGAAATTCAGGTTTTGCTATCTAATCTAAGCAGTGATGAAAAGAATCCTTAATAAGGACTATGTAAGCATTACACCTTCTTCAACAGTTTTGGTGGAACAAGGAGCTATTAGAGGAGACCATAAATAACACTTCAGCTGACACTGGTAACAGTGCTGTTGCTGTTTAGTAAACCCCTAGGGAGTGGGACTTTGTCAAACATAGAGACCTTTCTGTTTTGGTTTCTCACACTTATGATGTTATTGTTTATAACTAAATTAAAAAGCTCTAGCATTTCCTTTCTTAGGCTTTAAACACAGAAGATAAAATTCTAAAACTAGGAGGAAGAAAAGGGGAATTTTAACAGTTTAATTTTCATGAAGAAATGGAACAAACTTTACTCATACTACATACACACTGAATTTTCAGATTTGTGTATCAGTCCAGTGTTTTGTAAAGGGATATAAAAATTTAATACTTCTCAGTTCCTGTGGGGTGAGAGGAAAATTTCAGATCTGTTTGGGTTTTTGATGACTGAACCATGCTACACTCTTAACAAATTGGATAGAATGATCATTTAGCCCACATTGCAGTTCTTTTGAAAAGTTCCATCCTGAATTAGCATAAGGCAATAAGAAAAACATCACAAAGGGGCTAAAATACCATTAAAAAGTATAAAATCACTGTGGTTCCACAATACTCTTTTGCACATTTGGAGTTCAGGTAGGAGAGGATCAAAAAACTGTCCAGAATCACATGAAAGGAGAAATAAAAACAAATTCTAAAGTCACAATGCTATGACTTATGATTCTAGTTGAAATAATGAAAAAGGTAAAACACACAGCAATAAAACCCACATCATGAAATTTATTAACTAAATAAAGTTTATTAACTCTCAATACATATAAACTTTAATTAAAAGGATATTCTTCATACTAAATTCCCTTGGGTGATAGAATAGCAGAGTTTTACAGTTGTGGTGCTAAAACAAGACTTCCCTTATGGTCCAATGTTTTGAAGAACTGTCTTTCACAGATGTTCTGCTGGATATACTAAGCAATGTTATCTAATTGCTCCCTGGCTTAAATTCTTACTTACTCCAAAGGGAATTCCACACCAGTGCAGCTGTGCTATTCTATGAACTTTCCATAGCTACAAGTAGATACCATAGTCTCTTATATTTAAATGCACTCTAACAATAGATATGGATCTTACAGTGGATTTTACAGTCAGTGTAAATTCAATACTTTTTCCAGTACTTTGTCATCACAATTCCTGCTACACTCCAGCAATGGAAGCCCATGATGCCACAGCTTTGAGCAAAGGTAATTTCTAATTCCAATGCTGGCCAATTTGAATTAGGACAATTGGTGAGCACTTCTTTAAGCTTTTTTTATCATAGAGTAAAATGTGGAATATCAAATTCAGTATGGTTAGAGCAAAAGATACAAAGGACAGTGGAGTCATAGAAGCTCAGTGTGCAGAAAAAGGCTAAATTCAGAATATGAGTTTTGATCTGTACATATCAAGTCTGAGCCATCTAAGCTTGTCAACTGTCAACTCACAGATCACACATTCTCAACAGGGGTGATAATGCCCCAAATGGGGTGTTCTTCAGAGGCAGAAGTCTTAGATATTACAATGGTTTATAGCCCACCAAAGTGCATGTAACAGAAAAAAAAAATGTCATAAAGCGCTTTTTGGGTGGAGCAGTTATGAAAAAAGGTTTGTAAAAACACTGATACAATGGTCTTTGAGGCAATGAAAGTGGATATGTTCACCAAGAAGAGTGCAGGCAGAAGTCCTGGTTTTCAATGTATACAGAGGTCAGGCAGTTAATGAGATATAAGCAAAAGAGATCCAGCAGTTGCCATAAAGAAAAACCAGGAGGGTAGTCCCAGAAACCAAGCAAAGAAGGGATATGAAGGAAAAGAATGTGAATTAACTGCCAAATCCTACTAACAAATCAAATCAAATAACAGCAATGCCTAAAAGTGAAAGTGGAGTCAAGAGGTATTGTTTTGTCATTGTTTTTAAAGAGGAGAAATAACTTTCCAATATGTTGACAGAAGTAATTCAATAGAAAAGGAAAAAAGCCCTGATTAGGTAGAAAAGAAAGATAAATTATAATGGCGAGTTCAGGCAGGTAAATGAGGATAGGTTCCAGCACACAAGTAGAAGAAATGGCCTAAATAGAAACAGCATATCCACAGTAAAACAAGGAATGTGCAGATATAGGCACAGATGCTGGTAGTTCACCACATGTAGTAAGCTTATAGTTCTTTTCTGTTTTCTCTATTTTACAGTGGGTGAAAAAAAAGCAAGCAGCATGGTCATCTACTAAATCTGAGTCAAAATACTTCTCCAAGGAATGAGGGAAATTGTGATTTCTATGGGGTTTCTATCTAGAGAAATCAGGTATCTGGTGCCTTTATTAACCAATATAAGGAATGCAGGAAATATGGAAATATTGATATAATGACAATGGATTCCATTTTTGATAACTATAGTTTTGACAGGAAATCCATGTTATAACAACCAAAAGGCAGATCAGAAACTCAAAAGAAAGATTAGGTCAGCAGAAGACTTTTCTAAAAATTTTTAATTAAAAAAAATTAAACTATTATGAAAAATCAAAAATTGTACAGCATATGATAAACACCCTCCCTCCATTCAGCTTCACTCACTTTTAACAAATGACTACTGCCACTCTTCCCCCCATTCTGACTGGGTTATTTTGAAGCAAATCCCAGATATTATGTCCATTCATCCATATTTACTTCAATGTTTAGGGTTTTTAAGACTTCTTTCTAAAACCCCATTTCTAATGCATTTAATTTTTTCCTCTTTTCTATATTTCAGACAAATGTGTGTTTTTTTTTTTTTAGTAAATTAAAACATGTCACTGATTTGTTCTAAAATAACATTAATGACCACACAAAACTAAAACATTCATTTATCATAGTTTTTAAACTCCATTTCCCAAACATCTTATGATTGGTTTGGTGGTGTACTTATTATGGTCTCTAAAACCTGATACACTGTACCCAAAACAGGAAGGAGGCAACCTTCCCCCACCTTTAACTCTGTTAATAAAAACAGACGACTTCAAGACATCACCCTGCACCAATATTTGTATTTGCTGACAAAAAGGAAAATTAATTGGTTTTCTATGTTAAAAGATCAAGAATGAACATTAAAATCAAGGAAGATATATAATATCTTAGATAATATAGTCCATAGAGGGACTATAAAAAGACATAAAAGTAGGTCTCAATTTGGATTACATGGTGATTTCTAGATGTAACAAAAGCACAAACTAAAGAAAACATTGATAAAAAAGACTTCATCAAAATTAAAAACTTTCCTGTTTCAAAGAATACTAGCAAAGGGGGAGGACAATCACAGACTGGGAGAAAATGTCTGCAAAGGTTCTATCAGATAAGGAAGTAGTATCCAGAATACATAAAGAACTTTTACAAATCATCAACAACAACAAACGGCAACTCGTAGAGTGAGCAAAGAAATTAAACAGACATTTCTAAGAAAAAAAAATACATACAGCACACAAATGGTTAATGAACACATGCCAAGATGCTATAAACATCAGTAGTCATTAGGGAAATGCAAATCAAAACCACAATGAAATGCCACTTTATACTTAGGAGGATGGCTACAGTTAATAAAGAGAAAAACTGGGGGTGTAGCTCAGTGGTAGAATATGTGCTTAGCATATATGAGACCCTGGGTTCAACCTCTAATACAAAAAAAAATTTTTTGGTAAGGATGTGGAGAAGCTAGAACCCTCAAATATTATTGGTGGGAATATACACTGGCATAGCTACTTCTCTGGAAAACAGTATGGCAGGTCTTCAATTGTATATCCCAAGAGTTCCACTCCTTCCTTCTCTCTCTCTCTCTCTCTCTCCCCTCCTCTACCCCAAGGGAACAGAAGATATGGCCACATTAACATCTGCATATGAATGCAATTCATAATAGCCAAAAAATCTTGAAACAATCCAAATGTCCACAAATTGATGAATGGATGAGATGGAATATTAATCAGTCATAAAAAACAAAACACTGAACATGCTACAACACAGATAAATTTGGGGCATGAATTATACTAGGTGAAAGAAGTTAACAAGGCTACACATAGTATGGTTTTGTTTTTTTGTTTACTTAGGGGTTCTGTTGGTCGTCTGCAGTGCTAGGTAATGAGTCCAAGATCTTCAGCTTGGTAAGCAAGCTCTCTTATCACAGAGCTACACTCCCTGTTCTATTTTGTTTATATGTGATGTCCAGATCAGGCAAATTTACAAAAAGGAAAGTTGATTAGTGATGCCTGAGACTGGAGTGGAGGAGAATACAGATTCTCTCTGGGGTGATGAAAACATGTGAAATTGGACAGTGGTTAATACTTAAAAACTTCATGAATACACTAAAAAAAAAAAATCACTAAATTGTACACTTTAAAACTTTAAGCATCCTTTATAAGGTTGCTCAAGTTTTTTAATATATATATTTATATTTTAGCTGTAGTTGGACACAATACCTTTATTTTATTCATTTATCTTTATGTGGTGCTGAGGATCGAACCCATTGCCTTGCACATGCTAGGCGAGCGCTCTACCCCTGGGCCCCAGCCCCAGCCCACTGGAGTTTATTAGGCCAAAAATTATATTGCTTATTTTTCAAAAGCTTTAATTGAAAAAAATCACTTTTTTCTTATGATCAGGCAGCGTATGGTGTTTTGTTTTTCTATTTTGGCTATCACATATGAAACTTGAATGGGTTTCATTATATAGTTACAGTTCACCAACTTTTAAAAAAATTTAGGTATTATCTCTTATATACCAGTTAAATTTATAAAAACATATTATACAGACATAGTCTGTACTCCATAATCCAAGCTAGCAAATCTCAAAAACATTTACCACTATGTGGACAATGACAGGAAGACACAAGTATTTTGAGAGATGGGAAGGTAAATTCATACTCTTTGGAAGGCAAATAGGCAAGCTACATCAAAATTACATATACACAATTCTCTAACCCAGTGATTCTCCCTCTAGAACTTTATCCTACAGACATATTCATATATGTATGTATAAAATGACAGTTCTGCAAGATCATTCAATGCAGTACTGGCTGTACAGTAGCTCCAGATCAGGCAAATGCAAGAAGACAGGTTAATTAAATTTTGGTACAGTTAGTACTAAAATAAAATGCACCTATGAGAAAGAATGAGGCTATTATTTAAGTACTCAAAAGTTGTCTAAGGGGCTGGGACTGGGGCTCAGTGATAGAACACTTGCCTCACACATGCAAAGCACCAGGTTCGATCCTCAGCACCACATAAATAAATATATTGTGTCTGTCTACAATTAAAAAATATTTTAAAAGAAAAAGTTGTCCAAGATATCATTAAATGAAAGTAAAATTAAGAGCTGCATACATATAACACCCGTCTATAATGAAAAGATGTATATTTACACTTATCTATACTACATGTAGATATACATACACGAACATACATTTACTTGAAAACAAAAGCTCTTACTAATAAATGAGAAGTTGATACTACTGTCTGCTTCTTAAAAGGAGAAATGGGGGGAGGGGGTAGTTAGGACACAGAATACTTTCCCATAAGTATATATGCCCTTTTGGAACTTTCTTATTAACCACAAGACTATACTGCTACTCAAACAGGTAATTAAGTTTAAAAAGAAAACAATGTGTACATTAAGAGTAATGATACACACCTTGTCGTACTCCAGATGCCAGGAGAATGAAAATCACAAATTAATTTTCTTTAGAATGTCAAAAACTTCATGAATAGATTACTGAAAGTGCAGCACCATTAGTTCATTTAATCACTATTTAGCAAATAGCTAACTTATGAAGTGTGTAGAGACCCTGTGTTGGGCAATGTGCATATAGTGGAACCCAAGTCTGACCAGACACATTCACACAGATAATACTATCTCAGATAATACAATCTCATAGGTATTTTGAGAGAACAGAGTGGACTCAAGATCATGTAGAGCAGGAAACTCAATGTAGTCTACAGAAATCAAGGAAGGATGAAATGTTTAACAAAGGCAAAAAGAAACCACATTTATCTGGGTTAGTTGGAAGTAGTGGAGTGTTCTACGAAAGTTCAGTATATCTGGAGTAGTGTGCCTCAAACAAGTGGCGAGAATGAGACTGGAGAGGAAAGTCAGATTATACAGGATTACTCAGAAACAGTAGTTAATCAAAGATGGAAAGTTAAATCAAGAGAACTTCATGACAGGATATGAGATTGAGAGAACAATCAAGGAAGACACCTAGATTTCTAAGCTACAATAGGATAAATGAAAGTGATTAGAAATTCGTAAGTAGATTTGGAGACATTTTGGACACAATGAATTTAAGAAGAGACACTGGAAAATTGAGATATTCAGTAAATCATTAGATATATAAACAGTACACATCTGCAGCTACCCTAGGCCAAAAAGAAGCATTTAATTTCCTCAGCAAGAAAAACTATGTGACAAGTACTTCAGGGTCAGGGTTAGGGTTAGGCTTAGGCTTAGGATCAAGCCCTGAGGTATATACCAACACTTACAGAAAGAAGCCCTATAAAGATTAGGAAGAAAAGGTCTGAAGGGAAGGAAGAAGAAAAGTTCTTATTACTTTTTATTAGGGGATGCATCTTAATATAAACCACAAAGAAATATAAGGTTAAAAGTAATGTATCACTCTAAATAAAACTGCAACTCAGACAGCATGTAAAGAAAATACCTAGGGCCATGTTACAGTCAACTCTCAGTATCAACTATAATTGAAAAAAAAAATTAGTAAAGACACAGCCAATACATTTCAAACAAGTTTTTATAATAAAGATCAGCAAATCTGGACCAGTCCCCAAATCAATCTAGTATATCAGTAGATGTTTAACCAGTTGCCGTAATCTAACATTCTCCTGACAATGCCACTGCTCATCTACTAAGAAGCATCCTTTCACGTGACAGCATATCTTCCTGTTTAAACTTCTGAAAGTGGAGAGTCTAAACTTAGACTAGTGAAGACTAGAATTTATTTTCCAATGATATTACACAGCACTTTAAGAGACCAATAGTTGTTATCTGCCACAGTAAACTTTTCTAGGGAAAAGCCCGTTGTTCCTTCAAAGACCTCAGATGAAGGGACATGTAATAGTCATCCAGCAAATAGTAGTTGAATTAAAACACCTGAAAGCAAACTATACCCCAGAGAGGAAAATGAAAGCATTATATAATGAATGATCTGACCTCCAATGCCTGGAACTACCATAATATACGAAGAACTCTAAAAGGAATTAGAATGCAGAGAAATTTGCAGGCAATCTATGTTTCAAACTCACATTTGCTATTTATTTAATGTATGGTTTTGAACAAGTCAATGTCCTCACTGTAACAGTCAAGAAAGTTTTCACCAATAACAGTACTTCATCAAGAAGCTATCTGTGGTTAAATTCTAAGACTTAGCTCACTAATCAGGATCTCTAATTTGTTCTCATTTCCTAAAAACATTACAGGTAAATCATCATATCCACATCTCTTTAGTGGTCCATGGTAAATTATAGGATTAATACTAATACAAAAACAAACAGAAAAACTGGGTTCAATCCCCAGCACCATAAAAGAAAAAAAAGTTTAACATTTGTACCCCAACTCACTTTTCATGACATGAAACGATTAGATTTCAAGTGCATATCTTGCAGAAGAAAATCCCTATTGTTTAACTAGAATGGGTAAGTTCCTATTTAAATTCAACCTTAGTTGATACTTCCATACAGCACTGCTGGGACATTAATCAGAGCATGTGAACTATAAACTCATTAAATCCATGAGCTAAAATAAAGAAACTGAGCTAAGGTTACCAAGCATATCTGAATCTTTCTCATTGCATTATAGCTCATTTAAAAATTATTCTTGTTGGCACATCCTAAATCTCTTATATGGTCCAAAGACTACACATGTCAAAAATGAAAAGCAAAAATGTAATGGCATGGTTGATCTTCACTCTTAAAATGTTATAAATTCTTGCAGACCCCCTTCCATTTCTTCTAAGTTCATAGCAAAAATGAGTGGCATATACAAATATTTCCCATATATCTCCTTCTGCACAAATACAACCTCCCCTACTATCAACATCCCACACCAGGTACTTCTGTTACAAATGATGAACTTACATCGACACATCACCATAACCCATAGTCCTTAGCTTAAATTGGGGTTCATTCTTGGTGGTGTTCCTCCTATGAGTTTTGGCAATGTATAATGGACACATGTCCATCATTACAGTATCATACCAATTAATTCCACTGCCTCAAAATCCTCTTTGCTCTGCCTACTCATTCCTTGCCTATCCCTTTTATATATATATACCTTTATTTATTTTTATGTGGCACTGAGGATCAAACCTAGTGCCTCACATGTCCAAGACAAGAGCTCTACCACTGAGCTACAATCCCAGCTCATTGTCTATCCCTTTTGAAGTCCTAAATTGCAAATAGCAGTTAAGAGATTATAAACACTGAAATAAATGGCTTGTAGAATCCTGAGGATGAAAAAGGCAAGGTAGGTTCAAGGGGAGGAAAAAAAAAGGTAAAAAATAAGAGCAAGAAAAAGTTGAGAGCAGCCACTCTTTTGGAGGGAGTGGGGTTGCTGGGGATTAACACAAAGCCTACAGCATATTAGCAGACACTCCACCATTGAACTACACATCTAGCCCCCAACTTTAAGAATCAAAACACTTCATCCCCTAAAGAGCTGAAGCCAAATTCTTTAAGGAGTACTTTTCCTTTCCATTACATTCCAGAAATTCTCAATCTTAAGGCAAAACAGTTATAACTTAAATTCTTGCTGCATGTAAACATATACTGGAAGTGAACTACCTTAAAATCACTTACTTTCCAGATAGTAGAGGCAAAAAGAGCCTGAGTTGGATGGTCTTGAAATTACACTGTACACAAGCTCTACACTCCTCTACACTGTATTCATGAATAGGATTAGCTTGATTAAACAGAACCAAATATATTTTACAACCTACACTTAGACTCCACCAATGTGAAATCCATTCCTTTCCAATTCACCTTTCCTTTTTTCAGCACAAGTGATGTAGCAGCACATAACATCAATTTCTTTCACACTGTGTTCTGCATCTCATCTGTTCCCTAACCATTTGTTCACTCTCCCAGAATGATGCAATCTTTGCCATGCTAGCTCTCATATGTAGCATTACTTTTCCTCTAATCTACCACTAATCACTAGCTACCTCCTATTACCACTCTTACGAGATTAAGTCCTAGAGTAGTTTCCAAGTGTCCTAGAAATTAATTCTAAGATTCTTACCTTTGTTTACAAGTCTTTAATAAAGTACCCCAGATTACCCTGCCCCTTATCTTCCTTACCTTTCACCTTCCCACCTGTTTTAAAGACCCTTTACCTGACAGCCCTGTTTCTAGCTCAAGAACTTCTACCATGTTGTGTGCCAAAAGCTTAGAAATGTCTCTTTCCCCGAAAGACAATCAATCTACTGGTCATCTTCCTCCCACTATTTAAACTTCATTCTTCATAAAGTCTTGTCAGGTCACTTCCTTTAGGAAATGCTACTTTTCCTTAAATAGTGGATCACAATACTGACTAAAGACTGGAATCAATATGTGTGAGGCTGTTTCTCTTCTATAAAATAGAAAAGATACTGTCTACCATCTTTAAGAGAATTAGAATAATAATACATTTAGCAAAGGGGCTTTTATGGGGCATAAATGTTAAATCTCTTCAGTTATCAAGACTAACAACTGGACTGACTTTTTAACAAATGAAGCAGCAGTGTGGAAAATAAAAGCTATCTGAGTGAGGCTAAGTGGATAACTGTTGGCCAAAAAATATGATCAAAAGGGAAATTCTTAGCACATTTAGTAAAATTTACCATACATGTCCCCTTCTTGAACCTGTCTTTCCTTTAAAAATTTTTACACAGGTGAAATGTGGTTAAAAGTCATAACAAAACCAATAAAAACATGGAGGAAAAGTCTTTTAAATTAAAATTGCTAGGGAGATACCAGATTCTTATAGTCCTGTGGCCATAAGGTTCAAGGTGATTATTCCTAAATTACACATAAATACTAGTAGCCTATAGGGTGTCTATACCTGTTTTCACGTTGCACATCCTTGGTCTCTGCGTCTATAAGCATTTCCAACCCAGAATACTTAGAGAAACCTGCTCTGGGGAATGGTCTGCCAGAAACTTACAAGAGCACACTTTGTACCTTTTGATATCAATGCAGAGGTTAAAGTTATAACTCAAATGGATACTAGAAGCTGGGCATAGTGGCGCACACCTATAATCCTAGCTGCTCAGAAGGCTGAGGCAGGAGAATCATGAGTTCAAAGCCAGCCTCAGCAACTTAGCAAGGCTCTAAGCAACTCAGTGAAACCCTGTCTCTAAATAAAAATCCAAAAACAGGCTGGGGATGTGGCTCAGTGGTTAAGTGCCCCTGAGTTCAATCCCCAGTACCAAATAAAATTTAAAAAGGATATTGGAGGGTAGAAAATAGGCTGATAGTGACAATGCTAATTTCATCTGACTGACAGAAGCTATCAGAACTGTATTTTAAAAAGAATTCTGAGGCCAAATATGAGTTCTCAGGAAAGACCAGCATGAGGGAGAAGATCTATAACTTCCAAGTCTAACTTAAAGAACCTAAACCAAAACAGGGAAGTGGTAATGATGTACACATAGAATAGCTTACTTCTATCAATACTATTCAAATTATGTTTGGATCATTTATTTCTTTGTGAGGGCAGAAACTATTTTTGCCTTATTCTTTTTTGGTATCACCAAAATCTATCAGAATGTCTGATATGTATGTAGGCATTAAACTGTTAATAAAAGTGTATTTAAAGAAACCTTCAATTAAAAAAACAAATGAGATCACATTACTTTCATATTCCATAATCATTTAAGCTCTACACTCTAAAACACCCCACACCTAGGAAATAACCTTCTGAACTGGGAGCTTTATTATACTGCATAAAGAGAAAAATAGGTAGCACCAAAAATGAGAAAGGAAAGATCATATTTGGAAGTAGGCCTTTTAAAAAGAGATACCTACTTCCTCATTTTTCTCTGGGAAGATGGCAACAAAATGTTAACAGTTAACCAACAATGAGATGATTCCCCACTTCCTTTTATGTTGTTTTCATTAGATGAGATCCTAATACCCATGAATATCAATTTATTTAGCTCTCTATATTAACTACATGGCACAGAAACTATATGTAATCAAGCATGCAAAATATTTAATATAGCGAAATGTTAATGACTATTTTCACTTATGCTTTATAAAGACTGAGTAACCCTCCTTTGAAATGTTTGGGATCAAAACTGCTTCAGATTTTGGAACATTTGCAAATACATGATGAGATATACTGGGGATAGGACTCAAGTCTAAACATGAAATTCATTTGTTTCATATATATTTAATACACATAACCTTAAGGGAATTTTATACAATATTTTATGTGCCTGAATTCTAACTGTGATCTGTCATACAAGACGAGGTGTGGAATTTCCATTTGTTGCATTACATTATGGTAGGTATTCAAAAAGTTTCAAATTTCAAAGCATTGTAGATTTAAATATTTCAGATTAGAGATGCTAACTCTATCATACAAATAATACTTTAGTTGAAAATGCTGAGGTATGATGGAAGGACAACCAAACCTGTATTTGCTCCCCAAGTAAAACAGAAGAATAAAACATAGTTTTACCCAGGGTTTTTAGCTAAGAATGATGATCTATTTTTAAGCTTAATAATGATGATCTCAAACAAATTACCTTAAATATTGTTTTAGGTTACAAACAGAGGTTACAAAATCAAAAGCAGGTGCCTGAAACTAAGAATTAAGTTTGCAAAAGATTAATGTAATGTTAATGGCACGTGTACTTGTGACTAGAAAGGGTTTGAATCCCCCACTGTTCTGAATTTTCCACACTCACACCCTTTCTGTATAGAAGCAGATATATGCTTAGCTGGCTCTTTGCTCTTTTCACTTTCCTTCCTTTTTCTTTAATTATCACACAAAGAACAAATTGATACATAGCCTTTCCTCAGAAATCTGTTATAAGAACCAAGTGGCTAGATAATGAATATAGATTCTGGTTTTCTGTGGCACTTCTAACAAGCAACCAGTTAATGCCTATTGAAAAGGGCTTTAAAGCCTTAAGACTGCTGAATCTTGACCTTTATAGTTAATAAAATGTCAGAACTGAATTTTATTTCACCAATTTGGTAAATTTAAACTGTTATCAATTGGTAGTTCTATGAGCCTGTTCGGTAGTTGTGGAAAGAATTCATTACAGGGGCTTATATGTCTAAAAAAGAAAATTAACATTTTAGTATATCACTTCATACCATCATCAACAAACATTCACCAGTCCTTGAAAGAGCTGCAAGTGAATAGATTTAGGCCCTGGCCCAGGCTACATCCCTTATGAATCAAGTGATCTTAGCAAATGATACAACCTCATATTCTGCACCTGTAAAACAATATATCTACTACCTTCCTACCCTCTTACTTCACAGGGTTCCTGTGTGGATACAACGGATCACATATTTGGAAGCACCTGGAAAACTATGCCCAACAAATATGTATCTGGAACCATTTTCACCCTCATCATCAAGCAAAATGAAATTATTACTCCACAAATATCCCTATCCTATTATATTCCTATATCAGTCACATAACTAAAAAACAAGTGTACTGCTATGTGATTCATTTTTATTACCTAAATTCAGAGTCTATTCTTCAGAAGCCTATAAAATGACATGTCAAGATGAGCTGGCAGAATAATAAATGTGGAAAAGCATGTTGAGAATTAGTCCATTTAATATTTTCTCTAAAGATCTCTTGCCCTAAACTGTAAAATTCCTAATGGGTTCTTTGATATCTTCAATTTCCTCTGGATTTCAGATCCTTTAATTAAGGTACTTTTTCAACATTTCATTGAGACAAAAATATTTTCCTCCCTCAATTTTGGGTTTTTGTGACCATTACAGTGGTCCCTGGTACCTTTTCCATGAGTGAGAAGCAATTTCCCACGTTTTGATAAGGCTGTATATGGTTCCAAAATAATGGAATTCTTCCTTTACTGTCACAGTTCAATAGCCTGCCTTCTATACTATGCAAGATAGGTTCCCGACTGCCACTGGTAAGTTGTATGAATCTAGACAAATCCCTAATGGTGACTTGAGACTTAGTTTCCGTATTTATAAAAATGAGAACTAGATAATCTACAAGAATTTTTCTGGTTAAAGAATAAGATTCCCTTCAGATCACATACATCAATACTGTGACTAAGAGACCCCAAAGAATAATGTCATCTTAACTGCAATTTGCAAATAATTCAACAAT
Source organism: Glaucomys volans (assembly GCA_020662805.1). Lineage (NCBI taxonomy): Eukaryota > Metazoa > Chordata > Mammalia > Rodentia > Sciuridae > Glaucomys > Glaucomys volans. The sequence goes on along the minus strand of JAJEJO010002820.1, from coordinate 474,555 downwards.
TTCTCATCGCTCCTCCAGTCCCTAAAGAGTAGTCCTAGCTACTGCAGAACTGATGTTCTAATAGTGCAGCTTTTAAAAAGAATCTCCCAATGACTATCTAGCTACACAACTGGAAAACTGTAGTTTTTAGAGTTACTGGGTTCTTAAAAAAGGTCCTGAATGAGAAAGATAATAACAAGACACATTCAAGAAAAATACCTGAGTGTCCATTTCCAGAAACCAGTCCAATTTCATACAAGGTTATTGCTTGTGTCCAGAAACAATATAAGGAGTCTAAGCCAAACTCCTGCCAATTCTAACCTTACAGTACCAGAAAAAGAAGCCTGGTCTTAGCAGATCACTCCATTTCAATTAACTCTGGGGATCCTGAACTGAGAGGCCATCAGGGAGGAAGCAGGACACAGTAGGAGGTGGCAGTACAGAATGAACATAAATATAAGGGTTTCACTTCCTGATAAGATTTCATCTAGATAATTAAAATGTTTGAAAACCAAAAATCCAGTAATGAACAATTCGCTGAACTCTGCTCTGTTAGGCACATTTCAGGGAAGTGGGAAAGGAGGGATGACACACAGAATGAGTTGAATTTAAGGGTCTATTAGCTAAGTGCTTTAATGCTACAACATTCTGACTCTGGTTGAAATGGGTATGGGTAGCCTGATATCCCTCCACTGCATTCTCTACACCACACCTTCTCCCCAGTGCAGTTTAAAAACTTCGTATTAAGAGTTATGTACTCAAAATAGTAATACATAAAGGAAATATGCTGTCTCATGAATGATAAAGGGTTACTGAAGAACTCAAAGTTGACAAGTCATCTGGTTTTAATAATCAGTGAAGACTTTTGAAATTAATATTTTCACAGGGCCTCGAAAAAGATAGGAATAAGCCCATTTTGATTTACACTTTTGCCTTTGGAATGTATTACTATATGAACATCACTGATGGGAAAAGCCTGGTACTGAATCAGGGACAGGGATCACCACTAGCATGCATGAAGAAAAACATCAAGGCACCAGTTAATAGCAGTCTGAAGCAGTTCTTCCAGGGATTTCCACTGTCTCAGACATTACTCTAGTGTTCATCCAGCTGTAAAGTTTACTTTTGTTTACTTTTGATAACCACTAGTGTTTTATCCAATACACATCTGTTACAGAAGTAATAGGAAGCAAAAAGTTTCTCTAAAGTGAAAAAAGGAAAGGTTGAGGGGAGTGTCTCAGATGGTCAATAACCACTGTGGAACACTACCATTTTAATGCAATTATTCCCTTTAAAAGTTCTCTACCAATCTTTTGCCTTATATCAATTCCATTATGCATCCAAGACACTTAGGTATACCAATAGGTTAGGATAATATATATTGCAATGATTTCCATTATTCTTAGAACAAATTACTTTTGAAATGTGGTTTTAGGTTACCAGCACTGATGTAAGAACATATGTCTGAGAATTTCTGATACGTGCTGAAAGTAAAGGCTGGGAGAATATTAGAAACCTATACCCCCAAACAACCAAAATTGCTTCAAATCCAACACATTTAAAAAAAAAAAAAAGATGTTAGTTCAGAAAAAACTAGAGAAACCTCTTGAATGTCATATATATTTTTTGATAACACTTCACAGCACCTGTGATCACAGAGGCTTAAAACGTTGTAAAGAAAAGTTTTATTGCACCCCAAGTTTTAAAAATATGTAAACCCCACTTCCGGTGGTATACAGTGGATCCAAGTTCAAATAAAATGATATTAACAGGACTCTCAAGAAAGTCATGTTAACAGAAAATATAAAAGACACCCATATCCAAGTAAAGACATCTCTTTCCCACTAGTGTTACTGGTAATTTCTAAAGCTCTAAGAGGTATAATTTCTTCATATTCAGAATGATGCTTCCAGTTCTTAACCTCAAATACGATGAAGAAAAAAAATCAGTAGCTACACAGTGTCTTCCAACATATCATAATGATAACATGAAAATCAATATAGCTTCACATAACTTGGTCAAACTTGGTAGAAACCAAGAGGCTGTGTGGATGTGATAGCTATGTTACTGACTATGCTAAAGAATAATGAGTAAGTAAAAAACAGAAGGCATGATTATAATAGACACGGAATCAAGAACACCTCATAATGCTAGATATTATACATCTTTGGTTCTCTCATATGCACTGAAAGAAAATAATGTTCCCTATTTCCCTCTGTGCATTTTCTTCCGTATTATAAATGATTTCTAAGTCTGGCTGATGTATCACATTCCACACCCCAAGCTAGTGACATAAAACACTTCCCCAAGAGGAACCTACAGAAACATACATAAGCCTAAGGCTCTTAAAAAAAAAAAAAAAAAAAAAAAAAAGCATGTCTTCACCTCGCCTCACACTTTTCTCAGTTACCTCTCCCGAGGGTGTGAAAATATCAACATCCGGTTGCCCACCCCCACCTTCTCCGTAGGGCCACGAGTTGACTCTGTCCATCCCCTCTCCTTCCCTTTCAGCACCATCACCTTGGAGAAGCTTATCGAATATTTCTTCCCACTGCTCCCCACCCCTATTCATGGCTGAGCGTGGCATTCTCTACATCCTTCTTCCAAGGAGGGGACGAGCAAACAAGCATGCTCGGGAACGAATGCCAGAGGCCAACAACCAGACAGCAGCTTCAGGCTACCGGCTGCCTCCCCCACCTCGGTCTGTGACCGGGACTCGGTTCCCTAAATACTGAAATCACTGGTCTTCACGCTCCCCACCCCCACCCCGGCAGATACGAGGCCGGTAAGACCGAACGGCCGGGGTAAGCGCGAGGCAGGGTCATCCCTAACGAAGCCCGCTCCGGGCCGAGCTGGTGTCCCCGAAGGATGGAGACCCGGAGGAGCAGGGGTCCCCGCCCCGGACCCTCCACGACGTCCCCTGGGTCGCCGCAGGCGCGGCCTCTCCCCGCGGCCCGGCCCCCTGCACTGCAGCGGCGCCCGGGCGGACCCCGCACCGGCCTCACCCGCACACACGCCACACACAAAAGCGCCGCGGCCACCGCCTTCCCGCCCCCACAGTCCCGCGAAGCAATCAATGAGGCGGCCGGAGCCCGCGTTCCCTTCGCGCACGCCGGGCGTGGGGCCGGGTCGACAGGGCCAGCGGCGCTGCTCACCATCGCTCCGCTTGATCTCCACGTAAATCCCGATCTGGATCTTGCCGAAGTTGGCCGTTGCCATCACCTCATCTGGAGCAGCGGGCCGAGGGAGGGGGACCGGAGGGCGGAAAAGGCGGGGAGGGGGCGGGGTAGGTGCGGGAGGGGGAGCGGTTGCCCGCGGCCGCGCCGGGCCGGGCGACAGCGTGAACGCGAGCGGCGCCGCGAGAAGCAGCGGCGGGGAAGCAGGCGGAGGCCCCGGGCCTGCAGGCCGGCGGCAGGAGGCGCACGCAGGGGCGTCGGGGTGAAGCGAGGGCCGGGGCCGAGAGGCGGCGCGGGGAAGAGTGGGAGGGCCCACGCCGCCCGCCCGGGAGTCGACGCTAGGGAGGCGGGGCACCGCGCGTCTGCGCAGATGCAGGGCCGGCGTCTCTTCCTCCCCAGATCCTCTTCGCGCACCGCTCCAAGCCTGCCCCGCCCAGCTCCGCAGCGGGCGGGCCGCAGCAGCCGCTTGGCAGGCCCCGGCAGCGTAGCGCGCGCGGCCCGGCCCACAAGGAACGGGCGTCGCGTTTGATTTCAGCGCGCGGCCTAGAAGACGCGGGAAGCGGCGTGCGGTGCCATCTGGCGCTCTAGCTTCAATGAATTGGCGCTGTTGCCGGAATGGATTGGGGGCCCCGTGGTTTCTGCGCTTTTGGAGTGCAGTGCGGTGCTGAAGAGTGAATTGAGAGACCACTGACAGAACTTATGGGGTGTTTCATCTGCAGGTGTCACCCCACTTGCCATTTATAGGTGACTGGCCCAAGTTGCTCTGGAAAGGCACACCTGGTTCAGGTTTCCCATCTGGTTATGGAGAAGGACAGAAACGACTTTCTGGTGTTACCCACCTTAAGTCGGAATGAGAACAGGATTCGCGGTGGTAGTGCCTCATTGCTCATCCCCACTAAGAAACAAGTCCTGCGCTGGGGCAGCCTTAACTCTGTGGCTACGGTCCAACGGATGCCGCTGCGCTGTTTCTGCTGTAGAGGTCAAGACTTATTTGCCCTGGCCTGTAAACCTAGTAACTATGACTCAAGGAAAGGGTACAGACAAAAGATTGACTAAAGAATGTGTCTTTTCTGCAGTGTCTAGACTAGCCTGACTACATCGCAGTGTGGCGAGCAAGACTGTCCGTGCAGAGCAAGAAGGCCTTGTAGGCAGGGACCATGAGAACTGTACAGCACCATGGAAAAGCCTCCAAGTAGGAAGTTGCTTATAGTATTGGGACTTGATATGAAGGAAGTACTCTTTTCATGACCTACTTTCCCTAATCTTTGTTAATCTTCCTGTACTGATTAAAAACAAACAGTTTTAAAATTCGGGAATTGGAGACTGGGTATGTTTGTGTAAGTGCATATGTGCACATTATTTTGCCTAGAGTTTCCAACCTAATATAAATAATTCAAGTAGATGCTTTAAAAATTGTTAAAAAGACTCTGGCACCATCTGTAACTTGAATATACTGCAAGTCTGTTTGTCAAAAACAGCCTTTTAAATCTATGCTAAAGTAGGCATAATTTCTATTAAAAAAATGGATAGACAATGTTGGACAAAAAAACTTCAGCTTTTCTCTTCAGAAATGACATCACATCTCAGGCCCTCAGTTTCAAAATAAGATTTGACCAAATAAGGATTCCCTTGTTTTGTTTTTTTCTTCCTGTAATCTTAAGCATTTTATCTGAACTCTTTGAGCTGCTGTCTAGTAGAATTCATTTTATGATGTCTCTGTGACTGAGGTATAAAACATGGATTATTTGCTTGCACATTCTTTAAAGAATGCAAAGAAATAAAGCTATGCAGCTCTTAAATTTTAAATTGCTTCATAAAATATGTTTTATTATGGTTGCTGACACATGCATTGCACCCTGTGGTTTATAATAATTAAGAAGCCTTAACCTTCAATCCATATTCAAAGGTATTTTTAAAATATGTACATTATCTTGCTCCATAGAAATGAGATAAAAACCTTTACAAATCATACCCAAAAGCCTTAAGTTTTTCATATATATTTAGCAAAACTTGCATTATGGACTATGTATACAAGTGACTTTCTGAAGAGTAGCTATGAAATATGCAATGTGTCTGTGTCCGTCAACATTCTGGATCAAGGATTTTAATTCTGACTCAGGCATTACCAGGAAATATAACCCTAACTGGAACTATTGTTACTAAGCTTCTGAACTAAAAACTACTAATAATAAGATATATAAGATATATAACCTACTAATAATAAGATATATAAGATATATAACCCTACTAAGAACTCCTGTTCTAGTTAGGATTAAATAGAAGGCACTCAGACATTTGTTCAATGAATTCATTTCTTTACCTGCACAGTATCTCATTTATCTCTTTGATCAACTTGGAATAATAACTTCCATTTTCTCAATCACAAACTTATTGTGAGAATTAATGAAATAAAATGTGATAATGCTTTGATGTATGATAGTGTTTTTATGCCTAAATTAAGAAAACAAAGTAGCACCATTCTTTAAAAGAGAAAGAAACCCTATTACTCTACCATAATACTCAAATCATCTATTAGGATTCTATGTCTAGTAATAGAAAATTAAATATACACTATCAATTTGGCTCTGTCCCTTACTGTCTCACATTAAGAGAATAGCAAGAGTTTTACAGATCGGTCTGTATTCTTTCCCTACTTTGGCCATCTTGCTTAAAGATCATTTCCATATCCTATTAAGGTCATATCCTATTAAGAGTGGCTGCCCCACTCTGGAAAGGAGTGTGGAGATTCCTTAGAAAACTTGGAATGGATCCACCATTTGACCCAGCTATCCCACTCCTTGGCCTATACCCAAAGGACTTAAATCAGATTACTACAGTGATGCAGCCACATCAATGTTCATAGCTGCTCAATTCACAATAGCTAGATTGTGGAACCAACCTAGATGCCCTTCAATAGATGAATGGCTAAAGAAACTGTGGTATATATACACAATGGAATATTACTCAGCCATAAAGAAGAATAAAATTATGGCATTTGCAGGTAAATGGATGATGTTGGAGACTGTTATACTAAGTGAGATTAGCCAATCCCAAACATCCAAAGGCCGAATGGTCTCTCTGATAAGTGAATGATGATGCATAATGCGAGGTGGAAGTGTGGCAAGAATGGAGGAAGGATAGATAGCATAGAGGAAGGGAGGTGTGGGGTCAGGGTGGGGAGGTAAGAATAATAACAGAATGTGACAGCCATCATTGCCCTGTTTACATGTATGAATGCACAGATGGTGTGACTCTACTTTTGTGTACAACCAGAGAAACAATAGCTGTACTCCATTTGTGTTCAATGAATCAAAAATTAAATAAATAAATTTAAAAAAAGAATGAAGCACACACACAAAAAAGAGTGGCTGCCATTGACCTATCAATTCTGAGTTAATAAATCATTTTTTAAAATCATAGTTATTTTAGTACAACCAAACTGATTTCCTTATGCCTAAATTTTTGAAAGATTCTCTGCTGTGGGGTTATTAGTACATATGCTTTAAGGAATAACTACAAGAAGTTTGTTTAGCTAGTGAATGAAGTTTAAGGCTGAAGATGGCACTTAACTATAACCTACTTCTTTGTGGAAGGACAGACACACAACTTATCTCCACTTCTAGTCCAGATTGTACATATTTATCTACATATCAGGTAACTTAAAATTTTCCATTTTTTTCTTTCATAATGTATTCAGAATTACTTTTACAAAGTTTATGGATGTGGAATCAAGTGTAAAAAATTAAAAGGTAGGATGAAAAACGTTTTGTTTTTATTGTCCACATGTCCACATTCTGCCCTGGACATTTTTTTTTAAATGAATCAGTGATTCTAGTTCCCATTGGATTTACTCAGATTTTAATTCTAATTAAAATTGTGTAATCTCACTATAATTTATTTCAATTCTTAAATATATTAAAAACATAAAATACAAATCCAAATTTTACCCTCTAAAATATTTCCTCTTCTTCTCCATTGGATTCCTATCTGCCATATATAAACATTCAGGCTCCTTCCTATTAGGGGGGAAAATCTTCCCTTGCTTCTCCTCCTTCTATTTAAATTCCATTCTATTTTTTACTTTCCTCTGCTACCAAGTTCTAAAATGAGTGCTGACTTAGTGCATGTGTTGTTAAACAAAATACCTGAGTCTGGGTAATTTATAAGGAAATTTTTTTCATACAGTTTTTGAGGCCAAGAAATCCAAGAGCATGGTACCAGCAACTGGCAAGGACCAGGGTGCTACATCATAACAATGGAAGAAGGGCAAGTGAGCATGTACTAGACACACAGAGAGGAAATTAGGCCTAAACCATTCCTTTCATCAGGAACTCCCTCCTGCCATAACTAACCTACTCCCACAAAAATGGCATTAATCCATTCATTAGGGCTGTCCTCATGATCTAATCACTTTAAGCTCCTGCTTCTTAATAGTGTTACAGTGGCAATTAAATTTCAACAGGAGTTTTAGAGGGGACAAACAATAGCTAGCACTCTAAATACTCACGGTCTTGATTTACAACACCCATTCCTTTCCTAACCCCCCAAATCTGGATTCCGTCCTCTGACAAATTGTAGTTTTTAAAGTTGGTAATTACCTTCTAGGTATCACATTCAGTTTTATTTCTTAAAACTGACAGTTTTATCTATTTATGTTTGCAGAATGGCCTACTTACTTTCTCCCCAATGCTACCTTGCCTATTCATGAATCTCAGTTTTTGCATCTTCCCCCAGCAACTGGAATAATATATACTTGTCTTTTCCTGTCTGCCCATTTAAAGCCTTCCCACTTGGCAAGACACAGCTGAAGTCTCCTTTCTTTTTGGAACTTTCTCTACCCAGTCCAATCTATAATGCCTGTCCTGTGTATGTGATTTCACTCAATGATCATCAGAACTTCCTAAGAAAACTTTTAAAACAAGTACAGAAGAGCCAGGCACATAGGCACATGCCTGTAATTTCAGAGACTTGAGAGGCTGAGGCAGGAGAATAGCAAGTTTAACACTAGTCTCAGCAGTTTAGCAAGGCCCAAGCAATGTAGTGAGAACCTTTCCCAAAATTAAACATAACATAAGGCCAGGGATGTAGCTCAGTGGTAATGTGCCCTGAGTTCAATCCCCCATGTCAACAAAGCAAAACGAAAAAGAAATACGGAGGCACAAATTCTATCCCAGGTTTACTGTTTTAAAATCTCAGGGAAAGCCAGATATGGTGGTACATGCCTGTAATCCCAGCAACTCCGGAGGCTGAGGTAGGAGGATTGCAAATTTGAGGCCAGTCTCAGTAACTGTGGCCGTATAAGTAACTTGGAAGACTCTGTCTGTCTCAAAAAAAGGTGTGGAAATGTGGCTCAGTGGTAAAGCCCCTCTGTGTTCAATCTTCAGTACCAAAAACAAAAACAAAACAACTCAGGAAGTAGGGCTTAGAGTGGTCTGTTTCTAAAAAACGCATCGGAAAATCTGAGGTTTACCTGGTTGAGAATTATTGATTCTGTCTACATTGTCATAATCCAATATTTTTGGTATATTTGCTGCTTAGGGACTGGACACTGAATTGACATTACTTGGTTGTTTTCCTATTCCACCTTCCTTTTTATGGTTCTTTCATTTATACTTCTTGATATGTACACAACACTTTTAAAGTCCTTGTAGAACTTACTTATTGTCTACATTGAGATGTTCCTAATTTTTATACTTATTGTTTGCATTAGTTTTAACTAGCAGTTTCCCCTGATATCAGATTTTCAGCAATTTGATGAATAAAGACTCAGAATTAACAGAAAATTTTCTTTTAACTATTCATAATAATGTATCTAAACTAACAACGCTTTATATACCCTTACAATAGTTCTGATTAATTCAGGAGCTTAATAAACTAGATTGGAGAGTTGTCATGGAATATATCAATGACATAATACAGAATGATTTTTCTCTTTTTTCATTTAAAATATATAATTGACAAAGTTTAGAGATATTCAAGGTATACAGTGGAATGATTTGCTATACATTGTGTAATGATTATCGTAAAATCTATTTAGATATCCACCACTACTTGTTTTAGTCAGCTTTTCTGCTGCTATGACCTGACAAAAACAATTCTAGAAGAGGAAAAGTTTATTTTGGGTCTTGTTCCATAGATGGCTGCCTCCATTCCTCAGGGCCTGAGATGAGGTAGGATGTCATGGCAGAAGTTCATGACAGAGGAAAGCAACTGGGAACATGCCACCAGGAAACAAAGAGAGAGGCTTCTTTTCTCACCAAGGACAAATATATACCCGAAAGGCATGGCTCCAGTGACCCACCTTCTCCAGTCATACTCTACCAGCCTACAGTTAGCACCAATTCCATTGCTATCAGGGGATTAATGTATTGATTAGGTTAAGACTTTTATAACCCGATCATTTCATCTCTAAACCTTCTTGCATTGTCTCACACATGAGCTTTTGGGTGACACTTCATTCTAAACTATAACACTACCCATGCTGTATGTTCAATCCATAGAACTCATCCATCTTATAACTGAAAGTTTCCACCCTTTGCCATTGATGTGTACCTATTGACTTCATTACTTATGACTGTTTTGGTGTGTTTTATAATTCACACATATAATTTTTTTGTTTGTTTGGTACCAGGAATTGAACTCGAGCACTCAACCACTGAGCCACATCCCCAGTCCTATTTCGTATTTTATTTAGAGACAGGATCTCACTGAGTTGCTTAGCACCTCGCCATTGCTGAGGCTGGCTTTGAACTCTCCATCTTCCTGTCTCAGCCTCCCAAGCCTCTGGGATTATATGTGTGTGCCACTGCGCCTGGCCCACACATATAATTTTTAATAGCTATCTAATATTCTTTGTATTTCTAAATCTTTTTTTTTTCTTCAGTGCTGGGGATCAAACCCAGAGCCTTGTTCATACTATGCAAATGCTCTATCACTGAGCTACATTCTCAGTCCCTTCTTGTTTTCTTGCATTCACTGTATTATTGGGTCTTCAATTTTTTATTTTTATTTTTATTTTTGGTACTGGGGATTGAACCCAGAGGCACTCTCCACCTCTGAGCCATATCTGCAGCCCTATTTTGTATTTTATTTAGAGACAGGGTCTCACTGAGTTGCTGAGGGCCTCACTAAGTTGCTGAGGCTGGCTTTGAACTCGAGATCCTCCTGTCTCAGCCTCCCAAGTGCTGGGATTACAGGCATGCGCCACCACGCCCGGCTATGTTCAATTTTTATTAAAGTAAAATTATTAGGAAAATCTTTGTAGAACTTTTTTCTTGTGAACATATTCCATGAAGTCAAAAGTCAAAGGCTATGAAAGTACTCACTAAAAAACACAAAAGAGCTAATATCATTTCCTTCTTAAAGCCAATCACTAGCTTCCTAGAGTAAAATCTAAATTGTTTATATAACTATACAAGATCTAGCTCTGGCTTCCTCTCCAACCTCATCTGTGCTGCTCTCCTGTTCACTTGGCTCCAGACTCACAGAACATCTTTTCATTCCCAAAAATGTCAGCTCTTCCTCAATCAGGATTAGTGCTCAACTTTTCATATATTTGATTCATCTTTCAGGTCTTCGTGAAAAACTACTTCCTAAAAAAACCCTTCCCTTACCTCCTCTTCACCCTCACTTTTCCCTCTAGCATATCATTCTGCCGCTTACCACCACCTGCCTTTATCTTGCTCAGTTAGTTGTGCTTTGCTTGTCTGTCTCCTCTCTGTCACCCTCAAGAAAGCTTCTGAGGGTAGAAACTTTGTCTAACATTCCTTTTTCTTATTGGATATGTTTATTTTTTAACTTTTTATTGTTTCTTCTACTTAGTTACACATGACAGCAGGATGCATTTTGATTCATTGTACATAAATGGAGTACAACTTTTCATCTCTCTGGTTGTACACAATGTAGAGTCACACCATTTGTGTAATTGTGCATGAACATAGGGTGATGATGTTTGTCTCTTTCCATCTTCACTGTGCATCTGGCACATGGCACGGTACCTGGAACATGAAAGCTAAGCAATTTTTTTTTGTACCAGGTATTAAACCCAGATTCACTTAACTGCTGAACCATATCCCCAACCCTTTTTATTTTTTTATTTTGAGACAGGGTCTTGCTAAGTTACTTAGAACCTTGCTAAGTTGCTGAGGCTAGCTTTGAACTTGAGATCCTCCTGCCTCAGTCTCCCAAATTGCTGGGATTACAGGTATGTGCCACCACCCCTGGCTTCAGCAAATATTTTTGAATAAGTGAAGGAAAAGTTTGATAACTTGTTAGATGTTGCCAAGTTTATGGCCTTTGATTTAATGGTCTTACCTCCACCAAAATGAGCTACATTGGTAATGAATTTCCTTGTTTACATGACCTGACAATATTTAACATTCCTACTTTCCTAAGACTCAAACATTTCTAGTGGATATATATTACTACCTATATCTGCTACTAGAATAAATGTTTATAAAAACTTGATAGCAGAACAATATAAAAGATGAAAAGGAAAGCACATTTTGCTCTTTAATTTCCACTACCTGGAAGTAGTCACTAAGTACCATATTAATCAAATTAATTCTCAAACTTCACTGTGCACAATATTCATCTGGGTGGATTCTTATGCAGATACATGGGTCCTGTCACTAGACATTGTGATTCAATAGTTTGAAGTCTAGGAATGAATATTTTTAACATGCACTCCAGGTCATTTTGACACAAACTTTTAGGTTATGATGATTTGAAAAATATTTTTTAAATTCCATTAAGTAGATTCAATTTTAACTGTGTAATTTATGTTTTAAAGAAACCATGCTGTGTCTCCTCTTCTAAAACTTTTCTTTAAAATGTTTTGTAGGGGCTGGAGTTGTGGCTCAGTGGCAGAGCACTTGCCTAGCATGTGTGAGGGTCCTGGGTTTGATTCTCAGCATCACATAAAAATAAATGAATAAAGGTCCATCGACATCTAAAAAATATATATTTTTAAAAAGTTTTTAAAAATATATGTGTTGTAGCTCTTTTCATGACATTGTTCCTTGATCTATCTCTGTTTTGATGTCTGCTGTTGTTCTTCTGTATGTGTAGATAATAGGGAAATACACAAACAAATGTTGATAGGATGGGTATTTGGATTGTTTCCATTGGATTGTTTGCTCTTATCAACAATGTTGAAGACATATATTTTATGAAGACATATATTTTATATATTTTATGTCTTCAATGTTGAAGACATATATTTTGTGAATATCTGTGAATAGTTATTGTGACTATTTCTTTAGGATAACTTCCTAGCAGTGGCATTGAGGAGCTAAAAGAAAGCACATTTATAACTTAGTAAAATTGAGAGTTTTTTTAAAATGTGGTTTTGACACTATTTTGATATTTTGATGTTACACATCAATTATATTTCACAGTATTTAAGCAGAATATATCATCATCACTTTTTATTATCAATTCACATCCTGCCATACCCTCTCTCACTTCTGTGGAATCTTACTTCGGTTATGGTTTAGATATGATTTGTCCCTTAAAGATTCATGTGCTGAAAGCTTGGGCTCCATTGCAACAGTATTGAGGTGGCAAAAAAACTTTGAGAGGTAGAACCTAGAGGGTGATGATTAGCTCATGGGCACCACACTGGGAAGGGATTAATACATGTCTTGAGAGAGTGGGTTAGGTCTGTGTGACTGGACTAATTCTCATGGAAGTGGGTTGTTGTAAAGCAAGCCATTTCACATGCTTGGCTCCTTTAAATGTGGCCATTTCCCTTTCTACTTCTCCACATAGTGATGCAGTCTGTGATTCCTTGTGGGATGCTAACACCATGCTACTTGAACTTTCCAGTCACCAGAATTGTGATCCAAATATATATATATATATATATATATATATATATATATATAT
>JAJEJO010002820.1:322453-461412 GCA_020662805.1 Glaucomys volans | reverse complement strand
TCTTACTATAAATTCATAGTACCATTTTCTGCACGTACCCAGGTCTAGTTGTTTCCCTGCCTGCCCCTGTACTCATCAACTCTGTAAATCCACGCCCTATCCAGGATCCCCATAATCCATTTCCACCCACATCCTTGTCACCTACTCTAACACACATGCAACAAACGATGCAAACAATATGTAATTAAATGCTAATTATGTGGTACAGACTTAAGTAGAGAGTAGAAGAAAGTCAATGAGAAGTAGAACTGTCAGAGAAGATTTCCTGGTGCTAAATTCTTTTAATGCTTTTTATTTTTGTTTATGAGTAGTGAAGAAGTTCAATTTGAAAAAAAAGAGTCCCTCTACCCATGGCTTCAGTTGGGCCATAAAAGATGGCTGGAATCTAAATAGAAAGATAGCAGAAAAGAAAGCAAATACAACAAGAAAAACCAGAAGCAGGATGTTTTTATGTGGTCACTTTGATGTGACAATTTTGATGCCAGCAAACACTACCTAGTTATGATGGAAAAATCACCATTTCCATTTTAACTAAAAAAATGTGTGAAACCAGATATCCATGACCTGTATTCCATTCCAATATTTACTCCAAATATGGTAGACTTCCATTTTCTACTTCAGTTACTTTCATATGACTTGACCTTTGAGTTAGTATGTATTATTATAATCATGTTTTTATTTTTTTCTCCTCGGAAGTGTAGGATAATGAATGTGGACCAATTTATAGGAGGGAGATGGGAAAGACATATATGATGAACAATGTAAACATTGAAGGTAGCTAGAAAATAATCTTTAGGTGGGATATAATTATGGCAGGCCTTGAAAGCCATGGAGAGATGCTTGTCCTTGACAGGGCATCAGTAGGGAGCTCCTCATAGAACAGGCATGACATGAGTCATGGAGCAGCAACAGGATGTGATAGAAGGCGCATGGGCCTTGAGGTTGACTGACCTGGTTTTCAGTACCAGTTTTGCTGCTTCTTATGTATGTGGCCTTGGGCAAGTTACTGGCTTTTCTGAGTCTCAATTTTCTCATCCATAAAATGGGAATAATACCCCGTCAGAGTTTTTGTAATGATTAAATAAAACAAGGTAAGAATTATAAAACACTTGGCATGAATTCGATCGTTGAAAAATGGTCGTCATAAATCTGTAGGGAATATTTTGCCAAGTAGATCCAGTGGAGGAGAGTTTTGCATCAGGACAGTCAGAAAAGAGGAGGTTTGTGAGAAATCCAGGCATGAAATCATTGAAATTTAGATTGGTGGGATGGCAGGGAATAAGAGAAAGGATCAACAGACATAAGAGAGATGGAAAGTGAGTACATAGGAAATATAGAAGAGAAAGGAGAGTGATACATGCAGTCTTCTGAGTCTTAAAAATTGAGAAGATTGTCTTTAGTAGAGGTAGGGATTTTTCTGGTGTATTATCACACAAAGTAGGAAGTAGTCTATGTTGGCATCACTGCAAATGTAGTTTAGAAAACAAGAAGCAGGCAAGATGGAAGTAAATATATATAGAAAACATAATTTAGAAAAGGATATTAAAGATACAAAATCAGATGATAATACTTTTTTGGAAACTTTATTATGGTTATTAACACCAAATGATGGTAGCACGAGATTTTACAATCATATTTAATACCTTTAAGAAGAGGTTACCTACCAGTAACAAAAGTTAAAATGTATCTTCACCAAAACTTCTTTAAGAGTTCCCATTCATAGACTACAAGTAAAAACCCAGATTATTTGAAGCTATATTTCACTTTATATTTTACCCTGATATAAAGCTCAAGTCAGCCACTTTGAATTTAATATTATAGTGAACATTCGTTGTTGCCATTTCTATAATTCCTTTCTATCTTCCTGACTGTACCTTGAATTTCTCTATCACATGGTTTAGGTAGGTTTAACCCTTTCTTCCTCCAAGGGTAGGCCTTGATAATCCATTAGTGAATTTTAGGGGCTGCGGCTGTAGCTCTCTGGTAGAACACTAGCCTAGCACACTCAAGGCCCTAGGTTTCATCCCCTCATCACAAAACAACACCAATAGCAACAAAAACACAACAATCAATGAATTTTATCCTCCCCATCCCAAAAATCACTTCATAGATAGAAATGTGCTCTACCCCAGACCAATAAGACACAAGAGCCTCAGACTGGCTTGAGTCGTTGGGGAAGCAGACTCTCTTTTTCTCTAGAAGAAGACCTGGAAGAAAATAGCTCCACAGTTGTTGGCAAGCATCTCGTTGCCATAAGATGAGAGCCTGGTGAAAGTGGAATCAACATTGAAGAAGCAGAGGCAAAATGGAGGAAAGAAACTGAGTACTTGCCTGAATTATGAACTCCTCAGCATAATGAGAGTTTATCTAAAGTCAGATCTACCTTCAATTTCTCTGCAACTCTGCAATTTCTCTGAATTTCTATGTAAATTCACTTTAGTGAATTAGCTTACGCCATATTCCTGCTACTTGCAACCAAAAAACCTCAACTAATACAGGTGCAAAGAGGATGTCAGTATTGCCCTGATCTCTTCTAGACATTGCCAATACCGTGTGTCATGCATGATAAGTGGATCTCAGGTTAAGGTTTGAAGTTTTCTGTGCTTTTGCGGGTTTTATGGCAGAAGCTGGAGTTCTGAGGTATAAATTTCCATAGGGATGTGGAATCCTGAGTTAAATTATCTTCTAGGAATATTTTCTGAAATCTTCTATCAAGCTTCATTTTACTGTTTAAGCGAGTAACTTGAGAGTTAGTGCTCAAGATGTAACGTAAGTTAGGTGAGCCATTTCAATTTATTTTCTAATTGCTTGATGAGTCTTATTTGTGTTACAGTTAGAGATATAAAAAGTGTGGTATTTAAGTTTTCATTTTGAAATCAACTCAGTTTTATATAATCTCAACATAGTATGAAGACACAAGATGCTATTTGAGGGCCAGGGTTGTGGCTCAGTGGTGGAGTGCTTGCCTGGCATGCTTGAGGCCTTGGGTTCAATAACCAGCACCACAAAAACAACAACAAAAAAGGTGATTTTTGAAACAAACCATCAAGCAAACATATGTCCTTAACATTAAACTTGAAAATCTGGGAAACCTTTCAAAGAAGTGATTTTTTCTGAGGATATAGAAACGTTTATCTGTAAGTCATGTAAGTACTAAAGAGAAAGTAGCAAGAGTGGCCCCAGGCCTTCAAGCATTTATTGGAGTTGTCTTTGAGGGGTTAGACAGTGCTGTGGTTGGAAGGGTAGTAGCTGAGAAAATGGATGAAGACTATATGCAAAAAGAAATCACAAATAAACCACCAGCTGATCTCGAGAACCCAGGAAGGGTTAGTTTATGATTTTGAAATAATAAGGTATAAATGTGACAAAGTCAAATCAGTTCAAAAATAAGAAATTGGGGCTGGGGTTGTAACTCAGTGGCAGAGTGCTTGCCTGGCACATGTGAGGCACTGGGTTCAATTCCCCAGTGCCACATTTAAAAATAACTAAATAAACAAAGGCATTGTGTCCTTCTACAACTGAAAATATTTTTACGAAAAAGAAAAAAATGAATCCTGCATGCTATGGTTTGAATGCATTTACCAAAGTTCAGGTGTTAGAAACTTAATCTCCAAATTCATACATTGATAGTATTGAGAGGTGGGGCCTTTGGGAGGCAACTAGGATTAGATGAGACCATGAAGGTAAGGACCCCATGATGGGATGAGTTACCTTTATAAGAAGAGGAAGAGAAACCTGAACTTGTGTGCTTCCTTGCTATAGGCTACCCTTAGTCACATTATAAGGCAGTAAAAGGGTCCTCACCAGATGACAGCCCCTTACTCATGACAGCCCCTTGATCAGCCTCCAGAACTGTTCTGTTACAGCAGAAGAAAGCAGACTAAGACTCTGTAGAAGTTATGGGAGGAAAAAGCAATGACATGGTCAATGCTGGGACTACATATGGCATGTCTATCAGTAACAGGCTGAAATTAAAAGAACTACAAAAAAACAAAAAGACTTTTGAGAAACAATTTGTATACATGCAGACTACTAGCTATAGTAAGGTATTACTCTTATTCATTAGGTATGGTAATGGTATTGTGGTTCTGTTTTCTTAAAAAAGACTATTTGTTAATGATACAAAAAGACTCAACAATAATAACAACAAACAACAAAACCAAAGAAACCCCCTGGCTCTTCTCAAATCTTTATAAAGATGGAATTTTTAGTTCTTATAAGTTGAAGGATTGTAAAATAATGTCATGGGTAATGGAAGATTTGAATATCATAAGTGTTATGGTTTGGATGTGAGGTGAGTGTCCCCCAAAAGCTCACATGTGAGACAATGTAGGAAGGTTCAGAAGAGAAATGATTGGGTTATAAGAGTCTTAACCCAATCAGTGAATTAATCCCATCAGGTAGGATGTGACTGGAGGAGGTGGGAATTAGGGCATGGCTATGGGGTATATATTTTGTATCTAGAGAGTGGAGTCTCTCTCTGCTTCCTGATGATATGGGCTGCTCCCCTCTGCCACCCTCTTCCACCATGATGTTCTTCTTCCTTCCCTCGAGCCCCGAGGAATGGAGCTGGCCTTCTATGGACTAATACCTCTGAAACTGTAAGCCCTCAAATAAACTTTTTCTTCTTTAAAATTGCTCAGGTCAGATTTTTTAATCATAGCAGTGAAAAAGCTGACTAAAACAATAAGCATTTTATAAATAGGAAGTAGGGACTACTCGTGCTCATCAGCCTTATTTGATTTAGTATGGTCATATGACCGAATTCTTGTCAAAGGAATATTAGTGAAATTAATGAGTGCACTTATAGGCCATAGAAACTCCCAGGCACTTTTTTCATTTCCCCTGCTCATCTGTCAGCTGAAGGACAGGATTCTTAGAAAAGGGTGAGCAAAACTGAAGGAATCTGGACTCCTGAATGACCGTGTGGAGTCAAGCCCCCGTCACACTGCTTCTATCCTCATTGGACTGCACTACAGTTTGGGATAAGTAAGAAGCAAATTTTATTGGGTTAAGCCACTAAGACCTCAGGAAGCTGATCTACCATGATTAATATCCAAGTTGCCATCACAATTTTAGGTTTTTTTAGTACTAGAGGTAGAACCCAGGACTCATGCGTGCTAGGCAAGAGCTCTACTACTGACCGACACTCTCAGCCCTATTTATTTTTATTTTGAAATAGGTCTCACTAAGTTGCCAATGCTGGTCTTGAACTCACAAACCTCCTGCCTCAAAAATTTTAGATATTTATTTATATTTGGTACTAGGGATTGAACCCAGGGGCACTGAACCACTGAGTCACATCCCCAGCCTTTTTAAAAATACTTTATTTAGAGATAGGATCTAGCTAAGTTGCTGAGGGCTTCATTAAATTGCTGAGACTGGCTTTGAACTGGAGATCCTCCTCCCTCAGCCTCTTAAGTAGCTGGGATTACAGGTATGCGCCCAACTCTAGATTTTGAAATGATAACTGACTGTGGTGGTTTGACTGTGAATAAAAGAATTCTTACAGGTCAGGTTTCCTAGGAAGAAGACTTGAAACAGAGATGAGCATGCAGGAAATTTACTGGAAACTGGCTTTGAGAGCAACACTTGTGAAAGAGTAAAAACATCAGGACTGGGCAGAAGGAAAAGCTGAACTGATAGGCAGCGACAACAAAGGCTCCCACCAATTTCAAGGGTAGCTCTAAAACTAGGATGTTCTTTCACAGTTGTCACAAATTGAGATGGGGATAACTGTACTCCTGCACATGGGCCAGGTTTTGGATATGGGTATTCCTGGAGAGAGAAATGGATCTTGGATAATATGAGAAATTCCTGAAGAGGAACTCAGTCATAAGCCCTCAGTAGCCAACACTGTTAGAACCAGGGAAATGGTCTTAAAGATGGCTCGGGAAAATGCGATGCAACTCCGTTTCAGGAATACTCCAGAAACTGGTTTTGTGAGTGCTAATATGCTTCTATAAATAGGCCAAAGAGCTATTCATTTTTTATGAAAGAAGACCATCTACTCAGACCAAGGTTAAAGAAAAGTTTGTATTACATGCCAGAGAGTTTGGGAAAATAATATCAAGACACCAGAAAATGGTAGACAGAAGCAGCAAGAGAATCTTCTTTGAGATTTTAATCGAGGGAAGAGACCCAGTTGAAGATAACTGCATGAAATAAAATACAGCTTCCAAGGTTTACCCTTCAATGACTTTCTGTTTATCCATTTGATGATAATAATCAAGTTTCATTGAAAACCAGTTGGAGGCCAATAAAAAGCCACATGATCAAAATGGATTCACTGAGGTTTTTCTAACTTGATTCTTACTAATACGTTTCAAAGAAGATAATCTTTCTCTTAATGAATCTTTATTATTTGCTGTAGAACAATATCTTGAAAGGATAAAAATGTTGCCCAAAGATAAATTCCACTTGGAATTTAAGTCTAATGTTTTAAAATGACATTCTGAACTCTGCTTGGTTCACTGAGCCTGAATGAGTAAAGAGCAGATTAATTGAGGGCAACATGGCTCCAATGGTAACAGAAATGCAGTGATGGGTTGGTTATCTGCCTTTTTCCTTGAAGTTATTAACATATCAAAAAATTAAAATAATAATATCACTAATATTCTCACCACCTCTTGCTGATAACTAATAATTAGTTAATAAATAATGATAAATATTTATTTATAGTCAGTTCGATGGGTTTTTCTACTTTTCTCATAATTGCCTTTCTAATTCATACATAATGATATTTCCATAGCATTTAACAACAAACGGCAAAAAAAAAAAAAAAAAAAAAAAGACTTGCCCTGGAGAAAAAAAAACCCCTGAGAATTCAGTGCTACAAAAATAAATCCTCAGGCAACTCTACAGGTGCTCAGTTGATCTAGTTCATATTTTTATTGGAGTGCAGACTTCAAAGGAAACTTCCTGAAACCTCACAAATGCTGACCTCTCCCAGAAGCCGGTAATATGAAGCAAAACAAAGCTTCCAACAACTCAGTTGCAATGAATTGTACTCGAGAACAGATAGTTCCTGTTAGAAGTAACCATACCCTATAATGTAACCCAGCGAGCTGTCCTGGATCACCACACTTGAGAATTTCAGGTTTGCCTCTCTGAAAATGCCTATTCTAGGTAAAAATCACTTTTTTCAATGGCTGTCTCATCAGAACAGAAATCACTGGCCTCCTATGAAACAAGGCATCTTAATGCCTAGAGGGGTGTATGAAAATGTCAATGAATATAGACTACAAATGGAGTGATTTAGAGGACTCCACAAAAATACATGAGCAATCTTTTTATCAGATAACAGAGAATGTAAAATACTCAGTGAATCTGCTGTCAAAGAATTGTTTTTATGTCATGTTTGGAATTGAGTGCCCTCATAAAAGTAAATATCTATGAAATTCTCCTTAGAAAACTATTCACTTCTTTATTTATTAAACACATATTTCCTGAATGCTTGCTATGTGCCAAGGTACTGTTGAAGGTGAATGTGATCATCAGTGCACAAACCAAAGATTCTTGTCCCATGGATCTTATATCCTACTGGAAAGAAACCAAATATAAATACAGTAAATGAGGAACTATGTTATGGAGCAGATTAAAGTGATGGGCTTATGGGGGAAAGAAAAGAAAAGAAAAATGGAATAGATGAAGATCAAGAATATTGGTGGGACAGATAGTCTACAGATACTCACTAAGGAGTCAGGGCAAGGCTCATTGAGAAAGGGGGTTTAGAACAAAGACCAGAAGGATGCAGAGAAAGATTATGACCATCTGGTCAAAGGACATTGCAGCCTGAGCAATCAGCCACACGAAATCCTGTCCGGCTGGTTTGGCAGAGGGGAAATCCAGCTGTGATGCAGGCCTCATAATAGTCCTGGCCAACCACACAAGAAACAAGCTAAAATGACCACTCAGAATTATCTTGAGCTAGGTCAAAATGGCCAGGCCTTTATTTTCCCACATTGACATGTCATCATACATAGATCCTCCTAAAATGGTTGTGGCCTTAAGCAAGATAGCCCTCTGCAGCTGAAGAGGAAGAGAGCTGTGGGATTATCTACTGACATCACTCCCATGAGCTTGGAAGGGAAAGGTTGAAGCTACATTTCAGTATCAGTCCCGATAGCCTCCCTATTTCCGTGTTCACCTGTGGTCTAACATTCCCCATTCCAATCAGCTGGAAGAAGTTAAAGAAGGAATCTGGGTTATCCTCGTATTATATGCACTGTCTTTACTCAGTCTAGTGCTAGAATCTAATCATATTGACATACCAATCTTCAAAAAAACCCAAAAGCAAAAACAAAAACAACTAGGTTATGTAGTCTTTATTCTTGATGGCCTAGAACCAGCAAGTAAACAAAAAGGATGCTGAAGAAAAGCTAGTAATTTCTGCTATTGTTACAGCCCTCAGGTGAATAGGGAAGAGAGTGTGGATTCACCACATGGAAAAATGTGTAAAAGGCAATCCTTTTAGTTCATTCAGAATTTTGTGCTTTGGGGCAATAGGACAGAAAAAAAATTCTCTTGAAGGTCTTCTAGAAAAGGAGGTTTTTGGGGAGAGGGGTGATAGCAATTATACAGATATGGGGTTGAACCTGTAAAGTTCGGAATTTAATAGGATCACATAACCAATCCATAGGCTGGTGTGGCTGGGGTGAGTCAGTTGCTATCTATGAGGCATAAATCACTGTAGAACTGCTTTCTTTTGGAAGCTTTCCCTTAGCTCGAGTCTTCAGATTTGTCAGTCTTCTTTATTGGCTCTTCTTTCCATTCTTGATCCTTCAATATTAGTATGCCTTTGCCTTTGTTGAGTCATATAACTCTGAAATATGATGACCTTCATGCCCTGAACATCACCAATATATTGAACAGAATGAACTTGATGGGGTATAAACATTAAAGATTTAATTTTTCTCCCATCTCTGTCCTCTGTGTTGTATCAGCTCTTCATTCTAGGTAGGTCCTTCATGTGTCAAGTGGATCCCAGAGCTTGCTCAATGCTTTGAGTTATCAAAAAAAAAAAAAAAAAAAAAGCCAGTAGAATTGAATTTCCACTTTCCCACCTTCAAAATCAGCCTTTAATTAACCCTTCCTTCCCCCTTCTTTTTCAGGAGGTTGCAGGTGGCTAGAAGGAAAGGTAGGGATTGGCTTCTGTATCTGTCTCCCTCTGGCTCTGTCTGTTTCTGTCCTCTGAGACTGATTCTGCCAATGTGATGGGTGCTGACCTGTGCCTTATGGATGATGAGGGAGATTTTCTCTGGGTACATCTCAGAGTCACACTGTTTCCTCTAGAGTTAAGTATCTCTTTTGGTTTTACTTCCAACATCTGCTCTGAAAGGATATCACCTCTTTTAGATGGTAACTGCCTGGACAGCTTTATAGCTTCTGCTTTGTCCTCTAGCCTCCTTCAGTATTCTATTTCCTGCACATAATTTCACACATTCACAACATTTATGTTTCATTGGCTCTTAGATCTCAAAGGAAGAGGAAAGAATGGGTTAAACCACACAGATCTCAATTCTTTCCTTCAAATTCACCTTCAAATGAGGAGGAAAGCGAGAACTCAAGTGCTGTTACTCTAATAGAGGCCCCATAGCATGGAAACATCAGGTATATGGAAAAATATTCCTGACTCACATTCTACATGTAACTACTATACATCTCTACTTAAACCTGATACACATATATTGAAAATAAAATTTATCGTATTAGACTCAAATCATTTTTAATACATTTCCTACTTCAGAATTTTTTTTTCTATGTTTACTTTCTATCATCCATGTAATTATTCAGATTAGAATTTAGAGAATTATGTTGGACCTTCCTTGACTTTCCCCATACCCCAATCACCAAGATATTTACCTCTTATATTTTACTTCCCTCTATAATCTTGCTATTTCAGCTGCTCTAGTTGAGGCTGTCACTATTTGCATTATTACAGTAACTTCCTAATAATTTTCTCTATATCCAGGTTCCTCAATCCCATCTTGGCCATACTTTGTCTGAAATGATCTTTTGTAAATCCAGATTTCATCAAGTGATGGCTCTGCTTAAAAGGCTCCAGCAGCTCCTCATCATACTACTGTGATATTTATCAAAGTGGGTTCTTACATCACCTATGATGGGAATCATTTAAATGGCATATTAAAATTACAAATGTCTGAGCCCTACCGCAGACTCAATGAAGAGGTAGAGGTCTGTTATTAGCCAGGAGGTTAATAATTTCCCTGTTCGTATCTTGACTGTGCCTATGTGATACTTCCTGGCACACTGCACTTTAATTATTCACTTATAAACGATCCTCTTCTTCTAGATTGTGAGAGCTCCTTCTTCATCTTGGAGTCCACCTCACAAAGACATTGTTTGGCACAAAGTAAACAATCAAGAATGTGTGAACTTAACCACACGAAGTAAACTAAGACTTTAGAGGATATGAATAAAGTTCTTAAAGAATCAGAGATATAGTAGGGTGAACACAAAATGAACATCAAATCTCAGATTAGAAGGCATTTTTTGATGCTTGAAGGACATGTTGTCTAGATTAAATAAATTAAAAATTTAAAAATGTGTTTCTTCAAGAGGTAGAACAAAAATATGAACAATTTGTTAGATATTATATCAATAAAATTTATTAAATAAATTGATATTAGTTAGGATTTTTGTTTTGGGATGAAAGGAATAGAAGCCCAATTCAAACTAACTTAAAAATAAAAAGAGTGTCTTTATTGGAAAATGACTGGAGTAATTAATGGAATTCAAGAAAAGGAACCATAAGAACGAATCCACAAATTCTCCTTTTGACTCTCTGCCCCTCTCCATACATCAGCTTTACTTTTGCAATAGAAACCAGCTTTCCTGTTTGCAGCCCACATGTCAGTAGGAACAATTCCTGAGTTAGCATTTATAGTCTAGTACCTAGTCAGAGATGATCTGTTTCTCAGTTTCAATTTTAAAATTCCTGAGAAAGGGAGTGATAGACTTGTTTAAGGCCAGATACTCACCCTTGAACAGATTAATCATGACTTGGGGCAGTGTCACATTATAGAATATTGCAAATCCTCCTGCAGACCTATAGATTGGGCAATGGGGTGAAGCAATTCCTGGAAAATAGTTGCTGGGTAGACAAAACAATAGGTGTGTGTTTGATGAAGGATTAGATAAGAGATGACATATTCATAATAAAACATGAAGGTTGTTCAAGGTCTAACAGCAGTCTCTGGAGTTTGACAGAAAATTGCAAGGTATTCTTGGTGTTACTGTAAGAAAAGATTGTTTAGAATCCTTGTGTGAGACAGGGTGGCATTTCTTGTGTTCTAATCATTTTATTACATTGTCCCAGCCAGGGTAGAAGCACTGTTTTCATTGCTACCTTTAATGAAAAGGATTTAATTATGATTTAAATTTCATTTGCTGCCATGTTGGGGAAGGTTCCAGAAGAGATAAACTATGGATTATAGTTTTGACTACATTATTTAGTTCTAAATGAGGATTCAGATGATTTCGTAACACCTACCTCCTTCTCAGATCTTGATGACAACCATAGTAGATTTGCTATTAACTGACTACAGCATCTGGGAGTTAAGAACCTTTTTTTAAACTCAAAATTTTTTTTGATACTACCTACTTTTTTTGTTGTTTGTTTCTGTACTTCAGCAAAAAGAAAAATCCTTTCTAAAAAGTGTAAAGACTGTTATTACAAATGTTGTTTTTATGCTAAAATAGGAAACAAAAAATCCTGAGTGTCAAAGTGTGGAAGAATATGTTTCTGGCCTAATTTTTAAAAGGAAGAGAAAGTGTGATCACAGTGAAATTATCTCTGTAAATGTCACCATCAAGTGAATGGCTTCTAGTCAGTAGAACATGTGTGGGG
The DNA here is from genome assembly GCA_020662805.1 of Glaucomys volans. Classification (NCBI taxonomy): domain Eukaryota; kingdom Metazoa; phylum Chordata; class Mammalia; order Rodentia; family Sciuridae; genus Glaucomys; species Glaucomys volans. Next base: position 449,540 of record JAJEJO010002820.1, on the reverse strand, counting down.
TGGGGTGGGGTGGGGATCAGGGAAAGTGAAGAATATGTTTAGATCCACTTTTCAATGCCCCCAGATCCAAACACTGCATTTCATTGTTCCTCATATACTACACAACTTTTTAGATAGCAGCAGTGAAATCACCGTCAGACCCAGGGAAATGTGACCTCACCAACGTCAGTGTTCACTGCTCATTTGTGCCTCTTGTGGGTTGAGGAAAGAGGAAACATATATCAAGCTCCCCTGCTCCTGGTGGGTCAACTTGCTTATTTTCTTCCTGGGCTTTCATGTTTCCTGGCTCTGGTCCTGTTTGCATTTCTGGGACTGTGATTTAAGCCATTAGCTCTTTCCATCAAGGTCTGACCTTCATCCTGCAGTCTTGTCATTCATTCATTTGGTTTCTACTATGAGGTTCACATTTTGACATAATGATCTTTTCAAGCAGCCGCATCAATGATAGCATTTACATTCCATTATAATTATGATTCTATTTCCTTTAAATAATCAATGCTCAACTCATAAAGGTGAGGTTTTTAGAAATTATTTGTTGTCAGTGAACTTTTATTTTATGTATATGTGGTGCTGAGAATCGAACCCAGTACCTCACACATGCTAGGCAAACACTCTACCTCTGAGTTACAACCTCAGTCCAAAGGTGAGTTTTATGAATTTTGGCAGATTTAAATTATTTCTGTCTACTTTTTCATTTTAGATATTTTATTATCAAGATGTCACATGTTTACAAAAATCTGTGTGTTCTCTCTGTGAATGTAACTTTAAAAAAATGAATGATAGACAAAGTAAATGTGCTCTAAGCTTCTGGGTAATTACTCCATCCAGTGTGTGCAGTTTAGGTGAGAAAACTTATAAAGCTTTTGTCAGTCATACAGAGGGACAGAAGGCCTAAGGAGGCAGGACCATTAAGATTCTGAAAGACTTTGCACAAAGAGGGGGAGACACAGTCCCCAGCAAAACCCAGATTCACTTGTTTGGACCTGCCTGGTATTAGTCATTTGTCAGCCTGATTATACAGTAATCAGAAACTTAACAGTAAGAAATTACACAGTGCTAAGAAATCTTTGAAATGAATTTGTCCCTATATTTATGGCTTTAGTTGTGTCATTATTTTTGTAGCATTTCTGTTGTGGTTTAAATTAATACTTTAATGTGTTCTACATTTCCTTTGTAAATCTCTTCCCCTAAATTCCTCCTGAATGTTTTTAAGTTAGGAGTTTATAGATAGAGCAAAGTGAGTTCTAAAAAACATTTGTTAAATGAGCAAATATAAATAGAATAATGGAGCCTTTTATCTATGGGTTTATAACTTTTGTGTGTGTCTGGATCCCTGGTAGTCTAATGAAGCCTATGATCATTTCTTACAATAATACTTTTAATGTATAAAATAAAATATATAAGGTTGCAAAGACAATTAAATATATCGAAGCAAGCTATCAAAAATACTTTTGAAAATGAAGGTGTAGGCTGGGCACAGTGGTGCATGTCTGTAATTCCAGTGGCTCAGGAGGCTGAGGCAGGAGGATCATGAGTTCAAAGCCAGCCTCAGCAGAAGTGAGGCACTAAACAACTCTGTGAGACCCCGTCTCTAAATAAAATATAAAATAGGGCTGGGGATGTGGTTCAGTGGTCAAGTGCCTCTGAGTTCAATCCCTGGTACCCCCCAAAACCCAAAAAACAAAAAAAAAAAGAAAGAAAATGAAGGTGTAGTAGTTCATAGACTTCTTTATCAACTGATTAAAAAAATTATCCAATATCACGACTCAAAATCACTCTAACTTTGAAGCACAGATGAATGTGATGATATTTTGAGATATCTGTAACAATTGTAATGTGATATGAAAGCATCTGAAATCCACATCTGTGCTAAGGTTGCCATCTCTTGATATTGCTAGCATTTGCGTCATGACCCTGGGCCTGTGTCCTTTCTTACCTGAGTTGTAAAGCAACTCTACTTGTGCATAAAGTGTCTCAAAGTCTCTCATGAAAGTTGGCCTTCAGACTTTTATTTTTCACTTTTTATTTCTGCAAGCAACTCTCAAAAGGTCCTCTATTTCCACCCTCTCCAGAGGTCTTCGGACAAGTCAAGGAATTCTTATCACCACCCTACCCTACCAAATTAACAAAATCATAAAAGATACAATTCTGATTTTGTCTTTCCCTTCCTTGGTATCATCCTATTTATTTGGGATTTTTTTCTCAAGCATCCTGGTTTTGGAATTGGTATTTATTCTGTCTCCTTGTGCTCACTGATGTCACTGCTCAGGTGTTATGCTGCCAGATATACACCATCTGTCACCCAGCTGGTTGGAATGATGGTTTTAGCTGCCCCTGGGCTCACCAGGCAGCCACTTACATCTAAATGTCAAACATACAGGGTTTGGTAGGTTGCAACTACATTTTAGGGTGGACCTCATGATAAATCCTTTTCTCTATAATTTGACCTCACTTTAAATATTATAGATATTCTCAGGTCAATCTGGGCAGTCTCCATTTCTCTTCACAGTCTTCAACAAATCCCAGCTTGGTTTCTCTGTGTCCTTTATCCCATCCCCTTTGGAGAACTAAAGAACTATGTTCTTTCTGTTGCTCATCATGAATGGACACTGTAATGATTAATTTTATGTATCACTTTGACATGTCTAGATATACAATTGTTTCATCAAACACCAGTTTAATTGCCACTGTGGAGACATTTTTAGTGTGGTTAAGATTTAAATCAATAGACTTTGAGTAAAACAGATTACTTTCCATAATGTGGGTGGGCCTCACCCAATCAGTTAAAGACCTTAAGAGAAAAGATTAAGGTCTCCCAAGGAAGAAGGAACTCTGCCAGCAGACTTCTTCGATCTCAAGACTGCAACACTGATTTTTCCTGGGTCATTGGCCTGCTGACCGTTCCCACAGATTTTGAACTTGCCAACTCCCACAATTTTAAGAGCCATTTCCTTCAATTCTTTCAGGGAGAATCCTTCTTTACCTTTTCCAGTTTCTAGGGATCATTGGCATCCCTTGACTTTCTTGTGGCTACATCACTCTAATCTTTGTCCCCATCTTAACACTGCTTCTCTGTGTCTATGCCAAATACTCCTTTGTATTTCTCTTACAAGAACACTTTGATGGCATTTAGAGCCCACCTGGAAAAATCAGGGTAACCTTATGTCAAGGTAACATTTAGAGCCTGGGGATTAGGACATGGACATACCTTTGGGGGGGCGGATTTTCAGCCTACCACAGTAGCTTCTTTGAACATCCAAATCCTTCTTCAACCTTTCTTAGTTGCAATGGCAGTTTCTAATAAAAGTTCTACCTGAAAAATGGAGTTCTTCGAAGTAGTTTAACATAGCACAGAAAATGTACAATTTTCTACAACTATTATTTCTACAATTATTCCACAACCTGGGGGTTGAGAAATATACCAAACCCAGGCTGTGACATTCATTTTCTTAGCAGAATTCTTTGCAGATTTAAAGATGTAGGGAAGAGACAACTAGACAACTGCCCTTGTTTAGAGGGAATGTTTTCATCCCATTAGAGATCTTTGTTAGGAAATTTAACATCATTCATTGGTTAAATTTTTCCAGGCATTTTCTCCTAGAAGAGTAATCTATGAGGGAGAATCAGTGTCATTCCTTTTGGTTCCAATCCTTGCAATCAATATCTTTAAAATTGAGAAATAAATTTTGTGCTCAGTGGGATCACCGATGAATTTGAATATTAACATGTTACACTTACTGGTGACACTTCCTAGTGAAAAACACCAGTTATATCAATACATATAAAAATAAACAGTAAGAATTATGGTTTTGTCAGACTCAGAAAATCAAGGGACAAATGTTTTCTCTCATATGTGGAAGCTAAAGTAAAATAAGGGGAAGAGGTGATGGTGGGGATGAGATATCACAAAGAGAGTGGGAAGATCAGTGGAGTAAAAGCAGAATAAGAGGGATGGAGGAGGAAGGAAGGGATAGGGAAAGAAATATGGAATGAATCTCACAGAATCATGTTATATGCTCATATAAATGTACTAAAGGGAATATCTCCTTTAGTATATGCAGAGAGTACCAATCAAAGATAAATAAATAAAAGTGTGAAAGGAAGATCAGTAGAATAGAGGAGAGAGAAAAGGGGCTAGGGAGGAGGTGAGGAAAGGGGAGAGGGATTGGAAATTGAAATCAAATTCCTTGAATGTATAATTATGTCAGAAGGAACCCAGATACTATGTAAAAATATAATGTTGTAATTAAAAAAAAAAAGAGTTATGGCTTTGTCTTGACTTTAAATGTTTTGAACTTAGGAAAATCTGATTTCTAGATCCCATTTTCATTGACCAATGCCTATCTGGGTGAACTCTCACATCCTTTGCGTATGTGTATCATCTCCCACTTCATTTGGGGATGGGAGGCTATTCCTCTGTCTGCATTGTTTTCCTAGAGGATCTCCTTGATTTTATTATAGGGTGTTGCTTAGGACATTGAGTAAGGAGGTAAAATTCTCTCTGAGAGTAGAAGCGATGACACTTTAGGAAGTATTACTGGTGAGAACTGCTCTGCCTGTGTGCCTTCATTGGCTGCTATTTTGAGTTCACATTATCAGCAGGAACCAGAAATGTGATTCTTCCTTGACCCTCAATTTTAGCCGAAAATGTATACTGAAAAAGGCATATGGATAGGGGAAATAGAATTAGAAAATACCAGTAGTGACAAGATAATCAACGTGCTTGACTAAAAACATTTTACTATTTTAAAATATCTCTGAGTCTTCATTTTAATGCTACAATGAAATTGTACTCTCAAACATTTTTTGGTTTAGTGAGGCAGACAGTAGTCTGTGTGGCACAGCAACTCCTCAGGATTCCACATAAAATATTATGTATCAGAAATTATAATATCCTTATGTTAAGCCATGTGACTTCAAATTTTTTTAAAGAATGAGATGAACTATACCTTTCCTTCTTGGATTGAAGCAAATTGAACTTTGCTATTAAACATGCTGATTATAGTATTTTCTTACAGTGTAATTCATTTTTATGAATTTTAAAACACCAAAAATCTTTGAAATAACTCAAGAAATACTTTTTTTGTTCTTTTATTAAAACAATTTTATGCACCAAAAGTCCTTTGAATTTGCTTTCTTTTTCTTTAGTTTAACTCCAAATGTAATGTGAACACTGAAGCACTGAAAAGAGCTGCGTATATATGTACACATTCAGAGTTCTAATCAAAAGAAACTTATGAAAAAGATTACAGTATTCCATTTGCTTATCAAGAAAAATTTTAATATATTCCAAGTTTGTTATTTGTTAGTTATTACAAAAGCCCTCTGAAGCTAAATGTCTTGTGAATCTATTTCTAATCTTATCTAACCTACCTACCTACCTACCTAATGTTTGATATATTGACAGGCTCTTTTCTCACTGTTTATCAGCAATTCAAATTTGTGCTTATAGTTAAACTACCCAAGTGCCCACTAAAGGACAAATACTGTCATTTTAGGTTAATGTTTAAGGTGGAGTTCAGGGATTTGAGATAGGGATAGTTTCAGGGGAATCAACATGCTCAGATGATAAATTGAAAAAATAATTAAGGGAAGCTATCACATTAGGTTAAAATTTAATGTTTATTATAAGACTGAATACCATGATTATTGTCCTAGTTCTTTCTCTGACATTAAAATATGCCTAGGAATCAACTAACTCAATCATATAGTAGACAGAGTACAGACTTTGGAGTCAGATAGCCTTGGATTTGAACTGAAGATCTGTCCCTTTTTTTCCCCCACGTCTTGGTAAATTAACCAATGTTTGTATGCTTCTATTTCTCCATTTTAAACAGACAGATTATTATCTTTTGTAAATTAAGTAAGAGCATGTATGTAAAATGCATATGCATACATATACTGGAATACCTGATGTACTTTATAAATATTAATTCTTTCCTACCTTTTAAAGATTGGAGTCAAATTCAAGTAACTTTAGATATATTTTACTAAAGCAAAAAGTTGATAAAATACACATTCCTAAAAGAAACATGTAAATATGTTTTAGTGTGTTAGCAATTTGTGTGTGTGTGTTCTAGAGATATTTATTCAGAATTATAGGAATCCAGCTTGACATGACTACAGGTGTCTTGTTTGTAGCTGCCGTTTCACCCACCAGGTGAACCTGGCACACATCCAAACCCTATAGGACAAAGTCATTAAGATAGTCAACCAAAGGGTGGGGGGTACAGCTCAGATGATAGAGCACATGCGCAAGAGCACATACCCAGCACTACACACACACACACACACACAAAGATATTCATCTGAGTGTGGTGTACACTGATGTCTGGGTGACAGGCTGTATTAGCAATTAAACTGGAGCCTCTAAACTTTTTCTTTTAATCATAATTGTTTATAATGTAAATAAAAACTATGACATAATAATGATAACAGACATTCATTGAATACTATAGGCCTTACATCTGGTTATATGCACGATCTCATTCAGTCCTCACAATGATCTCATGAGGCAAATACTATTATCTCAATTTTAGAAAAGTTCAGTAATTTGCCCAAAGTCACACAATTGGTAAGTGGCAAGGGTGGGACTTAGACATAGATGTACATGACTTTGGGATGTGCATCAGGACTAAGATGTGGCAGTGGAAATAGGAGGGGATGAACAAAGAAATATTAAGAGATAATGTAGGAGGCACAGTGGCACACAGCTGTAATCCCAGCTACTCTGGAGGCCAAGGCAGGAGGATCACAAGTTTCAGGTGATCTGTTCAGATATCCAGGTGTCAGTCTGGGAAATTTAGCAAGAATCTGTCTCAAAATAAAATTAAAAAAAAAAAGGGCCAGGGATACAGCTCAGTGGTGAAGTGCTTGTCCAGAATGTGCAAGACCTTAGGTTTAAAAGGAAAAAAAAAAAAAAGCCCATGGATTAGCTATTTGTGCTGTTTGAAAGAAAGTGTGGAGTCATGTCAGTGAGCATGTTACTGTTGGTGTCCTTCTAGGTAGAACAGTTTAGCTGTAAGTAAAAAAGTCCTTATGAATTAACTTAAATGCCCCCCAATCCCACTACACAAAGAATTTATTGTGAGGCTCAGGGTGACCCATAGAAGTGCAGCCAGGAATCCAGCTGTTGCAGGAACACAGGAAGTATTTTCTTTATCTTCTCTGAACATGTTTCACTCATCTACATGAAGATGGGCTTCTCTAGCTTCCAACACATATGGAACAACTAATTCATAGCTGGTCTTCACCTTTCAAATTTGCATATTTCAGGCTCAACTGTATATAGAGAGAGTCTCTCTTTCTTATTAATTTCAAATTCCCAGTTCAGAGAATCAGGCTGACCCAGAGAATCAGGTGGCCCCAGTCTAAGCAACTGTTGCCAGGGATGCAGGGTTATATATCACAAATTTAAGCTTCTGAGAAACACTCAAGTGAGGGAATGATCCCTAGAGATTGCCCCTGGAGGGTATAGGCACAAAACCCTGTATATGACTGGCATGGTGTCATTCATTCAGAGGAAATGCCTAGAGTTCTGGGTAGGGGAGGTATCAAGGAGGTGGTGACTGAAGGCCTTTACTTTGGAAATGTCTATCCTATTTATGGGGAAAATCTTGAGATTTTAATGATGAGTTGGAAATAGTTTCACATTTCAAGATTTGCTGTCATCTTCCTGCTGTGACATCATCAGTATCAATACTTCATATCATCAAAGACATGTACCCATCATGCCTTTCACCTCCTAAATTTCACTTGACTAGAGAGGGCTTTAGGTTCAGGCAATGGAGTGCTACAAGGTAATAGGGTGCTCTCATCCAAAGGCCAGTTTTTTGGGAAACTTTGATGTGGCAACCGTAAGAACTTGCTATTTTAAAGTTGTAAATTCTTTTTACTTTTTAAGGGTTGAGCCAAACTTGCTTCTGGGACAGATGTTTCCTTTATTTTGGAAAAAGTCCCACTACAAAGCAAATTAAATTCTTTCCCATTGTACTTGGTAGGGGCGGGGGACCTTAATGCAGAGGAGTAACTCAGAAACAGATGCATCCAATAGAGCAGCTCTGTTTAGTAAAATAAAATGAATATAGCTTTTAGGGAACCTATGTCTCCTCCACGGACATTTCCCTTGGAAATGGGACTTGGGCCTCTATTCTAACTCTCTTCCAAACTACCACTCCCCATAGGGTGAGTCCTCAGGGCCATGGAGCATGCCTACATGAAGCCTATTTTCCCTCTTCTTGCCCACATTCTGAATATGGAGGACTCTGTCCACACACCCCTGAACTTACTCCTAGGGTCTGCGTGGGCCTCTTTACCAAGTCTGATTTCTTGAGAACAGTCCTAGGTGGTGGGCAGAGTGGGGTAGAGGCGGATATAGACAGAGCTTCAATGAGCAATGTAGAGTGAGCACAAATAAGGCTTCATGAGACAAAGGATGGAGCTGAATGAAGGGGAAGCAGTGTAGACCAGGGCTGTCTTGCCCCGGCACTACTAATGTTATGGGTGAGGCTCTCCTCAGAGAAGTAGTTCTCAAACATCAGTCTATAGAAGAATTCCTGGAAGGGTTTGTTTAAAATATGGATCTCCTGGGCCCTGCTACCCAAGATTCTCAGACAATGGGGTCTGACATACTGTGCCAAAGTCAGTATTTTAATAAGTACTCCAGGGACTATACACTGGAAAATACTTCTTTTGAAATTTTAATTTTTTTTTCAATTTGAACTTAGAAACCTGGTACTTATTTACTTGTTCTTGCAGAGGTAGTATATATGTGTATATTTGTTCTTGTCCAAGAGTTTTCCCTCTGGATGCCAGCTGTGGAGCCCTCCAAAACTGTGGGAGATACACTTAGGGTTGACACCTCATTGTTTGTTTGGGAAGTTCCCTGGGGAAGCCTCAGTGTGGCATGGCCTGGTATAGGTAGCAGAAAATAAGGGCGTGGGAAGTGAGTTTTAGGCTTGGGGTAAAGGGAAAATCTTCCTTTGAACTTGACACCTTATTCAGGAATCCAAGTTGTGGAAATATTTGGATCATTCTTGGAAGTAGAAGTGAGCTGCCCTCTAATCATGAAACAGGCCTACTCTGAAGGTTGGACCCCATGATCTCTAGCCATCACTTCTAAAGGCAGTGTAAAAAAGTGCTGGATGTTTTTCCCTCTTTTCCAACCTAAATATAGGCAATTAGGTAGTAGCAAGGAGGAAACTGGTGTCCTTTTTTTCTGGAGGCTAGAGTGGTGGTAGGGAATTTCCTCTGGGTCCCAAGATTGTCAATCTCAAGAGGCCATAATCACTGAGATGGTGTCATGGTGGGAAAAGAAGGAGGACAAACATAATGGTGTATTCCAGAGCACACTGGAGATAGTATTTGATAAACCTCGAAGTAATTGGGGGACACTTAGAAGAGAGCTAGTTTCTAGCAATTTAGTTGAAATAACTTGTACCTTTGGAAAATGGCCTGACATTATTTGATAGTCAAAGGCAGGCGTCAGGGACTTTTGGGACACCTTCATGGTTGTTTTGAAGGTTTCTTGGCATTTTTAATCCTCTGACCACATTTTGATGGGGAAAATGCTTTGTACTGCTTCTGTGTGGAACTCTGAACAGAACAATTCATTTCTGTACTACTTGGAGGGCCAGCCTGACATCATGGTAGCTTTTCTAAGAATGAAAAGGGACTATTCCAGTGATGCACTTTGCTGTGGAAATAGTATGGTTGGGAATTCATTGCCAGGGGTAGAGATGCTACACAAAATAAGGAGAGTTTGGAGGCTGTCAGGAAAAGGAGCAGATTATCTACAAAATGGAGTTTGATGGAAAAGATAAAAATGAAATGGGGGGGGGTGAAAGTGAAGTCTGAATACCAATAATAGATTCACATTTCCATGCTTAACCAGGACTTCATGAAACAGTCTACAGTTAATCAAAAGGGAATTGATACCTGAGAATCTTGAAAGCCCCCAGCATTTTCAGAGAGGAAATATTTTGGGAAATTCACAGGACCATAAAAAATGAAAACTTATGTGGTTGTTTAAGCTAGAAGGACATAGCTTCAGAAACTCAGGAGACGAGATAAAACCTGACCTCACCTGGAGCTCACCCCAAAATTTACTGCTTTAGTCTTGGAAGAAGAACCCAGGCTGAATCCTCTATGACAGATAGCCTGGGTCATGATCTTAAGGGATAAGTTTTATGCCTGTGCTTGGGTAAAAACTTTGTAGGCCCAGGAAAGCCCAGAAACAATGAACTGATAAATCCAAAACCTATAGTTTAATATTCTTATGTTAAATTTTAGAGCAAGTTTAATAATGGCATATAATCAAGTTACTTTTCTATGTTCTGTTTGTATTTAGCTTAAGAGGATTTGAGCTTCCAAATTTAAAGATATGGTTTATTAGATTTATAAAACTGCTTAAGAGAAAGAGTTTATTTTTTTTATATTGACTTTTCAGGTGATGGAAGTGTTTGTCATACTTTGGGAGTCTGGGAGAATCTCATTAAGTGTATAAATATCTAAAAACTTATGAGATTTTGGGTTGTCAAATGAAAGAGATTTTTGAGCATTAATCAGAAAGTATGAATAATTGCTCTTATTTGATATAAAAATTGATGAAAATACATTTTAAAAGTTTAATACATTGTGTATTAATAAAAGTAAGTAATTAAAATATGCTTCTCTGTACATAAAAGTCCCATTAGAGAGGCTAGGGTTGTGGCTTTGTGGTAGAGCACTCACCTGGCATGTGTGAGGCACTGGGTTTGATCCTCAGCACCACATGAAAATAAATAAATAAAATAAAGGCATTGTGTCCATCTACAACTGAAATTAAAGTTCCATCAGATAAAATCTCACTTGAATCTCCCATGTTAGAATCTTCCTGCTGAGAATAGAAGTAGTGGTAGTTTTACCTCATGGGGTTGTTAAGAGATTTAAGTTCAAATAGTGTTTGGTATATACTAGGTATCCAATAAATGAATATTATTATATTGCTATGAATTTTAAAATGAAAAACCTCCCGTGTACAGTAAAAATAGCCACACATCTCAGCTGGGGCACTGAAAAGAGGTCTGGGTAAGGGACTCAGATGGAGGGCCACAAGTGACTTTGGTTCACAGTACCCGAGGCTTCCCTTGATTCTTAGCTGTTACCTGGATCTTGAAAACCCACATATGATTTAAAAATATTTTTTACTTGAATTGTTTTAAACTATCTACTAATCATGCCACATTAACCTAACACTTTAAGTAGCAAACTTCCTAAAAGAAAAGCACAGATGTGTGGCTCTGTATGGATGTTTGCACTGGTGGTAAGGAGGTTACTATAAGCAAACTGGCTAAACATGAATTTAAAAAAAAATTTTTGAATTCACAAGAAGGATAAAGATTACTTTTATGGTCAGTGGATGACAACAGTTCGGTTAAAGCATGTGATTGCTACACAGTTATATGAAGTCAGTTATATAAAGAAGTCATGTATGGAAACTGTTGATATCAAAGTTGAATTTTGAATTAATAAGATAATTGGGCAACATGTATTTATAGTTCATCCTCTTTCAATACAAGAGAAATAGAGGGAGTGAGAAGAAGTTGCCTTTAACTACCCACATCCCACATTCTACCCACATCAGAAAATCTTTTTGTGCTCCCACATGCTGGGAGGGAGTTAATGTGTTACCAGATATTAAATACCAATGGAACTTGCCATTTGTGCAATGGTGAATACAGTACCAAAACTCAGGTGGAAATCTTATTAAGCCTGAAGAAAGTCAGAGTATAGTTAGCATAAATCCATGGTTAAAAGACCCATGGAATTTGGGAATTACCAACTCTTTTGTTAATTGTTGCTTTTTGTTTTAAATTAATAGTCCATATGCTGCTACAAAATCATTGAATTATATAACACTTCGCCCCTTCCAAGTCTCCTACCTACTTCTAATGCTTCTTCTCAACAGGACCCATTTGGTTTTGCTTTTCATAAAGACTCCCAAGGAAGAGATTTTATGACTTCCCTTGTTACCGCTTCCATAGCTGTCAGCCCGCATCACCAGGAAATCTTTCCTTTGGTCTCTTAGGAAACTCCCTTAAAATTAATGAGTGACTAAATCATGCTCCTGAGTGGGAGGGAAAGATAATGGAATATGAGTCTGCCAAAGGAAAGGTGAATGGAGCCTCAGTTCATTATATGACATCTGAGGTTTCCGAAGGGGTGAGGCAACTTCTACAGATAAATCCCAGAGAGGAGATTTCTGCCTGGGATATCCTCTTTGTTTTAAGGAAAGCAAAATGGAACTAAGCCCAAGAGTACTACTGTAAAACACTGCAGAATCTCAGTTTACTTCTGAAAACTTTAGGAATTTTGGAACAATAATGTATATATTGTTTAAGTATATATTATAAGAGATTTAAAGTTATATCCTCTTACTTTAAGGATTATATATCATGTAAATTTGTATATATTCATAAATATTCAGCTTCTAGTGATCACTTAAACATTCTAACATATGATTAAAAATAGAATGGTTTATTAAAATGTCAGGTTGCTGATTCAGGGTGGGAGATTATGGGGAATGGCTCTTTAAGAAATGGCTGGGGTAAGCTAGTGCCATCACGTGTCATGACCATTAAAGGCAAGAACAATATGTTTCCAAATGGAAACAAATCAAGAAAGAGAAAAAAGATATGAATAGAGATAAAAAATCAAGTTAAAATTTAAATTAGATGACTCCTGGAAACTTGATTAGTTGCAAAGAAACGTTAACAGCTATTTAAACACTAGAGAAAGGTTTCTAAATTGGGTCTTGGGAATGATAAAATGGGCCAGACTAAGAAAATCTGTAGCCAGAAATCTGTGTTCATAAAGAACCCTAGAACAAGGCTGAAAGTTGGGTATTTGAACAACATTAATCCACGCAGAGTTTGAGGCGGAAAAAGGTAAGATCCAACTATCATCAGCACTTTCCAGTACATTCCATAAATGTGGTTTCTGCCCTAGTAGAAGCAGTCAGGACAATACATTGCTGACAAACCCAACTGGCAGAAAATCAGATTGAGGCAAGAAGAACAGGTGAGGCAACCACTGGTCGTAGGAAGCTTCAGAGCTCTGTGTCAGGTGTCAAAGGTTGATGAGTAGAACATGGATCTGATGTCGACCCCCATCAACTGGAACCTACCTGTAGGACACACCCCCCTCAAATGTTCACAGTGGCCCTGCAGGGTGAGGGTTCAGAGTTTTTGGGGTCAGGTCTTGAAATCTGTATTTTATTCTTTAATAAAAATGAGTGCAGGGCGGGGTGGGGGACAAAAGTATTATCTGCTGATTGACATCACAATAAAATAAGGAACCAATGAAAGCCCCTTTTTCTTTTTTTCCCTCCCACCTTCCCTAGAATTAACCACTCCTTACAGGTTTTCTTTGTGCACATAAAAATATATCCATATTATCTATACAGATGTCTCAGATGTGATAAAGAATTATTAAGTAACATTCACAAAAAGGAGTCTTTCCCTAGTTGGAACTCAGATATTTGATGGTGACAATAAAGAAATCGAATTCAAAGAGATAGAACTTAAAGGGGCCTGAGAGGTTTTCTATCAGTCAGGGTCTCGCAGCAGCAAACAGATGGCAGCACTCAAGCTGGGTCACTATGAGGAACTTCCTTAAGGGGCTGTTTACAAAGGGGTGAGCAGAATTTAAATGCTGAAGTGCCCCAGAGCCGATTACAACTGGGAGCTGGTATTCCCCTAGGCCTCATGGGGCAGGGGGTGGGGCTGCTACAGGAACCCAGTCAGAGGGTTCCCCTACCAGGAACTGTGCCACCAACTCAGCATGGAGGTCATAGAGGAAAAGAGCTTGACCTCACTCTCCTCCCTTCCCTCTGCCTCTGGCCAAGCCTCCCCACTGGCCCATCCCAGTTGGAAGCAGGAGGCAAAGGAGACTGGTGATACTGTCCATCTAGGTCAACCATGCAGGCCACAGAGCAGCCTCAAAGATATTCAGCACAATGTGTTCCTCAAAGTGTGTGTCTTAGGAGACAGGAGGAGGGATGCAAAAACACCAGAGCTCTGTACACAAAGGAAAAGAGGTTGGTATTTAGAGAAGGCCAAGTTCTGTCACTGTGCTATTGCTCTTGGTAGGGGTAATGACAGGAAGAGAGAGAGACGGAGGGAGGGAGGGAGGAGGAGGAGGAGGAGGATGGGAAGGAGGAGGAGGGGGAAAAGGAGAAGGGGGAAGAGGAGTTAATAGAGTTAATATCCGAAGGGTGGGACCGTAAATGGTTTTTATTTATTTGTGCTTTTTAGTATTTTCCAAACTTTCAATTATAAACATGCATTATCTTGTAGTAGTTTAGGGTTGGAAATAGGCCCTTTTCCTTTCTTTATTTACATTCTCATTTGGTGACCTCATTCATCCCGGTTGGTTTAAATATTATTCATATGCTGAAAACTCCTGCATTTATATTTCTAGTCAACACTTCTCTCCTGACGTCCAGCCTTACATGACCAACTGCTCCCCTGACCTCACCCCTTGGTTGTCTAACTGACATCTTCTAAAACAGAGGTCTTGATTACTCTCTCTTCTGATAATCGCCTGACTTCTTTCTCGGGACTGTGATTTATAAACATTTTGCCTGGTTAATTCATAGGGTACAATTTAAAAGGTACAAGAGGTTAACTATTGTAAAATATGTTCTACCCCAAATTTTGTTTCTCTGTCCACTGAGTTCTCCTCCCGAAAACATACCTGTATTTCTTTTTTGTGCAAATAAACATGGGTAAATATGCATCCTTTTCACTTTACATAAAAGTGAACACCTTTCATCCACTTAGTGTCTTACACTTTTCTGTCTCTCTTTTGCTGTGCTAGAGATGAAATCCAGGACCTCATGCGTGCTAGGCAAGTGCTCCACCACTGAGCTATATCCCCAGCCTACACTTTTCTCTTAATGACCAATCTTGGGAATATTTCTAATATATGCAGATCTGTTTATTCTTTTTAATGACTGCATAGCATTCTGTTTGTAGACAGGGCTAATTTCCTTTAAAATACCCTATTCTGAGGCTAGTCTATTCATATTACAATTATATTGTTATGAAAATTATAACCTTTTTGACTCATCAATGTATTATGGACATTCTTCCACATTAGTATGCGCAGAACTGCCACTTTTTAATCATAGTCTTCATGTTTTATAATATGAATGAGTCATAATTCATCCAATCATTCCTTGCTTAGGAACACCTAAGTTTTCTCCAGACTTTTGCTTTCATTAATGATACTATGATGGGCTTCTCCTCCCAACTTCCTATTCAGTGTTCACCATACTTTGTTTTTCTCCAGGGTGAACTGCTGGCCTATATTTCCCAGACTGCTTTCCAGGTAAAGGGGGCTTTGTGATCAAGTTTCACCAAAGAAACATGGGTGAAATTGATACTTCTCACCTCTAGTCCTGATCCACAAAAGTATCTGGTACCATCCTCCATATGTTCCTTCCTTCCCCATTTTCCAACTTAATAGAGGGGACTCCGAGGACCTACAGAAAGGTGGAGTGACAAGACAGATCTCTGAGTGACTTTGTGAGCAGATACCCCAGGCTTTCTTGCATTGTGATATGACCACAAAGCACACATGTATTATATTAAGCTACTGAGATTGTTTTTTTTTAAATTTTTTGTTGTAGAGGGGACACAATACTTTTATTTTATATATTTATTTTTATATGGTGCTGAGGATTGAACCCAGTGCCTCACACATGCTAGGCAAGTGCTCTACCACTGATCTACAGCTGCAGCCCCAGCTACTGAGATTTTTGAGATTACTTTTTCACATCCATCTGCTAGACAACCCTAAATATCACACACCCTTACACATCTCTACAAGTATTTTTGTAGGATGGGTTCTGAAAACTGGAATCACTCAGAGTAAATGGCCTAAATGTTTTAAATTTTACATTTCTTGTCAATTGGTTCTCCAAAAAGAGTACTTTGGTTTGCACTCCCTCTAACAGTACGTGAAAATAGTCAAGAAGTATAAAAATATCCTTTGCATTTATTTTACAAGAATAATTTTTATTAAAAGTAGTGATTAAGGTGAATATGAAAAATTGAAACTTACACAGAATTAAATCTTTAAATGACAAACATCAAAACTGCTATTGCCTACATTGTTGGCTTCCAGTGTTGGTATCTGTATTTTGTTTAACATCTTTCTAGGTGTTTCTGAAGCCAAGTTTGGAAACCACTAGTCTGATGTATTGTGGATTCCAAGTGACTAAATGCTATAAGCTCAATGGTGCCCCTCAGAGAGGGTCATGGAATCCATATAAACCAATGGGAGAAAAATTTCCAGCTTGGACTCAATCCAGATGTTGTCCTTCTATTCATCTTGCCTCTAACAAGGCTTTAGAGCTCATCCAATCATCAGAGCACAGGCAGAATAGCGAGGCTGTGGCAGAGAGCCCCCAGAATACCATGAGCTTGAGTTGAGCAAATAATAACAATTCCAAGGTAATAGACCTCTGGTAGCAGATATTTTGTACTAATTTCCTCATAAAAGGCAAAGTTTCCTTAGAAATTAGTTGGTGAAGGCTTTGAATTTGTTAAAAATTCAGATTTAAAAAAATAAAGTAACAAATGAGCAAAAACCAGAAATTGAGTATTCTCTACAATTGACACTGAACCCTGCAATTCAAGAAGGAATTATTTCTGCAGAGATAAAATGAGTCAGCAAGAACTTCACTAAATAAAGGAAAATATTAGACCACACAGACACATTGGGAATGGTGCCATAGCATGGACTGAATTTTCACATAATCTTGTAGTTATCTTTGATAAATCCCAAGTTCATTCTTGTAGATATGATTGTAGAGAGCAGGATCACAAGCAATCCTGAGAACTGTGGGTTCTGGCACTCAGATTGGGCATTCTAGATGCCCACACACCCTCCCAGAGGGTATGTCTATAAGGTTTGTTCCTAACTGAAGTTGTTAGGTTTCCATATGAGGTTAGCATTGGGAAAGTCTGGTGGCAATGTTAACTTCCAGTCATAGGCAGGTTGAGATTCACAGGCATGAAATTAACTTGTCAGTGTTGGGTTCTGGGATGTCCAGAAGAATCTGTTATTGTATAAGAAAAAATGATAGCATGGCAACTTCTCTGCTCTTAAAAACTGCTCCAGCTGTTTTTTGGGACACAGGCACAGAATTCTAGGACCTGGCCTGACCTTGAGATCTTGGTAGAACAAAAAGACTCATGAGAGGAACCTGAAGAACAAGAAAAGGGCCTCATGGGCCTAGAGTAGCAAGGTCAGGACTTGACCTGACCTTGAAAGCCTGGTGGAACCAAAAGACTTTGATGAAAGGAAACTGAAGAACAAGAATAGGGCTTCACAGGCCTGGATTAGCAGTGGGAGTGCCATCGACAGTTGCAGGACAGACCGGTGTAAGGGAGAGACTATAAAGTTCCCAATTATAAAGTATCCACAGTTCCACTTTACCTGGCATACCTATATGAACTAATTCACCAAAATTCCTGTTTACAACCAATAAGCTATTTTCCCTTACTTGGCCACTTTTATTCCTTGGCTCCTGGCCAATGGGGAGACAGATTTGAGCTTGCCATCTGTCTCTCTGTGGGTAGACCTATGATAAAGCTCTTTCTTTTTGCAAACGAACAAAAACAAAACATGACCTAAGAACACGGTGCCATAGCATTGGCTTTTACACATAGCAAGCCCCTACTTAGTATCTCTTAGTTCCCTAGGTTAACAACAATATTGGAACCAGAGGCTGTGGAAGGAGGTCTTCAGTTATCCCTACCTACGAAGGTAAGAGGATGCCGGGACACAAGGCCTGCTGCAGTAGATCTAGTATCTTATTATTAATTTGTGTGTGTGTGCCCTTGCGTTCATTCATTTATTCAACAAATATTTACTGAACACTTGTGATGTGCTGATAACTGTGCAATTGACGATACAATGGTGGACAAAGCAAATCAGGTCCTTGCATTCATGGGACTTAAAGTTCATCCAGGAATGATGATCAAAGTAATGGCACCTGGACACTAACAGAAAACCACCAACCACTATGCCATAAGAATGTGTACAAATAGTTTTTAGCTCTGGGCTCGGCTACATTTATTAATTTTTAAATTATAAATAAATGATCACTTTTCCATAAATATTGGTGTAGTACTTTCTGGAAGACTGGGAGAAAAACAGGGTTTTTATTTTCAGTCATGAAATAGTTGTGTATAACTATGTAGACACTGAAGAAGATGAACATTCATTCTGTCTTCCTCTTTTATTACAAAACTGCAATTTCTGCAGGTAATCCATCTTCCATGGCACTGTTGTGTGCTTCAATAAGCCAGTCGTGGTAATTCTGTTTCCACTGCTACTGATTGGTTTACAAATGGCTATGTGATTCTGTTTTGGCCACTGAGAGTTGGGAAAATATAGGTTGGAATGTTTCTGAGACAGGTTTACTTCTTTACTAAAACCCCACAGAAAGTCTTACTGTAATTGTATATGACAGTCATCTTGCAATCATGAAGAAGACAGCCTGAAGACAAAGTCTAGGTTGCAGAGGACAGCAAAGCAGAAAGGTGGGAAGTACCTGCAACCTTGATGAGTTGCCGAATCATCGATTCAGCAGGCCTGGAGCTGCCTGTCTGTGGACTTCTCCCCATGTGAGATAATAAATGTCTGTAGTTCAAGGCAGTCCAGTCAAGCTTTCTGTTATGTGCAGTTAAAGGTCAACTACCTGATACTTGCTCCAAATGAGTCACTACAAATCACTCATAGGAGAGACTTGATAGTAAACACATGGTTCCAAGAAAAAAAAAAAAATGAAGGTTTGAAATGTGTCACAGAATTGTAAACAGTAGTAAAAAGGACTCCCCTTGTTTGCTAGAGAAAAGTTTTAGAGGTTTCCATAACTTCTGGGAATTCTGAAGGCGTGTGTGTGTGTGTGTGTGTGTGTGTGTGTGTGTGAGAGAGAGAGAGAGAGAGAGAGAGAGAGAGAGAGAGAGAGATATTTTCTTGATTTAATCTGGTGGAGGGCTCTTTGCACTTTTGCTTTATCAGCAAATGAATGCTTTAAGGTTGCTGTAGGGAAAACTTCCTAGAAAGGGACACTAGATGAAGGAATGAAGATTGCTAATACTTATCAAGTGTTACAAGGCCCTGGGCACACACTAAGTGCTTTACATACAGTAATTATTCTTTAAAACAACCCTGTGAAGTAAACAGCTTCCTTACTTTACCAAAAATGACATTATAGCTGAGAGTTTTAATAATTTGCTCAAAGTCACAAGTAAATAGTAAAAACTGAAGCCTGAGGCCCAGGTCTGTATAAATCTAAATCCCACACACTTGAGCCTTATGCTGGACGGGACATGTCAGCTACTTTCCAAAGTCTTCATTTGGTAGGTCTCCTTCATGGGCCCAGCAATGTCTGTTCAGGTTCCCTTATTAGTTATGCAAATAGCAAAGCTGGCTGCACAATAAAGGAGAGAAGGCCAATTCTGGCACTAATTTTAGGGCAAACCACAGATGTCTTTGATGTTTTCATTGTACATGAGAACAGAGCCAGTGATCCGACAGCTGCTGGCAGCCCTCATCAAATATGCAGAATATTAAGGCAGCTTTATCTCAGTGCCTAATTACAGCTGGCAAAGGGAAATTTGTTTTGCAAAGGAGAAGATGTCAAATGGCATAAATGCAATATATAACCAAATATGATTGCCTTATTCTATTTTCTCAGGGCTGTTCAATTACAGAACAGTCTTTTGAAAAGTGTTATTAAATGATGGTCCATTCAACTTAGGTGACTAAAACTTTGTTTTAAGTAAAATCGGAACAGCTCAACCACTTCATTGCCTTAACCTCAATTTTTTTTTCTTCTCTTCAGTGTAAAATATCGTAATTCCAGCACTTAATTCCAAAAGCAAATGTTATTTCAACATTCTTATCTAGTCCAGATTTTACACCCACAGAACCAATGTCACAGGACCATAATTTAAGGTCTTTTTACCATTGAAAATTGTTTCATATTTATGATAGAAGAATGCTTAGAATGCTGATATGGGGCAAAGAACTAATGGTTGGATACTTCAACAACCAGTAATCATGGCTGCATGAGGCTCTGCCATTGCAACCTCACATGGCTTTCAGCATTTTGGATAATGGCTGCCAGCCACATGAGGTTGAAACAGGATACGCCTCCAGGTCTCCTTCGAGGAGGGACCTGTTGCTGTAGGAGGGCACTCCAGCTGTTGGCTCCCTCAGGGTCAACCCCAGTTGTGGAGAACCGCCTCCTGTTGTCATGTCCTTCTAGGCACAGGGCACAGTGGTGCCTGAGAAAGATGGGGTACAAAGGCCCAGACATTTCAGCCTGCTGTGGCCCATTTTGATGGGCAGTTCTCCTTCTAGAATTCTCTATTTGCTTCTCCTTCCTTTCAGTATTGATCTCTCACAAACATCCTATACTTCACATTTATCTCGGCATTTCTTGGTCTCTTCTTTTAGAAAACCCAACCTGTGACACCACATCAAGCAATTAACCTATAAAGTAGTTCTACCTTTTTAGAGGGATAATCTTTTAGCCATCATCTGAGAATAATATATATGTAATGTATTGCATACATAATATATATAATTATGTAATATATAAACATATAATGTATGCTAAATTCAATTATGACTTTTGATATTAAATTGCCACATTAAAATTTATAATTTACTTATACCCCAGAAATAGTTCATTTCTCCACATTCTGAAATGCACTGCTAAAACAAGATGCTTTTTTTCCCTCTCCTGTTTTATCTTTCTCAGCTTTGATGCAGCGTCTGACAACATAAGCCCTTCTCACTTTGAACTCTTTTCCCTATTCCATTTCAAAGAAAAAAAGACTCTCTTTTTCCTTCTCCCTTTCTGGTTGCTCTTTTCTAATCTGTGCTTGGTGAATACTTTATGATAGTGAACCCCAAGATTCTGACTTTGACCTTTGCTCTTTTGCCTTTACTCATTTTTCATAGATGACCTTCTCACATATGCTATGTTAGGTCTGGAGTGTCCTGCAAAGGCCCATGTTTGTTAAAGGCCTATGCCACTATTGGGAGGTGGTGGAATCTTTCAGCAGTGGGGCCTAGTGGACCTCTACCCCCATCCTCTCTCTTTGCTTCCTGACCACTATGAGGTAAACAAGCCTTTTTTGTCAAAAGCTCCCATTGTGATATACTGTGACACCATTGGCCCAAAGCAACAAAGCCAGAGGACCATGAACTGAAACTATGAGCCAAAATAAGTTATTCCTCCTTAAAATTTATTTATCTCAGGTCTTCATTGCAGTAATGGAACACAGCATGATTCCATCTCTGCTTATGTGCTAGCTATGCCAATTTTCAAGTTTATAGGTTCAGATCTTGCTGCTGAGGTCCAGAATTATATAATTTCTCAAAACAAGAATATCCCAAATGAAATGTTTTATCCCTGCACATTCCCAAACATCCCAAAATGGAAATAACCAACAATGGCCATTGATTATCCTTTAGTGGTTCTGTATCATTCAAGAATGATACCACTATTTATCCTATAGTCTTAGCTTGAAATCCAAAAGGTATCTTAGATTTCTTCTTCTCACTAATGTGCCATATCCAAGCAGTCCCAAGACTATAGATTCTCTTTTCTAAATAGCTTGAGCCATCTTATCTTTCATTTCACTGTCTCTTATTCCTTATTCTATGGGTGGGTGGCTTGGGGTCTGTAATATCATCTTATCACTCTCCTAAATCTCAGCATTTTTCACCATCTGATCATGCTATGTCACTGCTTGAAATCTTTCATGGTTGCCAGCTTAGCTTGCATGGTCCTTAACAATATTGACCTTGTCTATCTAGTCTCTTTGTCAATCATTCTTCAATCTCCAATGTCTACCCTGTGTCCTAGGCATAAGCACACCAGGCATAGTCATACTCCAATTCCTTAGCAAGATGCTGTTCTCCCTGCCTTGTGCATGAAGATTCTTTCTCTTCATCCTTATTTTCTCTTCAACTAGCACTTGCCTATCCTTCAAAATTCAGTTTCTGCTGGGGCTACCTTCAGAAAGATCCTTCCAGACCCTCCACCTTCCCTGGCACCTAAGCATACATCTATCAAGGCATTGATCCTATAATAAAGGGACTTGTTCTCTCAAGCTGATCTACACAGCTCCTTGAGAGCTCCTTACTGGAGTTTGTACCAGGCTATCCTGCATGGTGCCTGTTGGATAGCAGGCTTCATAAAGTGTTTGTGAAATAAATGGAAATGAAGTATAAAAATGTCACCACTGTTCAATGAACCATTATAATCATAGATTATGAAAATGCACACGCACACTTTGCCATCTTGCCATGCAGATCCTTTGCAAAAATCTTTTTTAAAAAGTTTTTTTATCAATATTGTATATTATACATGTACACACATTAACAATATCTACATAGGCTTTTACTTTAAAAATTATATATAAATTATATGTGACATATGTAAAATTAGTTTCACATAATTTTATAACATATAGTATTTGTTATATATAAAGTATAATAACTTCTATGAATTACATGATATAAAAAGTATATATAATTATCTTATATAATTTAATTATATTTATTCTATATTTTATTTTCTATAGCTATGTAAAAGTATAGGTGCTATAAAAGTATTCACATCAATTATAAATAATATAATATTTCATATGTAATATGAAATTATTTTAATACATTTTTAAAAGGAAAAGCCAATGTAGATGTTACTAATGAGGACTTTTGAGTAGATATAGTGTTTTTCATGGAGTAGCTGACATAGTTTCTGCCTTTGCTAATTGTCAACATATGGGTAAATAACAATCTGCTGACTTTGAAAAATTAGTTATAATCCATTTCACATAATGCATGCAATGCACAGCAGGCAGTGGCCCATAATTGAAGGATTAGTTTTGGGCCTTGGGGTGGTTTTTAAAATTCACAGGCTGATAGAATGTTACACCCCATATGGACCCAGAATATTCTCATCAGGGAGTTTCCAGTACTCACTTCCCTCCTACAGAATACTACATGTTCCGTGTTCAGGAGAAACGAACTTCCCCCATCCATCAGTGCAGCAGCTGGAGCTCTTCCCTGGTGATAGGTAGGCAGGAGTATGAAAGTGCCTCATAAGAGTTTGAAAAGACTTGTAAAACCTCTTAGGTCATTTCTGTTTTTTCTGCTATTCAAGGCATACTTCAGTTATTTCTAGTCTCATGCCTGAAACTTGCATTCTGCTAAAATTGCTCCATGTGCGCTGCTTCTTGTAGATTTTAATGGCTTGCCAGCATGGAATAAGAGGCTGCTCACGTGATTGTCAGCTCATATTTCTTCCCTGTGTTTTTCTCTCTTTACTTCCACCTGTCTGCTTTAATTTGTACCATTTCCTGCATACTAGTAAGTTTGTGCCTGCTTTTCATCTCTAGTTATTGCTTCCCTGTCCTGTTTGTCTCGTTCTTGTAGAACTCTTTCTGAAATTTGTAAGAGGAACCTTTTCAATTCCATCTCTTTGTGTTCTAATCCTAACTGGCACAGGCTGGCTGGAAGAAGGAAAGAAGCAACTCTGACCGCCCCAGTCTACAGGATACTTTCTGCTCCTTGGCAGGGGTGAGGGTGTTTTTATGAACTATTCTCATGAGTATGAAAGGCTTGAACAAAGTCGTCATTTGTGAAGTCACACATTGGGGCTCCTAGTGACCTGCTTCTTCCAGCAACATAAGGATCAGAAACACTTCCTCATCAAATAATTTTGAATCCCATAGAAGTCGGGGAGCAGTGGGTCTGGGGGTCACTTTGCTGGTGGTGGCAAGGCTTTAGAGTATTTGTTAATTGTCAAATCCTTTGTTTACGAGGCAAAAAAACCCTACATACCTACATTTAAAAAAAGGGTTCTATGTTACTTATTAGATTTTATGCTAGTATAAGTGAGAATGTTTGAATTCGCAAGTGAAACTTCTAAATCACCTCTCAGATAACTTTGTAAACTGAAGATAAAACTTTTTTAAAGAATAAAAAAAGAACAGATATGCACAATGATTTATAGCTATAATCATTTGATTTTTGAAAAAGAATAACTGGCTAAAATTTTAATTCACTTGCTTTCCTTAAGAACCCAGAGCTGAGCAATGGAAAAAAATGGCAAGAGTCATACTGGGGTGAGAGGAGTAGAGGTGGGGTCAGACTAGGGATGATATTTCTTGAAGAAAATTTATAAAATGGGCCAAGTGCACGTGGATTGTGTGACTTCATTTAGTTGAAGAAGGAGCACTAAGTAATTCAGTTGATCTCAGATATCTTCTTCCCCAGGAGAAATGACCTCTCTTTTCTTGGAAGGGCTGCAGCACTGAAAGTCTATCCCACTCTTTGGCACTTAACCTCTCCTGTAATATTATCTCTTCTAGAAATGTTTTTGTTTCTTCATTGTAACTACTCTCTGTGTGTCTGACTCGGATGTCCATTCATTCCAGGTTGCCTGGGACAATTCTGATTTAAGTTTGTCACAGTGGTTTAACTCTCATAGTTCCCCCATCACTCTCTGAAGGGTCCTGGGGATAAATTGTAATGTAACTGTGGTCTTATCCCAACTATACTGAAAGCTCCTGTATCCTAACGAAAAACATCACATTATTCTGGTACTTTGAAGACACTTTAATGAAAGGACTATTTGCAGAAGTGTGGGCATAGTTAAGGGCATAGCAAAAGGAAGGTGATCATCTTCAGCAAAATAAAGCTCAGAAAGTCAAGGGTCCTATGTTCTCTTTTCTGTGGAAAAGTTAGAAAAAAATACTTAAAAAAGGAACTTCATTAAAATAGAAAGGAGAGCAGTAGAGTTGAAGGAGGAGATGAGGAAAGGAGAAGGGGAGGGAAAAGGGAGGTACTGGGGAGTGAAATTGATCAAATTAAGTTATGTGCATGTATGGCTATGTCACAATGACTATGTCACTGTTTTGTATAATCATAATGCACCAATAATAAAAAACAAAGTGGAAGAAAGCAAAGAAAGAAAGAGAAAAGAATGCTGAGGCATCAGTCCTGAAAGGGGAAGGGGAGAAATGATGGCATGGGAGCCCAGCTGAGGGGCAGAGGGGCCACTGTAGAGAACCCAACATCTTGGGAAGATTCAAACACCAAAGAACTGACCAAGCAAGGGAAGATATTCCCAGCCATTTTGTCCTTCTACCCATTGATCTGTCTGTGCTCAAATGCAAGACAGAAGGAAAAGAAACCCTGCTGATAAAGTTGGAAGAGTAGTTGTTACCTTGGAAGAAAGAGCAGGGAAAGGCAAAGAATAGGAAAGGGGGGTGTTATGATAGGGAAATGCATGTAAAATACTGCAGGAAAGCACAATGCAGGATTTGACAGCTCTCTACATTGGAAAATAAGAAATATGCATAAGAATGTTTAAATTACAAGACTGAAGGTAAATAACAGTTGAATATGAATATAGATGAGTTGCTTAAGCAGCCGGGTATGGTGGTGCATACCTGTAATCCCAGCTGCTCAGGAGGCTGAGGCAAGAGTACCACAAGTTTGAGACCAGCCTCAGCAACTCAGTGAGACTGTCTTAAAATAAAAAAAAAAAGTACTGGGGATGCAGCTCAGTGGTAAGTTGGCCCTAGGTTTTATCCCCTGCTCTGCAAAGAAAAAAAAAAAAAAAAAAAGAGTTGCCTAGCAACTCAATGTATAGTGATTGTTAGATTAATGGTATAGACTCTAGATTTTTAAAGAGTTCAAAGAATGAAAGACCATAATGGACTGGAGCAGTTTGAAGGACGTAAGGAAGGGGAGAGGTTTACAGTGACCTATATGGGCAAGATGGAGAGGTGGGACTTCTTTAGGGGAATTGGAATGGACAAGAGCACGGGTGCCAGTTTCCCCAGTGGAGGGTGGGGCCTGGGCTGAGATTTTCTAAAATCTCCAGAAGGGTCTACAGAGAAGTGAAAAGGGTTGTAAGAAGCATGAGCTGTGAGAGTCCATTTATTCATTCTTCAATGAGTACCAGGTATATGTCAGACATTATTCTGAGGTCTGCTGATTCCAAGTAAAATAAGACACAATTCTTTCCCTTGAGGAAAGGAATGGAAAAGGAAGCCAAGGAAGCAAGTAATTACTTTGCCCAGTAATTGTTGAGGTATGCACACATGACATACAAGCACATTTAAATGAGACTCAGGTGAAGGGTGGGGCACTTAAGGAAGACTTCCTGGAGAAAAATAACAATCTGGGTTCTGAAGTGTGAGTGAGCAGGGGCTTTATAATTGGGTTTCCTCTTATTTTTGTCTATTTTGCTGCATTCTACAAAAGGAAGTAAGATGGCTGACTTAAACACACAGAGCAGAATAAAAAGTAAAAGTAAATTAGATAATAGGGTGAACTTGTTTGCCCTTTGAGTGTATTTTTGCTTTTGATCTTAGAACAGCTTTATAAGGTTGTTGTTTCATTATCATTTTATAAATGAGGGCTTGGAGGTTAAGGTACCTTGCCCAGAACACATGGTCTTGACAGACAGTGGTAGTGGAATAGAGCCAGGTTGATCTAACTCCAGAGTCTGTGATTTTTTAATTGTGTGCACTGGAACAAGAAATGCCTTAGGTTTGTTTGCCTTTCCTACATGAAGCTCATGGACTGAAAAGGCTTCTCAGGATAGTATGGGACAAGGGTCCATTTTGTTTATTTTTTTTATTTTTTGATACTGGGGATTGAACGCAGGGGCACTTCACCACTGAGCCACATCCCCAGCCCCATTTTGTATTTTATTTAAAGACAGGGTCTCACTGAGTTGCTTAGGGCCTCGCTAAGTTGCTGAGGTTGGCTTTGAACTCACCATCCTCCTGCCAGCGCCTCCCAAGTCGCTTGGATTACAGGCGTGCGCCACCGTGCCGGCTCAAGGGTCCATTTTGGAGGACTGAAGAGGGAGTCAGGGAACGGAATCGAATCGGAAGAGTGTTTCAGGCAGAAGAATCAGTCTGTTCAAAGAGGGGTGTGAGAGAGCATTGTATGTTGGAAGGGTTGTAATTGGCTCATTATGATGAGGAGTGCTAAGAGCTGTGATAAGAGATGGGACTGGAGAGGTGGGCAAAGGCCAATCTGAAGCTTTGCATATGCCTTCTCTTGAAAGTGGTGAAAGCTAAGGAAGGAGTTATAGCAGAGAGCAGCTGAGAATGCTCTAACTTCCCCTTGGACAGTACTGTGAGCAAGTCTGGGCCATGACCAGGCTGGAGGCAGGGGGCCAGTTAGGGGGCTTGCTGCAGTCCTGGGGCAGGAGATGGTAGGAATGGGAAAGATGGGTTTAAATGTGGGGAATTATTTGGAGAAACACTAGACACAGGTAGACACCTGGCTTAGGTGGTAGAGGTGACAAGTATTTGAGTAGCCAGCTAGGTGATACCATTCATGAGACAGGGGATGCTGGGAAAGAACCAATTTGGGACTTAAGGGTGAAGAGTTCAGAGGATAATTGCCATGGTTGACCAAGAAAATGAGCTAGGCTTTTATACCTTCTAATTCAAATTCCTAGTTTATTGTGGTCTTAGAAAAAGCATGTAGCCCCATAGAAAATTATTGGTTGTCAATAAGAATTAAGTGTATTTTTAATTTTGATAAGTTATTATTTTTATTATAAAAGTATACATGCAAAAAATTTAGAAAATACAGACAAGCCATTCACCTCACCCTCCAAAATTGTTACCCAAACATAAACATAATCTTACAATGACTTGTAACATATTTGTGTATATACTTTGTTTTTTTGTCTAAGCATATATACATATACATGTGTGCATATATGTGTGTGTGTGTATGTGTGTGTGTTCTCAAAACTTGGATGACATTCTCATGATTAAATGCATCATGTACACTAATAATAATTTTTTTTATGTTACTGGGCAATGAACCCAGGGATACTCTACCAATGAGCTATATTCCTAGGCCTTTTTATTTTCTATTTTGAAATAAAGTCTCACTAAGTTGCCAAGGCTGGCTTCAAACTTGGAATCCTCCTGCCTAAGCCTCTCGAGTAACTGGGATTACAGGTATGCACCACCATGCCCAGCTCATCAATAATTCTGTAAGATCTTTTGGTACACTGTGTGGTATTTCATTTATGGATATATTGTATTCTATTGAACTGTGTTCCTATTGTAGACATTTAGGCCTTTTTCAATGTGTAGCTATTATAAATAATAGTGCCATAAAGTAATTTAAATTTTAATGAACTTTTGACTTTTTCATAGTGTGGTTTTGATTATGAAATAAAGTTTGAGCATGATTTATTTTTATTTTTTTATTTTTTATTTTTATTTTTTATTTATTTTTTAACATCACTGTTTTAATAATATGAAATACAAGTACAAAACATTGTACAAGTATACTTTTTACTACATGGAGATGGAATAATATATTTGTGTTTTTGCCAGAATCAGTATCATCCAGTACTTTCCACTGTACCAATGGCTTTCCCCAGGGATTTTTTTTTTTTTTTACTATTCATATGCAGTTTTATTATCATGAATAAAAAAAGCTCACAACTCTTTTAAATCATTGCAGATATTCCTGTTCAAGATGCTTTGGAGAACTGTTATGAAATGAAAATTACCTTAGCTCAGAGTTTTGAAATGGGTATTATTTTGCATTAGCCAAGATCTCCCTTATATTAGCATTGCAAAGACGCTGTGCATTTCTTTGGGGTTTTAAGTATTCTCTCAACTATGTGGGAAGGCAAATTACCATTTTCTGAAAAGTCCAGAATATCTTGATAGTTATTGTTTAAGCAATGACTCATAAACCCCCACTTACAGAAGACAGTGGCAACAAAGGATCACAATAGTCCTACAAATACTAAAGAAAACATGTTCACATATACTGAAACTCTCTTTTCTACCTCTAAAGTGGTCTGACCACATCAAGTGCAGGTAAGATCAGTTAATAAAGAAAAAGCGAACTGTGCTAGTGCCCAACATTCAGCCTCCATAGCATACCTCACAGTTTTCGGCCAATTTCAGTTGAGTTGTCTTATGACAGACAAAAAGAAATTATGAAAGCAGTATGAATTTTGCTGGGAAATGTGAAAAGAAAATACTGTTAATTTCATAAAATATCTGTAACTAATTTTATTTTCATGAATAAATAAAATGGTGTTTATTTTTAAAGTTTTGATAAGTTGCTGTTAAAAAAAACATTCGAAGTTATGTTACTCTTTAAGGATAAATGCTGAAGTATTTAAAATAACATGTTTGTAAAACCGAATCACATTTTTAATTTTCAGCATTATGCTTTGTTCTTGGTAGACTCCTCTTTGTTTCTTCTCTTTACATCCCAATTATAAACCCTGGCCATATTGACTTCTGTAGTAGTTAATTGATCTCGAAGAAAGTCAAGGTCTTCCTCAAGAGAATCAAGATTCTTTGTGGCAGTCGATAAATTCTTTTCCAACAATGCCTGAGCTTCATCAATATCATATTCAAGCATTACATTAGCCCCCAACCACAGACAAACTTTATCAGTAGGAGGAACCGAAGCTTTGCAGTACAGGTTATCTGCCAATAAGAATCTGGTCTCCAGTGAATTGGTGGACTCTTTTTTCTTCTGCATGTATTTTAGAATTTCCAGAGTCTGCTTAATTTCAGGAATCTGACCCTTTAGCCTCCTTTTCTTTTGAGCAAGGTTGAGTTCCATAAACTTATACTTTTGGTATTGTTCATCCAGCTTCTTTAGTACTGTATCTGCAGTCTCATTTCCAGGCTGTTTCATAAAGGAGTCTACATCTTCCACAAATACAGCCTCAGGAATCCCCAGGTGGAGCCGACGCCCATTCCCTGCAGCCACTTCTCCTAGGCCGCAACCGTCCTTAGAGGCCGCCATCTTGAGAAAGCCCATGCTTTATTTTTATAAGGTAGTTGTACAAAGAACTGATGCCTTTAAAGTGCTCTGAAAGAATGTACATGATGTTCTAATTCTCTAGTATGAGAACAAATTGATATACATGTACATTGGAGGAAAATAATTATAAAGGAATTTGATATGACTATTAAAAAAGAAGCATGAAAACTATCTGTGAATTGAGTCACTCTATTTTCAGCAAGGACAGAGACCACATTTCCTGATGGGATTCCTTTGTTTAGTGACTTTTAATGTCTCTCCAAGGAACACGAAAAACGTTATCAATGCTCCAAAACGATCTAGAAATTGATCAGTCTTGAAAATAACTCTAATTATAGTTAAATTCAACTTCCTTTTGACTGTGTACAAGGAATCTTTGCATATATCTTATTTTTTTTTTCTTAATTTAGGAGCAACCACTGGGGACAGGAAATGTATTATAAACTGTATTTTTTGAGTCAATATTGCCCTCTTGGAGTTCTTACTGACCATACTGTCTGCTTGGATCTGCCCTCTCTGCCTTTGTCCTGTTTCTAACAGTCAAACATCTGAAATTTCTCTTTTCCAAAGAAGATACTGTACACTACTTGGAAGAGGTGACAAGATGTTTCTGTCTTGACTGAGTTAGACTTTTAATACAAGCAGAAAGGGAATCATAAGAGGCCAGTGACAAAGGGTGGGTCCCCCAAAATACTTGGGAAGTCACCAGTGCCTGTGAACACCAGGACACCCAGGTTAGATGTGGACACATTTCACCAGTCTTAAAACCCCTTTTCTTTTGCAAATATCTCCTGTTCTAAAATAAACAAATAGAAAATATAATCTAACCTCACACATAATTTTAAATACTTAAGTGTAACATAAATGAGAAAGGACAATAATTTATAACAAACATGTATTTTAATCAGATGCTTGAACTCACCAATAGAATCACAGTGAATGTGACAGCTATGAATGAAGAATAATCCTGGAATATTCTATTTTTTTTTTTGTTTGTTTGTTTATTTTTTGGCACTGGGGATTGAACTCAGGGGCACTCCACCACTGAGCCACATCTCCAGCCCTATTTTGTATTTTATTTAGAGACAGGGTCTCACTGAGTTGCTTAGGGCCTCGCTGAGTTGCTTAGGGCCTCGCTAAGTTGCTGAGGCTGGCTTTGAACTCGCGATCCTCCTGCCTCAGCTTCCCAAGTGCTGGGATTACAGGCGTGCGCCACCATGCCTGGCTGGAATGTTCTATTAATGACTCGAATACCATAAGATATATCACCATTGATAATATAATTTTCCAAAATGATGAATCCTGGGTTAAATTGTAAGACAGTGTCCAGTTTTCCTTGTATGTATATGGTAGTTGCATTCCTAAATAATTTCATTCATTTAAGACCATGAAAAACATTTTGTGTTCTGTGTGTAAATTAAGTTTAGATTCTGGGTTCACATTATTTTAAACAGGTTTTCACCTACATGAATAACATTCAAAATTTGTTCTGACATAAGACAGCATGATTGACCCACATTTTATAAGACATCTCTACTCCCATTACTCCAGCCAGTTGTACCCCATTTGTTGTTAGAGCCAAAAATATCCACAAAATCACAAAATGTCCCTCTATGAGTGCTTATTTCCTCCACCCCAATCACAGTACTACCTCAGCAGATCTGGACTTTTGTTGGCCTAGAAGGATTTGCCTTTGAGGTAGAGGGAATTAGGTCAACCTGTTATCTCTTAATTAAAAAAAAAATTAAAAATTGTGCTCAAGTATATACACGTAATAAAATTTACCATTTAAACCATTTTAAGTGTATGGTTTGACAGCATTAAACATTCATAGTGTTGCGTAACCAATACCATCATTCATGTCCAGAACACTTTCATCTTCCCCTCCTGTTTTCTTTCTCATCTTCTTAGGTCTTTTCATTGACACCTATTTTGGGCATTGGTCTGTTTCTCAATTCTGATTAGACCATATTTGTGACTTTAACGATTTGTCCCTGGTCAAGTTGGTGATGCTCTCTGCCTGCTGCCTGTGCGGACTATGCCTCTGTCCCCAGCCATGTGGCAACCACACAGCACACCACCACTCCAAAGCCCAGCCCTCCATAGCTCTGCTGCTGTGACCAGGGCTAAGTAACTCCTTCTCATTCTCCATTCCACAAAGTTCACTTTTCCTTGGGCACATCATTTCATACTCATTTGGTCTTTTCAGACCTTCTCATATTTAACCTGTTTCCTGCTGTGTCTACACCTGTCTAAAATCATATGCTGTTGGGTGAATATTTTTTTTTAGGAAGGCAGTTTGACAGGGTGGAAAAAGCATTGGACCTGGAATCAGAGGATGGTAAGTAAATGTCTTGCTAGTTCTGTCACGTACAAGCTGGATGACCAACTGCAAGAGTTACCCTTGATTTGAGGTTTGATTTCTTATTTGAAAAAACTGAGAGAGCTGGTCAGTAGATGATCACCAGCTTTAAAACACAAGTGCATAAATTAATGTCTATAAAAGATATTATCTAGTTACCTTTTAAAGTTTTCATGTTCAATACAAGTGAAAATCTTAAAAGTATACAGTATTACCATACAGCTGTTACTATAATAAAGATGCTTACTATTGCTTTTTAATGATAAAATATATAATTAAGCACACTGTTAATTGGTATTCCAAAAACATAAGACCAGTTAACATAATCTGCAAACCCAGGTATGGTTTGCTTTATTTAGTAGAGATGTCATGCTTAGTAAATATTTGTTAAATGAATGTGGAAAAGTTATGCAAATCCTTAATTTGGGAGCATGTAGGAGATAGTATCTCTCAGATATTCAGCAGTTGACTAAGCTCCAAAGTCCACACAGAACTCCTGGAGCATCAGCAGACGTGGTAGATTGATTTATGCCTGCTGCTGTCAAAACATGGCTTGTTTCTATTTCCTTTAGGAACATTATTCTAAAAGTCAGTCTGACAGTGATGTTTTTCAATGAAAAGAGAAGCTATGACCCAAAGGAGCTGCATTACAAGATCTGAGGAGTCAGATATTATCAGATGCTCTGTTCCCATTTACAGAACCCTTCAAATGTTTCAGAAGTCATGGTCCCAGTTAGTGCTATCCTGAACCACACCGGAGGTTGAAGCAAAAAGAAGAATGTGTGCTATATAGTATGGAGCTGATGACATAGTTTCAACTAAAAAATGGTTATCGGATTTAATGAAAATATTGTTGATAAGTTTGCTTCTGTCAAAGCTAGGAAGACAAATTTAGAATAAATTCTGTTTTCAGTATAAATAAAATATTTAAACATAAAAGTATATGTTTTAATACACCTAATTTTCAGTTGTTCAATATTTTTAACTACCTTATATTCTAGAAAAATCGTGTGTATAAAATATTTTTACATAGCCCTTATTATAATAAACATTTAAAACACATAAAAAGTATGCATGGGATGAATACTTCCTTTTGCCTTTAATTTTACTATGGCATGATATGGCACAATTAGATCTTGTTTTTAACTAAAATATTATTTAGCTCATCATGGATTTTTACATTAATTTGGACTTTGAAAAATACTGTATTAAAATGTTACTTACTAGAACTGGGGTTGTAGCTCAGTGGTAGTGCACTTGCCTAGCACATGTGAGGCACTGGGTTCGATTCTCACCACCATATAAAAATAAATAAAATAAAGGTCCATCGACGACTAAAAAAAAGTGTTACTTGCCTTGATTACTGAGTTTTTTTGTGCCCCATTTTCCTTTATGCTTCAGTAAATTGTCATTCAAAAACAACTAGAGGGGTCTGGGGCTGTAGCTCTGTGGCAGAGCACTTGCCTAGCATGTGTAAGGCACAGGGTTCAATCTTTAGCACCGCATAAAAATAAACAAATAAAATAAAGGCATGCTGTCCATACACAACTACCAAAAAAAAAAAAAAATTTAAAATAAAAAACAAAAAACAGCTAGAGAGCCTGGCATGATGGCGCATGTCTGTAATTCCAGCAGCTTGGAGACTGAAGCAGGAGTATGGAAAGTTCAAGGCCAGCCTCAGCAATTCATCAAGGACCTAAGCAACTTAGCAAGACTGTATCTCAAAATAAGACAAAACAAAACAAAACAAAAAACAAATAAATAAAGGGTTGGGAATGTGACTCAGTGGTTGAGCACCCCTGAGTTCAATCCCTGGTACCAAAACAAACAAACAAACAAACAAATAAAAAACACAAACAAACAACTAGAGGAATGAAAGCTGTGCTTCTTGTACCAGAGGGAGCATTCAAATCTAATTCCCTATAATCTGAATTTAGGAAACCACATATCATGGGACAGGGGGCAGAACATGAGCTTTGGGGTTAAACAGATTTGGAATCAAATCCTAATTTGCCTCCTTAGCAGTTTGGGCACTTATTTGCCCAATCTGAACCGTTTTTCTTATTTGTGAAAGGGATTATTTTGTAGTGAGACTTAAATGGGAGAGCTTATGTAAAGTATCTGTCCCTGACAACTATTAACCTGTCTTCTCTATTTTAGAGATAGTAGATTGATTCACAGATATTGAGTTACTCCCCAAAGTTCCAGCATTAGAATTTGTGCCACTATTAGGCTTTGAACCCAAGTATAGTGAATGTAAGCCCTGCACTCTCTTCATGAAGTTGCACTAATTAATTCTAGCTGCAGCAGAGTTCCATCTTTCTAGCAATATAATTTCTAGACTGCTCAAGGGAACTTGGATTAGCATATCTGGAACACAGGTGGAATGTGTAGGCCCTCACCCCCACCAAAACACAAACAGCAACACAAGCATTAATTTAATCTCTTTCTGACTTTACAAATATTTATTAGCAAGGAATGGGATTCCCAAAAGATTTGGAGAGAGTCAAGGAACTTGAATATATGCTTTTCAAGATAGGAGAGAGTTTGTAGCTAGGAATCAAGTATGTTTATAAATTGTATAATTTGGTAAATTCCTTATGATAATTTAGATTTTATCTCATTGCAGAGACTGACTCTAGAATAAACTTAGGTTTGTTTCGTCATGGCTAAAACATTTGTAACTTTCTTAGGAGTGATTAGCAAGACTTAGAATAAAACTGTTTGTAAATTTTTGAGACATCCTTATGATAAGAAATAGTTTCTAAATAACCTACATGTTGAACAATAAGATAAAGCTTATGTATATGTATTATGGCATGCCATAGAATACTATGCTGTCATTAAAAATATTTTCATTGACTATAGGAAAAGAGCTCATGATAAAATAAAAAATGAAAAAAACTGGATCATAAAATTTAGGACTAACATAATAGGACTAATGTTTAAAAAAGAATTTACATGTATAGAGAAAATAAGTAAAGATAACAAAAATTAAGTGGTTAGTGGCAGCATGATAGGTGATTTTTAATTTTTAAACATTTTTTCATGGATTTTTCTCAAATTGTCTATAATGAGCAAGTGTTATTTTCTATAATTAAAAATTTTAAACCCTATTTTTTATGGTGAACTTTAAGTGGGCATCCAAAATAGACCTGCCCAATTTTATTTTGGAGAAATAAATTTGGCAATTAAAACAACCTCAATCTATGTTTAAATAGTCATAGTAACCTTTGAGTAAGGGAAATTTTGAGTTGTCTTTGTCCTCAATTTAGTCATAGTTTATGATGTTAAAAAAAACTTCATTCCTGGTGCCAAAAGTTTGCCACAGTTTTTACAAATTTGTTCTTATATGCATTCATCTCTGGAATAGAAAAGAAGGTAGGAGCAAATATATATAATGGAATGCTGTATGTAGGGGGAAATTGGTTGACCACACAACCTGAAGAAGAAAAGTAATACATCTGCCATTCACAGCAACAGTAATTAGTAATTGCAGTAATTATTTCCTGGCTGTGATATTAAAGACATTTGATGTGTAACAATGTATGCTCGTTCCTGGTCTTTTTCCTAATACCCACCTGCATCTTGTGACTGTTACGCAGTCCTTCTGCTGAGATGTGTGAATCTTGATCCTCTTACATTAAGCTGTCTCCTTATCACTAGAAGGCAAGCAGATGTGGGCGTCACTGTTCCATATCACTGCCTTCCTGTGACGGGCTTTCTCCATCTATACGGCTGCCCCATCCCTTGTTGGTGAAAGGGATGAATTATTTTTTAGTGAGACTTGAATGTGATAGTGCAGAAACAGCTGTGACCATGTGGAACTCTGCTGTTGCCACCACCTCTGTTGATTTGTCCTGGAAGTGGGGACTTCACACAAACCAGGTCATGTCCTTGGCTTTTCCTCTGGTGAAGAAAAGTTTAGATGGAAATACTGGAGACTTGCTGTTGGCTGCTGTAGGTTGAATTGTGTTTTCCCCAAAAGATATATTAAAGTCCTAACCCCTAGGACTTCAGAGTGTGACCTTATGTGGTTCTTTACAGAGGTAATCAAGTTAACATGAGGTCATTAAGGTAGACCCTATTCAATATGACAGCTGTCCTTATAAAGTGGAAATTTGGATACAGAGACACAGAGAAGGAAGGCAATGTGAAGACACATAGGAGAAGATGGCAATCTGACTGGAATGGTGCAAGCTTGGGACACTAAGGATTGATGACAAACACCAGAAGCTAGAGGAGGGAGGGAAGGTTCTCCCGTAGAGTAGCAGACAGGAGCTTTGTTGTTACCTTGATTTCAGATTTTCACTACCCAGAACAGTGAGAAAATACATTTCTGTTGTTTAAGTCACCTGGGTTTTGGTGTTGTTACAGTATCCCTAGAAAAGAACCCATGGGTGTTTCCCTTGGGTGGAGAAGACTAGAGGGAGCGGGCAGTTTTTGCAGGGAGCAGAGTTGCAGAAGAGCAAGAGAGTCTTTGTAGCTGTTTACTCTTGGTTTTGATTCATTTCTAGCTTTAAGTGGGTGGCTGTCCTTTCTGTATTTTGGTTATTCCAAACTTGTTGGATTCCCTTTTAGGAAAACAAAGGGGAATCTAAGTTAACTGGGTTGGGCTTCTGGCACTCGGAATGACAACGTAACTGATGAAGACTTCTAAGTGTCCAAGCAGGCCAGGAACATGACATCTTCTAACACAGATGATAACAACTTCTTCAGGTGTTGCACTTACTGAAAGCCAAGGCCATCCTTTTCTCACACTATCAAACATGAACATATTTAATTTCCTTACAAATAATAGGAAAAATTTACTTGCAGAAAATATGACTTTATTACATGGATAAAAGGTCTTACACATTGGAGCTTTTATTATATTTGCTATTTGTTCATTTATGTTGTCTTTTTACTTTCAATCTTAGCTGTCAAAACTTAAGAAAATGGTACAGAGCTTGCCTAGAGAAAAAAATTGTCAGAGAAATGAGTTTTTTTGTTTTCAGGACTGGGGATTGAACCAGGGGCTCTTTACACTGAGCTACATCTTCAACTCTTTTTCTTATTTAAAAAAATTTATTTGTTAATTTTTATTTTATTTTTTGAAAACGGTCTTGCTAAGTTGCCCAGGATGGTCTTAAACTCAAGATTCTCCTACCTCAGCCTCCCTAGTGTCTGGGAGGAAGGAACTCCCCAGTAGCTGGTGGGGGAAATAAATTTTATTTCAGTGATGGAACATGAGCTATGTGCCAGGCATTTGAGCTGGATGCTAGGTTACAATTTGTGACAAGAACATATATCAATGTCTACAAGGAGTGGGGGAAAGAAAGAAGTAAACAGGGAGTTGACGGGCTGGGGATGTAACTCAGTGGTAGAGCAGTTGTCTAGGATGCATGAGGTCCTGGATTCCTTCCCCAATGAAGCAAAAACAAAATGAAAACAAAACAGACTTAAATCAGGGAGTTGAAAACAGTGGCTTATGTGCTTTGTTTGGAGTGCTAAGTGAAACTGTGAGAGGGCTACATAATCAGTGTGGTGGGAAAGGGAAGTTTCTTTGGAAAATGTGACATCTAAACTGAGACCTGAAGGCCCACAGATTTGGCCAGGTGCAGGGATGTGGGTTTAGGGAGAGGAAGGGATGGGCATTCCAGACTGAGGCAAAAGCTTGGTGAAAAAAACTGGAGGCAAGAGAGGATATCAAGTAACCCAG
The DNA here is from genome assembly GCA_020662805.1 of Glaucomys volans. Classification (NCBI taxonomy): domain Eukaryota; kingdom Metazoa; phylum Chordata; class Mammalia; order Rodentia; family Sciuridae; genus Glaucomys; species Glaucomys volans. Next base: position 411,549 of record JAJEJO010002820.1, on the reverse strand, counting down.
AACAGCTAGATTGTATAATGCAAGGGGTGAGGTCATTGTGATAAGCTGGGAATAGATAAAGAAAAACCTTTTATGCCCTACCACAGGGCTTGGCTTTGGACTTCTGGCAGTGGACATGTGTTTTAAGCAGGAGAATAAGAAAAATCAGATCTGAGCCTTTGAAAGCTGAAGCATGTTTGAAAATGCTAAGAATTTCAGTTCAGAAGAACCTGACGCAATGTTGGTTTGAGATGATGGTGGCCTTCTGCATCAAAATAGTGGTAGTAGAAATGGAGGGAGTGGACTAATTCCAGAGAAGTTAAGAGGTGGAATCTATAGGCCCTGCTCCTGGATGTCTGTGAGGGAAAGAAAGTCAAAGATGATATTCAGGTGTTTGCCTTAGGTGTTTTACTGGATGGAGGTGCTATTCACTGAAGTCTGGATACAGAAGGGTTTTGAAAAGGAGCGGGAGATGCTGAGGTCATGGCTGAATGTGAAGGGCTTGTGGGATAAGCAGTGGCGATGTCTATCAGGGAGTTGGATATGCAGCATTGATGCTGAGTGGAGGGATCTGGCAAATAGGAAGCTGACTGAAGATACTTAGTATTTGAAACTGTGGATGAGATTACTCAGGAGGAATGGATGAAATTACCAAGGGAGAATAAATAGTCATCCCTCAATATCCATGCGTTCTAGGACCCTCTTTGGATACTGAAATTCGTGAATGCTCAAGCACCTTGTATAAAATGGCACCGTATTTGTGTATAACCTATGCACATCCTCTTGTACACATTAAATAATCTCTAGATTACTTATATGACTTAATGCAATGTAAATAGTGTACTTTATCATTTAGGGAATAATGACAAAAAAAGGCATGTATGTATTCAGAATGGATGCAATTTTTTCCTTAAAACAAAAATATTTTTATTTATTTTTTTCAATATTTCAAACCAGGCATGTTGCTTTAATTAATTAATTAATTAATTTCTCCACAATATTATTATTTATTATTATTCATTATTTTCATTATTTATTTATTTTCCACATTTGGTGCTTTATAATTGTACATATTAGTGGGATTTATTGTTACATATTCATACATGCACACAAAATAACAATATAATTTGGCTAATATCACTCCTCAGCACTTCCCCTCCTTCCCTACCTCCTATCTCTTGATCCCTTTCCTCTACAGATCTCCCTTTGAGTTTTCAGGAGATATGCCCCATCCTTGTTTTCCTTTTCCTGTCCAGATTCCACACATAAGAGAAAATATAGGACCCTAACCTTCTGAGTTTGACTTATTTCACTTAACATGATGGTCTCTAGTTCCATTCATTTTCCTGCAAATGCCAGAATTGCATTTTTCTTTATTGTTGAATAAAACTCCATTGTGTATATATACCACATTTTCTTTATCCATTCATCCACTGATGGACACCTAGACCAGTTCATAGTTGGGCTTTGTGAATTGTGCTGCTATAAACATGGGTATGCATGTATCACTGTAGTAAGATGACTTAAATTCTTCAGGATAAATACCAGGGAACGGCATAGCTGGGTATATGGTGATTCCATGCCTAGTCTTTTGAGGAACCTGAATACTGATTTCCATAGTGGTTGTACTAATTTACAGTCTCACCAACAGTGTAAAGTGTTCCTTTTTCTCCATATCCTCTCCAGCATTTATTATTTGTATTCTTAATGACAGCCATTCTGACTGATACGACATGAAGTCTTAGTGTAGTTTTGATTTGCATCTCTCTAATTGCTAATGATGTTGAACATTTTTTTAGTGTATTTATTGGCCATTTGTATTTCTTCTTTTGAGAACTCAGATACAATTCCTTTTCAAATATTTTCAATCCACAGGTGGTTGAGTCTGTGGATGTGGAACCCACAGATAGGAAGGACCAACTGTATTATGTAAAAAAATGAAAATATGAGAAAAAAATCTTTGGGAAATGCAACCTTTAAAAGATTGTTCTTGGTAGCTGCCCTAAGTAAACAGCTTGACCTCTGGAACTCTCAGTACTAAGACTCAGGTCCCCAAGGATGGTGCCATCCCTACTGGATTGTCACACATCCTTTGAATGAAGCATGTATTACAACAGTAATGGAAAATTTTCAAATGAGAGAAAAACCCTGTCTGTGCTCTGCCACCTGAACCTCTGGCTCCGCCCCATCTGCTTTCCCACATTCAGCTGGGTTTCTCCAAGGCGCTCTCAAATTCTATCACTTCTGGAGTGTGGAAGGTTCCCAGGACTTACCTTTGGCTTTTGTTTCAGTCCAAAGGTGACAGTTGCTGTCACGCTCAAAGCAAACACATGCTGAGGCTTGTTTGAGGGGCCAATGACATTTTAGCTTGACAAAGAGCTATAGATCCTCCTAATCCTGGGCTCAAAGTATATGAAATCAATTGTAGAACAAATATTAATATTTCACATCCCTGCTAGCAGTCTGAAAACTTTTCTAATTTTAGATCTCCTTGGACTTATTTCCAGGACTTGTTTTGAAAGGCAGAGCCTAAACCTGTTTTTGAAAAAAAGATAGAATTAAAAATCAGCAAATAGTCGCTTATGCCATACAGAAAGTTCCTGCTCAGAAAGTGAAGTTGTTCTTTCCCTCAGGAACTGCAGAACTTCTTGTAATTACTGCTGTTTGCAGATCATGAGCTGTCTTTGCAGCATCTTTGCTTTCTTGGTGAGGGAAGTTGGCAGTTATTGTTTAAAAAATAATTGATTTTTAGCTATTAAATCTAAATGTTTCAGGATATACTAGTAAATGTTTTCCAGTGTGTGAATGCCTTAAAATGAATGTAAAAATGCTGTGATCTTGAATTGGAAAATAGAATATGCAGTTAAACTAGCAAAGATAGCAAATATAGTCATTCAGTAATCAGCTGAAACTAAATGAAGTTTCCTGTGATATTGTTCCCCTCATCCCAATTTCTTAGGTCTGGGATTCCAAGTTCTCCTATATCTTAGCTGGTTGGTGGCCTGCTTTATCAAGATTAGCATTTTGGGGGCTGTGGTTGTAGCTCAGTGGTAGAGCACTTGCTTAGCATGTGTGAGGCACTGGGTTGGAGTCTCAGCACATGTTTATAAATAAATAAAGGTCCATAGACAACTAAAAAAAAAATTAGGTTTTTTTTTTTTTTGGTACCAGGAATTAAACTCAGGGGCACTCATCCACTGAGCCACATCCCCAGCTCTATTTTGTATTTTATTTAGAGACAGGGTCTCACTGAGTTGCTGAGGCTGGCTTTGAACTCGAAATCGTGCTGCCTCAGCCTGCCACGCCACTGGGATTACAGGCATGTGTCACCATGTCTGGCTAAAATTAGCATTTTTTAAAGCACAGTTTTTTTCCCTCTGAATAATATTGGCAACTCTCTATTCTATCCTGATCTATTAATCTGACACTGCCCTGTATATACAAATTAGTAAAGGCTCTGATTCTTATTTTTGTTCTCAATGATCAGATTTTGGTGCAATCCTTTAAAAAAAATACCAGATGTAACTCAGTTAGCATCAACTTTCCTGAATGTGTGAAAATGTCATCTCTGAGATCAACAGACTTCTGGTCACCAAGTTGTTTTGGAAGCTGAATCATAACATGTTCAGTGACAGTATTTATTTTTCTGTGAACAATGTAATAATAAAGATTATATTCCTTGATCAGGGGTATTTGGTCAAATATCCAACAATATCATTCAAGAAAGAAATGACAGTACAAGGTTCTAGACCAATAATAAAAACTGCCAAAGTCTTTTCTAACTTCTCTGAAAGGGGCTAACTGGATTGTGGCTCTGATTACACCAGGGACTTCAATGACTGATAAAATGTACTCATAGTGCTACATGCAAACATGACTCCGCTGTGGCATAAATTTGCTGTAAAACTAACATATTGGTGATAATAAACATTAAGCATTTAACTAACAACAATTTTGCTTCTTTCTCAGAATTTAGAAAAGCTTTTTGTAGCATTTTAGAAGGCTCAGATTTCTTTAAAACATCTGTCTAGGGAAATTTGAACTAATTTCTCTTTTATTTCCCTCTCATAAAAATTCCCATTAGCAAGAGAGCGCATTCAAAATCATTCCATTGATCTTGTAACTTGGTTGTATAAAAATATCCTTGAGCTTTTCCTTTTTGTCCTACAGGCTGAAATCGCTACAGTGTGGAGTCTCAACAGTGCACAGGAATGAAGGGAAATAGGACATCAGGGACAGCCGTGCCTGGAGGCGGACCTCTTGTCTGTCATCCTAGCAGCACAGCAGTCATAGGGAAAGGTTTGGCTTCATCCTTTTTGTTCTGTGACCCTCTTTCCAGGAACACATTGTAAAAAGTGATGACTGCAAGGAACTTATTTAAAACTATAGTGGAATTTAAAGAATGATCATAAAATGCTCATTTCATGACAAAACCCACAGTTTGTCACTCTTCTCCTAACACCAAACAATTCCTGTAAAGCAAACTACCCATCCAAAATTCACCCCCACTCATTTTTATTTTTCTTCTAACATTCTGGTTAAGTCAGTTCAATGTCATGTTGAGGACATAAACACCCAGTCACATTTGGAGCAGGTGATCAGTTTAATTTACCTGCTTCAGCCCTTCTGAGACTGTCTTTTTCTATGGACAGTGTGTGTGTGTGTGTGTGTGTGTGTGTGTGTGTGTATGTTTGTGTGTGTGTTTGAGTTTGTGTTTGTGTGTGTGTTTGTGTGTGTGTTGCTGGTGATCAAGCCCAGGACTTTGCATCTGCTAGGCTAGCACTCTGTCACTAAGCTGCACCCTAAGGCCACTCCTCCATGGACATTCTAGCAAGTCATAGGAGAGTTTAACTTTCCCTCTTTCCTTGTCACTCCTCCTATCAGCTTGTCTGTTCTCCTCATATCTTCTAACCCAATCCTGGAGAGAAATTTGATCCCTATAATGACTACAATATATTGATACTTACTATGTGCCAGATCCAGTGCTCAACTTATGATATGTATTACTGCATTAATAGTTATGTGATTAAAAGATTCTCAGTCTCACTTTCTGCTTAAGCTAACAAAGGTTCGACAAATTTCATTATCGTGCCCTAGATTGTATAGCCAGTAAGTGGTGAGACTGAGATGTTAATTCAACTCTAACTCACCTGAAGTCCATGTTCCTGATCACTGTGCAAAATGGTCTTCCGATTGGACATTGTCCTTGTCTGGTGACCTAAGTGTTCTTTTAAGGCATGTTTGGCTTCTGACATGTCTCTCCTATGGCGATTTAAGCATGGGACCTAGCCTAATAGTCTCCTCTATATTCAAACTTACCACTCACAGTCAGCTTAATTGGATGCCTCTGTGCAAGAAAATTCACTTTGAAACCAGAGTTCTCCAGGGAAACCGAAGTCTCCTTAGAAACAATGTTCGAATCTGGATTGCTATGGAAGAAACTTAAAAAACCCTGGTCCCTTCCACTTCTATTCTTGGATGGGTTTTGGCCTCTAACTAGTTCAGAAATTCTTCATCCTCATTTAGACTCCTAGGGAGTGGCAGCCCAGCCTCATTCTGCTCATAGCAGACTCCCTCCTGGCGCTGCTCCCTCACAGGGCTAGCACCAAGAGTGGACAGCTGCAGAGCCCACTCTGCGTAGGGGCATGCATGTCCCCAGACAGGATGTGCTCTCATCCTCTGTGGCAAACCTAATTGCTGCTTTCCTACTTTAGCTACATTCTATAGCTAAACCCTGTGGGTGTGAGTAAGACATTCTGTGCCCTGAAATTGGAAGTGGTTTTGAAAAGTGACCTCAACTCTTAACTTCCACAGTCATTAAGTTATATGTAGCAAAGATAGCTTTCTCATGATCCGTTTTCCTCTCCTTTTGGGTGCAAACCTATGTATCCTATTAGTTTTCAAAGTTGCTTAAATTTCAAGTACCATTCATTAAGGATGTTGATCTCTAAAGATGTAGATGCTGCTTTCTACATATTCTGAGCGTGAGTGGGAGGGAGGCAGGAGATGTCAAACGCATAGCTTATTCTTCATTTCCTTGCATCAAACTTTGTTCTATCATCTAATTTTATTTTCAGACACCTGTTTCTCTTTGTTTTCTGGCCTATGATAGTAATACCTCAAAATACAGAGCTACCCTCTATGAGCTTCTTGACTGAGAGTCCTTCTAATACCTAATCAATGATGACAGAACTTAAGAGGGAGTGGTAGGGGAACCATGAACATAGGACACAGGTGAACACATGAAGAGCATGCCCTACTCACCTGTGGATAGATGAGAAAGCTGCTGACATGAGATCATTTCCTTGAGAGGGACTTCCAGAGTCATGTCAGGGTGGCTATAACTTCCACCTTTAGTTACTTCGTTGTTTAAAGTTAGTGTTTCCTATGTTGATATTCAAAGAAATTTTAATAAGCCAACCATGCAAAATGCTCAAGTAAATTTTGGGAAATGTTGGAGTTAAATGCAGCTGAGTAGTTTTCTTGGTGGCAGGGTTTGGGAATGTGCATTATAGTTGTTCACAAAGGGCTCCTTCACGTCACATGCAGCATATCCCAGTTACTTGACCACAGAGCTTTTTCTTTTTGTCATCATAAGTCTATAAATAACTCCTAGTGCACAGTTCTGACAATCACAGTGCAGGGAACTGCAGGGAACACTGAAGGTCTTTGTCTAAAGCTTTGAAGGTTCTTGTCAAAAGTGCATGTATTATCCAGGAGGGAGTTCAACTGACCACCATTCTCCAAGAATAAGTTGGCTGAAATTAGCCGGCTCATTTCACATGGCAAGGACTGAGAGCAGCTTCTGGCTTCCTCTACCTTCAATTGGTCAAATTGTTTGCTGTGTGACTATAGCTAATTTTTGACCCCACTGGTCTTCTTTCTGCCTCTGTAATTTATAAACCCTACTGGGTTACAGTGGGAATCAGAGATTATTTGTAAGAATGCCACAAGAGCCACCCTGTCATTGCCCAGTCCCCCCAGCAAACACTTTAAGAAGCTTTGTCTATTTCAGACATTCTCTGGCTTAAAGGGAAGAAAGATTTTCTAAACTAACTGTTCTTAATCTTGACCTAAATCTTCTCATAGCCTTTTTGCCTCTGAACACTGTGACCTTAATCAAACATAGTTGCTAAATATTGGGCAGGGTGAGAGAGGGGTGGCAGAGAATTACATGGAAAAATGCTGAAGGATATTGTGTTTTAATATTTCCTGGGCAATATTTCATGGTGCAAAGGTAGCATCTCTGTATCATGGCTGGGATTTTTTTTAGAAACCAGTCAACAGTGAAGGTGGGAGGTCTTCATAGCTTTGAAAGCAGGAAGACAGGGAATTAAGTATGAACCTGGGACTCTCTCTGTGATGCAGAACACACTTTGCAAACTCTAGAATGAAGTTTCAAAATTAAGTTAAAATCACTTAGGTGTTCTGCCTCATATTTGGCAAGCTCTTTGAAGTTTAAAAGATATTTTCACATATCTTGTCCAAACTGTTTTTTTAAAAGAATTTATTTTCTAGAGAAGTTTTATGTTTATAGAAAAATTGCCTAAAAAGTATAGAGGCTTGTATATACCCAACTTCTCCCTTCCCCAATTTCTCTTATTAACTTCTCCCATAAATATGGTATATTTGTTACAACTGATGAACCCAATTTGAGACATTATTATTAGATAAAATCCATAGTCTGCATTGGGTTTACTTCATGTTGTACAGATTTATGGACATTGACAGATGTATCTACCATTACAGTATCATGTAGAATAGTTTCACTACCCTAGAAGCATTCTGTGCTCCATCTATTCATCCCTGAACCCCTGGCCACCACTTACCCTTTTTCCAACTCTGTAGTTTTCTTTTTCCAGAATGTCATCTCATTGGCCAAACTGATTTTAATCTTCATGACAACCCTGTAGCTACTAGGCAAGTCTATTACTCTCATGATAGAGGAGATAATTTTAGTGATCTGAATCCCACAGATTGAAGGTACTTAAACCAGGATTAGACCCAGCTAACAGCATGGCATGTGCCAATCCCAGAAAGCAGCAGATTGTTGAGGATGTAGAGTGTTACATGCATAGGAGTCCTCTGAGCCCAGGCACTCCAAGTTCCAATGGTAGCTAGAAGGAGGAAAATTGCACTCCTTCAAAGGCAACTGGATACATGACATTGGTTAGATGAGGCTCAGAGATGACTTCAGAGATGAAGGGTTTAGAGCCCCATAATTAAGAAGGAAGGCCCATCCCTGCAGTCTGACTCAGAGGGCTTACTGACTCATCCTATTTGTCCTCTCTGCTGCTATTTATGGGCTTTCCAGTTGCTGATATTTGTTTGTTAAATGCTCACACAACCAGTCTTGCCTAAAGCAGTGTCGCTCATGGGGGTGTTGAGAATAAATAGGGTGACAGGTGTTGTGGGAGAGTCATTTTTAAGAATATGTAGAGACTGATTCTTTTTTAATGCACACCATGTTTAAAGTACAAGTATTCTGAGAGAAAATAAGAGCCAGATCCCTTTAGTAAATACTAAAGACTTTCTGAGAGCACTGGCTGTGCAGAGGCTGAGGTCAGTATTACTGAAGTTGTTAATAGCTCAGGAAATGAGGGGGATAAGTGGAGACAATTAAAGAAAAAGCCAAAAGGTAGTCATCCAAGCAACTTTGGTTCTGTTTATTATTAGAAAGAGATAACAACAATAATACCTTTATTAACTGTGTTTGTCTGAATCTAGGTAGCAGACATGTTGCTCACTCAAAAAGAGTGATTGAAGAAAGATTAAGGAAGGTACTAATTACAAAGATGTGGGCAGGGTTAAGGGAAATATCCTAGAGCCAGCAACTGCAGGGAGCCATCACTACCTCAGGCCTACAGGTGCAGGAAGGGGACAGCCACTAGAACCTAGAAGAGGCTTTCACTGGGTCCTTTGGTGGAGGAAAGCAGCCATTGGCAACCTGCAGGAAGGGAGTTGAACAATACATAACTCTCTTTTCCCTCACTCTTGTATCTCTTGCTGATGCCTCCCATTGGCCAGACCCCAAATGAGACAGACATGAAGGGAACCCATGCAATCCATGAGGGTCAGTGTCCTGGGACCTTGAGTTGACAGGGCAGACAAAGTTGCAGCATGGCTCTGGGGAACCACACACCAAATATCAACCAAAGGGAAGAGGATGATGCTAATGCTGCAGTCAGGGCGAGAAGATTTTGTTGGAATCTGCTTTCTTAAATCTTTATTAATATTTAAATGTATTACTAATTAATCAAAATATGAAGATGAAACATATCAAATATACAGTTTCACCCTTATACAACCCTGAAAGCTTTGAAGTGCCTTTTTATAAAAGCACATTTCTCCCCAAAGCCCTATTGAAAATCACTCCTAAGAGGCAAGACAAAGGTAGACTTGTAAACGTTGACTGTGTGGTCATGTGTACCCTTAATGGTGGGGCCACATCCTTAGGTGATTTCATCATCGTGCATACGTCATAGAGTTTACTTACACAAACTGCAACAGAATGTCTAAGTGATAAAATCTGATGGGACAACCACTGAGATCCCAATATGTATGTGGTTCATTGTTGACTGAACCAACCAACACGAGGTAGCATATGACTGAGAACCTGAGGGACAACTTGAATAAACCCTCTAGCTCCATTTGCTTTTAGCTGACTTTCAAAATCACAAATTTTGGAAGTCACATATATGAGCAGTATGTTATTAGTATCCTGCTGGTTTTGCTGTAGATAACACATCTGACGGGTGGGTCATGATGATAATAACAGTTGCCTAGGTTACTTTTCAAAGACTTGAAGGTCATTTTAAGTGAAATCTCAGACTTTTCACTTGGGATTGTGAGACATCTGTCCCATGAGTGACCTGTTGACAGCAGAGGGCCAAAAGCTCCACCCTCACTCAGATCATGCTAATGTCACCATTTTCTGAACATGTGTCTTATGAAGAACTATGAAGATTGATTACACATGTGCCGATTATGTCCTCTGGTCATCTTTTCCCATGTTTTAAGTCACCCTGCTTTTTAAAAAAAATCTTTATTTATTTATTTTTATGTGGTGCTGAGGATTGAACCCAGCTCTCTACCACTGAGTTACAGCCCCAGTCCTCATCCCCCTTTTTATCCCATAACTATCCCTATACCCTATCTTCAGTGAGGAATCAGTTTGAGACTTATTCTCCCGTCTCCACATTTGACTGCCTTCTTAATAAACTTTGTCTTTTGTAAAACTCAATGACTGGCACACTTTGAGGTCAGCAAAATCAGCCTGGTTTGGTAACAACTGTATATGGAAAGCTTAGTTCATGGAAACTGCATATGGAAAGCTATTGAATAATTGAAATAACAGTGTGCCTGTTTGCACCTAGATTTGATATTTTAATATTTCCCCAATTTGCACCTAGATTTAGCTAAGTTTATTTATTAATTCATTCAACAGACACATACTGTGCTTCTATGTTGTGATTATAAAGTGGTCTACAATAGTCTATCTTTTTCTAGTAAGCCAGGCCCTCCCTTTCCCAGCCACCATTGGCAAGACTGATGACAGGTGGTGAGGAAAGGTCTCTCTGAGGAGGTGACCTTTGAGTAGATATCTAAAAGAAGTGAGGAAGGAGACAATCCCAAAGAACTGGGAAAGGGCTGAGTAACAGCTTGCCCAAAAGCCCTGGGGTTTTCTTGAAGAACAGTGAAGGCAGAGGACCAAGGATGCTAGGAGAGCTGATTGAAACCTTCTCATAGGGCCTTGTGGGACACTGCAAGAAATCTGGATTTTAGTTTAAGGGTGATGGGTCATAATTAGAAGGCTCTGAGCAGGGCAGTGAGATGGCAGAATTTATCTTTTCAAAAGATCACTTTAGCTGCAGTGTGGAGAATTGATTCCAGGGGAATAGAAGCAAGGAGATTTGTCAGGCTATTGCAGTGGTCTAGCTAAAGAATGACAATGAAGAGTGATTGGGTATGGGTGTGTTTATATGGTTATTCATGCTCTTCTTATAATCAGAGAAATTACATCGGTTAAAAAGATTTGTTGTTGATGTCTAACTTAAACCATCTCAAATTTGCTCTAAGACTTATTTAAAAGGTTGATTTCCCAATCCCTTATTCAGAGGATTCTAATTCGTCAAGGCCTAGAAATCTGTATTTTGGAACTCAGACTGAGATTACCATTTAAGTCATTAGCAGCACTCCTAGTGGTAGCTATTTGAAAGTGCAGATGTAACAAAGTTGAAAGTACATTAAGTATTGTTCTTTAAATTCTTCATATGTAAATTTGTTATATGCTATGTTGCAATCTTTTGCAACTATAACAGATCTGGTTAAAAAGGACTAGCTTTAAGGGAATAGCCAAATGGGGTGGAAACTCCTTTTCCAGTGATTATCTGAAGAGAACTCTCAGAAGTATTAGGACCAAAAAAATAAAAAATTAAAAAATAAAAAAAATTTGAGGTTTTGTAAGTAGTAATTAATGGGCTATTCCAATGTTAGAGAGCAGTAAGAGCTTTAAACCCACAACCCAGCTGATTATTAGGGTGCTATAAGACCAAAGTAATTAGAGTTGTGCAGATAAAATAAAACGATGGGGGCCCTTTCAAAAAATTTATAAAACCCAACACTGACTCCGACAGCAAAACTTACACCAGCTCTGGCAGAACAGCAGTACCATCTACAGGGGTGTGTATTTCTTTTAACCATTGCTCTAACCAGGCTAGAGCAAGCTCTTATTAGGTTTTCATTTGTCTGTCAGTTGGGGTTGGAAATGTCTCCTTTAGATCCCTAAGCCAGACCGGCTCACCTATAACACCACTGCTGTCTGTTTGCTTGATAGCTTCCACGCCTTCCTTCCCTGGACTTTCCAGAGAGCAGAAGGGAGGGCAACCTAGACTTTGAGAGCCCTGGCTGTGCAAGAGGAAGATATTCCAAGGCGGCGCCTACAGTCAGGTTGACTGAAAGAAACTTCCAGCTGTGTAGCTGATTTGTTGGTTTGTTTGCTTGTTTCCATTATCATTGTCGGATTCTCCATGAGCATTCATCCTGCATGTTAACATCTGCGTTTTCTCCTTTTGCAAAGGCTCATATTTGAACTGGAAGATCATCTAGCCCACATTTCTTTCATTCTAGATGAGAACACTGAGATATAAGTAGAATGGTAGCTCCAGGGTTACATAAAGTGGCAGCTGCTCGTGGCAACTGAAGCCCAGGACCACTCATTGTGGCCCTTGGGCCACTGTACTTTCAGTGACCATCCAGCCCCTCGGCACCTACTTCTTTTTCTTGTTTTTCCCTGCATCCCTACAAATGCCCCCACTCCATCACCACCACCACCACCACCACCACCACCACCACCACCACAACCACACACACACACACACACACACACACAAACATACACAGACATTCAGTTGCTCTTTGTTTTCTTCTTTCTGCAGACCCTATTTCCCCTGCCCAACTTGGCAAGCTGGCTAAAATATGAAAAAAATAGGAAAACAAACCTTAAAAAAACTTTTATTTTAAAATAAACCCAGAAGAAACCTCAGCTGTCCAAACATCACCAACTAAATTATGCAGTGTTTATTTGTGTTACTGCACCTTGATTTGTTTTTATGGGTTAAGCCTCTAACAGAAAAAAAAAAAAAAAAAAAGGCTTATTTGTTACAATTCAAAGGAGAAAGAACTGAGAGCAGGAAATAGAAAACAAAAGGAAAGGTGAGCCGAAAGATCACATAACTAATTAAGGGAACTCGAAATACAAATCTGGACATGCCCACATGTATTTTTCCACTTAGAAACAATCCCAAGCAGCAAGCCAGCCTTGCGCTGTCTTATTTCCTCGAGACTGACTTGCCCTTGCTTGAACTGCCCCTGAAGTAGAAGTTAGCCTGCCCTCTAGTGGTGCCCGAGGACACGCACTTGCGTTCTGGTGCCCAATGTGAAGCTTTGGTTGTCCAGGGACAGATAATTGGAAAACTCCCTCGCAGAAGGAACCATCGGCTGCTCTCCAGAACATACAGTAGGTGGAGACACACACTGAAACACGGCGACATCGTCAACCTGATTTCCTTTGGCTCTTAGAAGATTGTTAGGCACCCGGGTTATTGAAAATCATTTTAAGGTTTATTGAAAATAACTGTAAGTTTTGGCCTGTGATGCTTCCTATTTCCTGCTTGTTCTTAATTTATGAAAAATGTTAAGATATGGAGATTTTAGATACGTACAGTTGCTAAAACTATTAGCTCTGTTTAATATGAATAAATATGAATATTTATTCATATTAAATATGTAGGGTGTGTAAAGATTTGGGGTGAGGTGGGATGGGGTACAAGTGAGTTACAGATCCTGCACTTTAAACCTGCCCTCTGATTAGGGAAGAGACTGTATATGAACATAATTACAATTCACAGCAGCAGTGTAAGTGAAGATGGATTGTAAATATACACGTATACACATAGAACAACAGTGGCAGGTATGTCTACATCTTATTTAATATTTATCACAACTTCATAATTTATCCTGTTTACATAGGAGGAGAAAGAGGTTCAGAAAGATTAAGTAACTTGCCCTAGTTCAGAAAGCAAAAATATTGCAAAACTGAAATTATAATTCAACTTTTTTTAAACTTTATTTTACTTATTTGTTTTTATGTGGTGCTGAGGATCAAACCCAGTGCCCCACATGTGCTAGACAAGTGCTCCACCACTGAGCCACAACCCCAGCCCTCAGCTTTTTTGATTCCACCTTTATTTCAATTGACATTGACAGGTCTTTACTGAGAGTCTGCCATGTACCAGGTTCTGTGCTATGTGCTGGAGGTGCCAAGATGAAGATGCTGTCACTGGAGCATCTTTAGTGATAGCATTAGGACTATCACTGTGTAGAGGACTGGACTATGAAGAAACAATTATATTATACCGGGATAGGTGCAATAATGAATTATATGAATGAATGTATATAATTCATTATTGCACCTATCCCGGTATAATATAATTGTTTCTTTGGAGCAAAGTAGCAAAGGCCGTTCTCTGTATGTTTATTGTCACACTGTCACGTGACCCTGATAATTGACCATGATTAAACTGATCAGGAATCTCTAACTTGGCAAAAGGCAATTGTCTTTAGATTTACCACTGGGCCCTGTGGAAGCCTAATATATGAATTCTGCCCAGCAGGGGAGGTGACTCACTGATGCAACCGATGATATTTCATAGGCAGCTCCCAGTGTTAGAAACTTTAAATCTGTAGAACCAGAGTAGAACTAGAATGAAAGAATCATGGGGGGTAGCAGATGAAATAATAAGAAGCAGAAGCAGAGAGTTAGAGAAGGAGAAAAGTGGATTGTGAGAATGGCATTGTCAAAGGAATCAGGGACCAAAGGTCCCTCTTCTAGTGGAAGCTACTGTTACTTCCTTAGTGGCATCCCAGGGTGCCCAGACTGGCCTGTGTAGCTGCTTATCAGGTGCTTGTGCTTTCTCTTGGCTTTGTGTGTCTTCACAACCATCCAGGTCACCTGAGGTCGCCTGAGACTGGTCACCTGATTCTCAGTGCTGGAAGAGTCCAACTGAAGTGTGATGAGGAGAGACTGAGAAAGAGTGGCTCAAAGGGTGGACTCAGCAATGGCTTTCCCCTGAGGTGAGGCCTAAGCAGAGTTTGAGGGTGCAAGTTGGAGAATGCCAGGAAGTCAAAGTTGTGGAAGGGGCTCGTGTAGGTGCATGCTCCTGAACATGAACCAGTGGTAAAACTCAAATTTCCAAGTTTTCCTTCCACAGTAAAGGCACCAGAAATTCTGTCTTCAAGAGCCCTGGCATTGACAGAGGGGAATCAGAAAGGGGAACTTTCTCTTTTGTGGAGGTTCTGAGTCTGGAAGGGTGGTGGTTCTGACCGGGAACGAAGGCCCAATGTTCTTTCTGATCTGTGGATGCTACCACATAATAAGGAGGGGGAGGGAAGAATAGAAGTTCAGTAGCTTTAAATATTGGCATGTTCTTTTCAACTGGGGGTGTCTTTACTTGTAAGGGCAGCCAGGGAATAGTGAAAAATGACAGGATATATACAACAAATCTCTTGGGAGGTCATTGTCTTAGATGATTGGTGGGGGGGAGAAAGTTTTAAAATTGTATAATCTTACAAAGTTTTTTCATATATGTGTCAGTATGTCTGTTTTCCTGTGTTGCTTTTTTTTTCCCTTCACATGTATAAAAGTCAGAACTTCCTGGGATCCCAGCATGGAATCATAATCAAAGAAATATGAACTTACCTTTCAATGGTAATTAAGATGTTATTTCTAATGGAAAACCCCTTGATCTAGTATGAAATGGTATGAAAAAATTGCATGTATTTTAGAGGCAAAACCCAAGGCTTCAGAAAAATTTCTACTCTAAGTTATGGCCTCCAGTTTCGCTGGATTCATTTTTCTCTTCCCCCAAGGGAATGTCAGGAAAAAGTTGGAGAAGTACTCTGTTATGCTTCTGCCTCAACTTCTCTGCATTGACCAACTTCTCCCCATTAAGGATTCACATACAGTCATGTGCCATTTAGCAACAGGGACATGCTCTGAGAAATGTGGTGCTGCGTGACTTTGTCATTGTGTGAACATCACAGGATGCACTTCACGAAACTGGATGGTATAGATCAATCTCTCCATGATGTCAGGAGACATGGAAACATGAGATGTATGAGGATGCTGTGGGTTCCACACAACCATGTTTTATAGTAAACTTCCTTTATAAGCTTACACTGTAGAATAATGAAAATATAGGATGGTAAAAGAAGAATGAAATTATGGCATTTGCTGGTAAATGGATGGAACTGGAGACTATCCTGCTAAGTGAAATAAGCCAATCCCCCAAAACCAAAGGCCAAATGTTCTTTCTGATCTATGGATGCTAACACACAATAAGGAGGGGGAGGGAAGAACAGAAGTTCAGTGGATTAGACAAAAGGGAATGAAGGGAAGGAGAGGATGGAATGGGAAAGGCAGTAGAATGAATTGGATATAACTTTTCTAGGTTCATATATATGAATACTTGACTAGTAAATTCCACATCATGTACAAGCACAAGAATAGGATCCTAATTAGAATAAGTTATTCTCCACGTATGCATAATATATCAAAATATACTCTATTGTCATGTTCATCTTGAAAGAATAATAAAAGAAAAAAATAGTATGGTACTTAAACCAGTGACAGCCATTTATTATCATCATGAGGTTCTCTATACTGCACATAGTTGCATGTGCTATACTTCTGACTGGCAGTGATGTAGGAATGTTATACCAGCATCACCACAAACATGCACATAATGCTTTGTACTACAACATCACTCCAGCTACTGTCACTAGGTGTCTGGATTTTTTTTTCAGCTCTACTATCATCTTATGGAACTGTAGGTAAATATGGTCCATTCTTGGATGAAATGTTCTGTTCTTATATGGCCCATGACTGTAGTTTGATTTAAAAAAATGTGTGGTAAAAAAGCATATAGCACAAAATTTACCATCTTAACCCCTTTGGAGTGTATAATTCAGCATTGTGCTGCAGATCTCCAGAACTTTTTCATCTTGCAAAACTGAAATTCTATACTCATTTTAAAACTCCTCACTTCCCCCTCCAGCTGCTCTCTGATGACCACCATTCTACTTTCTGTTTTCCTAAATTTGATTACTTTAGATACTGCGTATAAATGAAATCATACAGCATTTGTCCTTTTGTAAATGGCTTATTTCATTTAGCATAATGCCATCTGATTCATTCATGCTGTAGCAAATGTCAGGATTTTCGTCTTATTAAGACTAAATAATATTTCATGGGTTGTATGCACCAATTTATCCATTCATCTGTTGAAGGGTATCAGGTGGCTGCCACCTCTTGGCTATTGGCAGTGTTGCTATACCAGGTCCTGGGGTTTCTGGATCATATGGTAGTTCTGCTTTTAGCTTTTTGTGCAACCTGACCACTTTTTTCTATAGTGTCCATAACATTTTACATCCCTAACAATAGTGCAAAATATTCCTATTTCTCCACTTCCTTGTCAGTGCTTGTTTTTTCCTTTTTATCCCCAGTCCTTTTTTTGTGTTTTATTTAGAAACAGGGTCTTGCTGAGTTGCTTAGTACCTCGCTAAGATGCGGAGGCTGGCTTTGAACTTGTGGTCCTCCTGCCTTAGCCTCCCTAGCCACTGGGATTACAGGTGTGTCGCACTGCACCTTGCAGTGCTTGGTTTTTTGTTGTTGTTGTTGGTTTTTTTTTTTTTTTTTTGTAGTGGCTGTACTTTGATAGTGGGTGTGAGGTGGCATGTAGGTTGATTTTAAAGTGCCAGTTCTCCTTGAAGTGGGAAGGAGATCTCTGAGCTTTCAGGCCTTCTGCTAAACTTTGGTTTTTAGTAACCAGCTGAGGTCATTCATTAAGTATATCTAACTTTGGAGTAGTCAAGTCGTTAGGTCCCTAAAAGGAGTTTCTAGATTTCCTATGAAGTGGTGAAGGGTTAAAACTTGAAGGTCCAGGAGTGGAGGCTGCCTGAGAAATTTCACATGGGATATTTCCTTCTCTGTTGTTCTCACCCTGTGGACGTTTTTATTGGAAATGAAAATCTTCATCAGAATTATTCCAATGTTGTTGAGAATGTCACCAAGAAATTATTTTCTGTAAATGATTCCTTTGAATTAATTTTTTAATCACATTTCTTACTGTGCATTTAAATAATTTTTAGTATTTTTATTTTACTGAAGTAATTCAGGTTTTATTTAATGACCACATGTTTTATCTATATGAACTTTTCCCAACTTTCACTCTATCAACATTAGATTTTCTTTCCTGGTCATTTTTTACCAACTCTAATTTTCCTGGGTCAGGTTCTGCAAGGCATAATTTGAGAAGAAAATTTAATAGTTTTTAAGATCAATAACAAGTTCTTCTGTGTGCAATTTTTGCCTTTGTTAGTTTCATTTGTGTTATTTTTACAAAGTAATTTTGAGAATTACCAACATAATAAGATTCTTCAAATCAGTTTTTTATCAATACCAAATTTATATAATTTCAGCTATTCTAAGTTTGACTTTGTGTTGATTATTTCAACTTTGTCTAATTTTTTTCTGGTGACCACTTTAAAATGTGCTCAAGGTCAAAATACTAAGATCATAACATTTATTTTCATCTAAATGTTTTCTCATTAAAAATATTAACAATATCATCAACAAGTCCTCACTGAGCAGTGGACTTTTATGGGTGAATCTAAAAGTGAGAAGTTCTGATGTTCTGTCATTTACTACCCCTGTGTCTATAGTTCAAGTCTTCATCTAAAAGGGAAATAATTTAAATAAATGATTTCTAAAGCCCTTCTCACTCTGGCAGTCTGTGTTTAAATCCCTACCTGTACGGGTTGGTCTACTTGATCATCATTTTTCTTCTTGATTCACTGCCTCCCACCTCTCACCTCATCTCCTCTCAACTGCTGTCTGTGCTAGCCCAGACCTGGGCACTCAGTTCTGAGTTCCATTCCTACCCAGTCTTGGCCCTTGACCTGCTCCAGAGCTCCACTAGTCTTAAGTGTTTTGAGCTTAGAGCACACCCTTCTGATTGAGCCTGTGCCAGCCAGGGCACAGAGCAGCCTTCTTTAACTCTGACCTCCATCTGTCTATAAGCTCCGAGGTTTTCAGTGGCCATGCTGAGCTTCGTTTTAACCTATCCCCACCACTCAGCCCATCTTACTCCTGTGGCTTCTGTTTTTGTTCAGGCATGGAGGGAGAGCCTTGGATTTAAGTAGCTGTGGTTTAAGGTAAAATATCTTAGGGGTGGAGGAAGTTGGATGGGGCCCCAGTTTATCCTGGGATAAAAGGGAAGATGGAATGTATCAAACTACTTAGGAACTCTGCCCAGCAGGAAATGGATGGACCATTCACATGAGGGTAATTTGAAGAGGGTGTATATAAGGCACCATAAAGGACAGGGTAGTACAACTGGGTTCAGTTAGAACTCCTGGGCTGGAAAGGACACAGGAAGGGGTGAATTACTGGAACCTGGACAAAAGAATGGTGCAGAAATGACTTCAGAGCAGTTCTGTAGGGAGGGAGCCAGAGTCATCATTATGCCAGCTCCTCCTCATCCTCCCTCCCCCTATCACCTGTTGGAGATCCCTGATTAACAGAACCCATCTGGAGGTTAGAGAGCAAGGGAGTCCATTGATGAAACTCATTCTAGTCAGTGTCCCCAGGCAGCGAGTAGAATGAGAAGTGTGGAGAGCAACTCCAGGGGTGGTAAAGAGAGGATAGCAGGCACAGGTTGCTCAAGGGAGCATGTTCATGCCTGTTTGCATAAAGTCAGGTTAAGAGGCATCCAGAGAAGGCTTTAAGGGAAGGGAGTCAACACAACTGTTTCACCTTTGGTGACAAATGAGTTGAATGCTTATGACTGTCATCAATTCCAGCTGATGTCATTGTGTAAGTCGCCTTGTTCCCTGCCTGCTGCTCTCCGAGCCATGATCATGGTCCTGCAATGGTTCTGGGTCAACAGAAGCCTGGGCTGGGTTGATTAACTTGTTTTGCTGGTTCCTGGGAATCCTCTGAGGAATTGGCTATGGTGGGAACTTTGAAAGGGCAGGATCAAAGTCCTTGGATGAACCTGAATGGAGTGGAGAAGTTCTAAATACAGAGAAAAGGGGAGAGGGAGAGTGTTGAAAGGGTGCCAATGGCACACGGAGCCGATGGTCAGACCTGTCCTTACTTACAAGGCATTAAATCAGGATCAGAGTTTATAGAGCATGGAACCTGCTCTACGTGGGGGATGGCACCTCCATTGCCTGGGATACACTGTACAGACGGAGATGCTGCTGGGCTGAGGAGCGTGTGAGGGAGAAGAGGTTGGGGAGCCCTCCCTTAAGAGTTCTATCACAGGGTTTGCCTTAAACACCATTGCAAATGGCCAACTTTCTCCTTAGCTTGATTTGTAGAGAGTAAGAAAGAAGAGAGAAAACAGGAGAGAGGGTGAGAGTCTGATTACTCAACTCACTTACTATGAATGAGTCGGTTCTGTACTCCCCTCTGATTCAATCAAGGATTCATATTGGTGGGTGGATGGGGAGGGAGGGAGGGCCCACAGGGAGAAGGAGCAGTCTGCTGGAGTTGAGCAAGAACTGAGAAGTTTGCCTATTACAATCCTGCCTTGCCTCTTGTCAGAGGCACAATACGTATTTAACATATTCTCCTGGGAATATTAAAATCCAATATAATATAAGCCAGTGGCCAGTAATCTTTCTTTAATGATATCCATTGGGCAATGCCTGAAAGAAAGGAGTGGGCAAGTCAGTAGGGGGAAGAGAGATCAGAAGGTGTGCGAAGCAAATGACCTCATCTCACTTACTTCAGGCTGTTGTTCAGAATCATGGCTTCTGAGGATTCAATGGAAGGAGGGAAGCAGGAGGTGAGAAGAAAAGAGAGGATGGAGAGAAGAGAAAATAACCAACAAAAGTAAGCTCCCCCAGAAAGAATTTTATTGTCAACTAATTGCCTGAAGGAACAAAGTCTTCTAAAAAGTATGAAGCATAATCTTTCCCCTTTTCTTCTCTATTTTTTAAATTTCCTATAAAAATGGGTTAATTTTATGTGAAAAACAAAATATATTTCTTTTTCTTGTATCTGTAATTGTATAGGAATGTGTATCGTTTCCTCCCTATAATTTTGAGAATATTTTTGAAGAGTGACATATTCTGACTCTTTAAGAACAAAACAATTCAATTTAAAAATCACTGAGTGACAGCAATCTAAGTTCTGAAGTGATGCGGTTCGCCTCGGCACTTGTTCAAAATGTCATTAGAAAACCAACATATAGCGGGTTGTTATGGCAACTGGAATACCAGAGTTTATAACATCTCTGTAATTAATGTTATCCAAACGTTATTAATCTTTCAACATCACTCATATTCTCTGAAGGAACAGCAGTTCTGTTTCTCCAAGGATTTTTCAATAGTGCAATCCATTGCAGCTTTTCTTCACATTTTATTTCATTTTAAAATAGATCTTATTCTGTCTCTGCTTTAGTAAAATTAGTTCCTAATTTGGCTGCTATTTTCTTGATAAAATCTGAAATAAAATGGAAGAGAGAGATTATAACTAAGAAGTAGAATGAAGTGTAAAGATGAAGAAATTTATACATTTAAATGTGGAAAGCCTGGGGAAAATGTTAAAATATTTTTGTATACAGATTTGTAGTAATAAGTCACATTTGCATAGCACTTTGTAATTTTAAAGCAGCTTTACATGTAACACCCCTGGGAGGACAAGTTATATATATATATATATGTGTGTGTGTGTGTGTGTGTGTGTGTGTGTGTGTGGTGGGGTAGATGGGGTAATGGGGATTGAATTCAGGGACACTCGACCACTGAGCCACATCCCCAGTCCTATTGACATTTTATTTAGACACAGGGTCTCACTGAGTTGCTTAGCACCTCGCTTTTGCTGATGCTGGCTTTGAACTTGGGATCATCCTGCCTCAGCCTCCCGAGCTGCTGGAATTACATGCATGCCCCACTGCAAGTAGTATTTTTTGAGTGACTACTATGCACTCAAATACTATATATTTGAATATATGCTACTACTATATTACTACAGGTAATATGATCTGTGGACATGAATTTTTTAGTTCTTACAGTCACCTTCAAGATCGGTATTGTGGTTCACAAATATTCCTCCATTGCTCAATGACAACATCAGTAACCTAATTTAAAAATGGGCAAAGGTTCTTGGATAGACTGTTCTCCAAAGATAAGACACAGATGGACAATCAATACAAAAAGATGTTCAAACACCTTAATTAAAGAATTGTAAATCAAAATTACAGTGAGACCCCATTTCACACCCATTGTAATATCCACTACCAAAACAAACAAATAAACAAACAGTTAATGACGAATGTTGGCAAGGAGAAATTGAAATGTGCTTGCATTGTGGTAGGAATGTAAAAAGGTATAGCCATTATAGAAAACAATGTGGAGATTCCTAAAAAGATTAAAAGCAGAACTACCATATGATCTAGCAATGCCACTTTTCTGGGTATCTATCCAAAAGAATTAAAAGCAGTCTCTCAAGACACATATGGACACCTATACTCAGAGCAGCACAATTCACAGTAGGTAAGAGGTGAGAGCCCCTCAAATGTCCATCAACAGATGAAGGGTAAACATCTCGTGGCATACACATACAACGGAATACTATTCATTCTTAAAAAGGAAATCCTGATACATGCTACAACATAGACCATTGAGGACTTATGTTAGGTAAAATAGGCCAGTTGCAAAGAGACAATGCTGTACAATTCCACATATGTGAAGTATCTAAAATAATCAAATTCAGAGCAACAAGGAGTGATGGTTACCAAGAAGTGAGTAGCTGGAGAGGGAAATAAGGAGTTTTTAAATAAGTAGAATTTCCGTTTCACAAGATGAAAAAGTTTTGGCAATTTATTGCACAACAGTGTGAATATGCTTAGCACTATTGAGCTGTACACTTAAAAATGGTTAAGATGGGAGAGGAAAGCCAGGTGTGGTGGTGCACATCTTAATCCCAGAGATTTGAGATGCTGAGGCAGGAGGATTGCAAATTTGAGGCCAGCCTCAACAGCTTAGTGAGGCCCTAAGAAATTTACTGAGACCCTGTCTCAAAAAGGATAAATTAAAAAAAAAAAAAAAAAAGACCTGGAGATGTGGTAAAGTGCCCCTGGGTTCAATTCCCAGTACCAAAAGAAAAAAATAGAAATTTTATGTTATAGATTTTTGCCACAATTAAATGAACCCTCCATCCTTTGAAAGGTGGAGCCAATTCATCTCCCCTCGAATATGAATTGAAGCTAGGTGTGACTTCTACGAAGGTCAGAGAAGTCATCGTCGCTTTGCTTTATTCTCTTTTGGATTTTGTGGGGAGAAGCGGATCTTTCAGTCCCAGCCAAGAGTTTTTGATGACTCTAGTCCTGGTTGATATCTTGATTTCAACCTCATTAGAGACTCTGAGCTGGAAATCATCCAGCTAAACTGACACACTGAGACTAAGAAAAGACCCCCCTCCTTCTAAGCCACTAGATTTGGGGGTAATTCATCACTCAATGAAATACAGTAAGTATTTTGTCCTCCTCTGAAGCAGTAAAGAGCTCTGGTGTGTTAGAAAGGTGCCATGTGCTGTTTTTGCTGATTTGTGGTTGTGATGATGTGCAGGCGGACTATCCTGAACATGGGTTCCAAGTCAGAATTTGAGAGCTTTATGTGGATCATCTGCGACCCAAGCCTTATGAACTGTGTTCAGGAACTGCCACCCTGCACCTGGAGTACTGCTGGATTTCTCTGAGTTCCCTTATCATTCCTCTTCTTGTGGCATCAGGACATATGAAAATCTGTGGGGTGTTCTCATGGCAAGTTCAATCACATATGAACCAGTGAGTTTAGATACCAGAGGTCACATCCCAGCATCAATATTTTTCATTCACCTATGTGAAAAAAACTGAAAGGGCATAATAGCACTGTACCTGGGAAACATCCAAAAGGCCAGCAAGAAAGAGGAAACTCAGCATCATCTTGACTGGACAGTGCTCAGGTCCATCCAGGAGTGTCATTTGGGAATAGCTTTCCCCTTTGGACCACATAATTTTATTTTATTTAATTTTCCTTTTCCTAAGTGTAGGGATGAGGCTATAAATTCTGAAGGGGAGGTGATTTCACTCACTGGTACTCTGGCTACCTAAGGGCTGCATTGCCTCTTAGAAGTTAGGAAAGGCCTATGGATATAGTTTTCCTGTTTTAAAATATTCACTCATTTAGAATGAATGAACTAGCTCATATTTATGAACTCTTTGGGTGGGGAAAAAGGAACTTCCCCAGATTTAAAATTTGTAATGAAGGAATTTTTTTCTTAAAAAATTAAATTTCGTAAATTGTATCTTTTTTCAAAGAAGGAAATTGAAGTTCTCTAAATTTAAGTTTATATATGAAGACAGAGGCTACAAACTGAGATTTTTCTTCTCCTAAATTTCATGCTCACTTTCTATAACATGATGAAACTGATTACTTTCATCTAGGGAAAGATAAATGAGTGGCAAACAGGGGAATTCCCCACTCTAGACCCTTAGCAGACAAACTTTCAAAACAGATTGCTTGTCTTGGGTTCCTTCCAACCTCCTAGTATCCCTCTATCATGGGTCTCATGGGAATCCGGGCTATCCTGTCATCCTTGGGCATACCTACCATTCCCAAGTTCTTCTCCAAAATGTCTCTCCTTCTCCTCCAATACAAACTCTCCTTCCTTTACTTTGAGAATAGGTACTCATGCATTTTACTTCTTTTTAAGAAAAAGTGTAGTTCATTTCCTGCAGATGAAGGAAACTCCTTTTTCCAGAATGCCAGCTTAAAGATAGAGAAGCAAAGACTGAATTAGAAAATATCCATTTTGTACCCCCATTGACAGTTTAGACTCTAAAATCACTAAATGAAAGGTGTCAAAATAGGACCTCACAGATTACTTGTTCCTTGCAAAGGAAAACTTATGCTTTTATGTGGTAGACAACTGGCCATCACTACTTGAACCATGAGATCAAATTTCTTGGTCCCACAGGGAAGGCAACAGTATATGTCCCCCACGTGATGCAATATGAGGTGCAATGTCACTCATGAAGTGTTCTTTGTTTTTTAATTTTTTTAAAGTTTTGATTTATTATTTATTTTTACGTAGTGCTGAGGATGGAACCCAATGCCTCACATGTGCCAGGCAAGGGCTATACCACTGACCTACAGCCCCAGACCCTCATGAAGTATTCGTGTTAAACACATCTCACCTGATTCTAATTAATCCTTTAGATCCAACTTCCAGTTTATTACGAATTCAGGGAACAGAGAACAAACACCACCATCAGGAGACAATCAGACAAATTTAGAAAGTGATTCAATCTGTAAAGCAACTGACTTAATTTTTCCTAAGATCAATGTCATTAAAATAAAATCATTGGGAAGGACTGCTTTAAATAAAAAAAAAAAAAAACAGTAATTTTGGTTCCTGGGTTTTCAAAAGCCACAAAAGTACACTAGATATCTTTGAGACAACGGGAGAAGTTTGAATATTGTCTGGGATCAGCCATTATCACGGAGTTACTATTAATTTTATAGTGCAGTGGTTAACAATTTATTGCTTCAGCTTCAAGTCATTCTTCAATACTGCTTTGCAATAATGGACTCGACTGCAAGCATTTCTCCTCCACAGTAAGCGCGATGCTAAACTTTGCCAATAGAGGGTGCAGGAGGGACATTGCAGGAGGAAAGGGACTTCTAGTTTTGGAGGGTTGTTTTTCTTTTCTTCAGCTGTCCCTGGTGGGCAGTACATGTGAGTCTTTTGAGTCTGGGGACATCTGGTGGTAAACTGTCTCAGCTGCATCTCCAGAGGGTGAAGTCTCTTGCTGACCTTGCAGGCCACTGTTTGCTCCAGACCTGATGCCTGAAAAGAAGTTCAGACCTTCTCTGCACTGCTGTGCTCCAATCGTTACTCTTAGAGCCCCCTGAGGGTTGTTTCCTGCTTGTCTGGTGACTGGAGAATAGGCTTGGCCTGGAAATCCAGACAACTTCTCCATCAACCATTGGGTCCCTGAGGTCTGGACCCCACTGTGTTGGAACCTCTTCTCCAAGTTGGTCCTTCCTTGGAGAGTCTCCCTCAGCTCTAGTGTACTCATTCTCTTTACAGTTGCCCTTCAATTATATCTTAATAATTCTTCCTTATAACACCCTTCCTTTATTTTTATTATTTTAAAACTTTCACTTTATTTACTAATTTTTTTATGTGGTGTTGCTGAGGATTGAACCCAGTGCCTTATATGTGCTAGGCAAGCCCCAGCCCCACACCCTCCCTTTAAATAGCGATGTGGTTTCTGCCTTCTGACTGGACCCAGTCAGATATAATATGATGCTATAATATGATCATATAGAAGGTTCTTATTTTTAGAAGATTCATGCTAAAGTATTCTGGAATGAAAAAGTATCATGCTGTCTGCAAATTATTTCAAATGGCTCAGCAATATATATTGTGCGTATATTGATCTATCTATATGCATGTCTGCGTATGTGTATGTACATAAATAAAGCAAATATGGTGACATACAAAATGTTAGCAATTACTGAATCTAGCAGAAAAGCATATGTGTGTTTATGGTAGCCATTCTTCCAATTTTCTATGTAATTAAAAATTTTTATAATTAAAAGTTGAAAGGAAATCCTCTCTTTTCTTTGGTGTCCTTGCTTAGAGTGAAAAGGGAGAAATTTTGAGTATGATATTGAAATAATCCACCCCTGGTAGAAGTGGGTGGAAGACTCAGCCCAGGTAGTGATCCTGGCTCTGCCCCAGAAATAACCTGAGAGGCTTTTAAATGACAGATACCCAGTTCCCAAACAAAATTTTGTGAGTCAGAGAATTTAGAATCTGGGTATATCAAGGGGAATTAAAATTCTAAAGGAAAAACTTATTGGCCATTAAGAGTAAGGGTGGAGTGCACAGTGAACTTCTTCAGGAACGTTTTGAAAATTACATGGTTTCTTCTTAACTAAATACTTCAATTTGGTGGGGGAGGGATTGAACCACTGAGTTGCATCCCCAGTCCTTTATATTTTAAGATAGGGATTACTGTCATGAGCTCTGATATACTTTCTTAAGGAGGCATGCCAGGATTTGAGGAAAGGGTTGCAGTTAGAAAAATTCCTCCCCAGGCAGCTGACAGGTCCCCTCAGCTGAAATCTACTAATCCAAATGGATTTCTAATTGATAGTGTGGGTGTCTAAGAATTTGAGCAGAACTGCTCATGGCAGGCTCTGCTAGTTGTCCAAGCCTATTCTGTCTCCAGCAGCAATATTGAGTGGCCCAGCATTAGTCAGTTCCAATCTCATTTTATAGCAAAGACACAGAGGGAAGCTTAACCCAGTGTGGTCCCACCGATCACAAAGGTACAGACTGGCACCCGCTGTCAGACTGATATTTCTCTCACCACCTTTCATTAGTATGACAGTTTCCACTATCAAAACCATAAATATTTCAACCTTCTTACCTTCTTCTCTCCCTCCCCTTCCCTCTGTCCCTCCCTCCTCCCTTCCTTCTTTCATTGAGTATTATAGTGGGCATCTTGGATCCCTTTTACCAGTTTTCCTAGAGTTGCTGTTAATGGCTGGTATTTGTTTTTCTTTCTTTAGAAGATTTCTCTTGAGCTATGGAGCAGAGAGACAGGAATTTGTATCCCCTATGATGACTGGGAAGGGAGTGTGAATGCTCCCTTGTCTCTGGGTGACATTAGCTCTGAGTTGGAATGCACCACTGGAGCTTCACTCAGGATTAGACTGAGACTGGGACCCTGCTGCATCCCTCACTCCTTTTCCACTTCCATGGTAAACCATTTACACACTTCACTTACCTTGGGGTCTACTTTAGAGGGCCTGATGTAAGACAAATATGTACTTAGATTTATTATAAATTCTTTCTGAGTCTCTGCTAGGTGCCCAAGCCCTATTCTAGATGCAGAAGACCATACCCCCTGTCTTTAAAGAGCTTTCATTCTAGGAGTGTCAGACAAATGACAAATGTGAGTCTGATGATAATAACTGTCATTTTATTTGTTTTTTGAATTTTTCTGTATTTTCAGAACTCATTTATAATGAAAATTTATTTTCTTTAGTTAGAAAAAAATCTTTAGCAAGTATTCTCAGAAAAAAAAAAAAAAAACCTCTTCAGTCCCATATTTAGCTCAACCACCCCTCCCCAACTAACGTAGGGCTGAGGGTCTGGCTCTCCTGCCGCTCCCTTTCATGCAACTCCTTTACTAATGTGGAGCAGCTCTCTGATGTTTTCAAGTCTTCTACACACTCTTTTTGACACACAGTATGGATGACATTTCTTTTTAGCCAACATCCACTCTAGAAGTTAAAAAGATTGAATGGCACTTTTCCAGCCTTCTTTGAACTCAGGTTTGGGTACATGTGGCAGGTTCAACCACATGCATCTGCACCAGACTTGTCCTTGGAAAGTAGAGATGCTCAAAAGCAGAGACCACAAGGGACTCATGTGGTGGAGCAATGCTGGCAGCAGCAAATTCCGTTTCCAGAGGCAGCAACAGTGGTTCCAGGGATGGGTGGTCTCCTTGTTGACCATCACTGGTGGTATCCATGGTGGTTCCAGCAGTGATGTCTGGTGTTGACAGTGCAAGGTAAGCAAAATGTCCCACAGCTGAGATACTGCTATCTTCTTAAGACCTGTCCTGAGCAGTGAGAATGAGAACATTGTTCCTGGCAGTGTGGCTTCCAAATCAGATTCTCAGACCTGCTTTGGATTATATGAGACTCCAATTATCTCTTAATAGATTTCTTTCCTATATATATCAGCCAGAGTTGATCAATGTGTATAGCAACTAGAAACTGTGATAGATATACTCGGTTCCCACTTTCTGATATCACTTTCCTCAAACCCTCACTATCTGAGGTCATTTCCTTTGATACTCCACTGGTAGGGAGGCATTATTCCTGCCCCTCTGCCTTAAAACCATGTCCCGGCACCACAATTCCTTAGCCACTGCTTTTTTGACCTGAACAGCATCCTCTCAAATGACTTCTGGGATGAAGACTGTATCCAGGCCCTCATTTTTATTCTCTAAATCCTCTGCCTTCCCCCTGGTGACTTACTGTACTTTTCTCAACTTCAATGATCTTAGAGTGGTTTTAAGTGAATTAAAGAGAAACTGAAATTGGAGGGACAGGTCTGAAGCTTGCTCTGAAACCTAACAGGTCTTTCTATAAGCTAATACTCCCTTTAGTGTTAATGTAACTCAAAGCAGAGGAGTTAAAGCTATAGACAAGATGGCAGGAAGGGGAATTTAGAAACCTGATCAGCAATAAAAAGATGGACAGGTTGGCATTTAGAGGCTGAGTTCATAATCCAGATCTAAGAGAGATGTGTTAATACATGCAATAATACTACCATAAAGGTGGAATGGGCTCATTCTATTGACTAACAATAAAGATCAGTAGCATTTGTTATTTTATTATCCTCTGAAAATTTTAGCAATAAATTCCCTCAGAAACCCTTAAATGAAACTATATGTTGTTTGAGGCCAGAGGCCTGGGGAACAAATTTCCAGAATATTCTATGTTGTAGTGAAGGAGAGAAACAGGTAGAAACACCAATGGAAATGAACCCTAGTGGGCTAAATGGGGAACTAGCCCCAAGTTGAAAAGCATAGTCTGCAGTGCACACTCCAGGGAGGACTCCAACATCTTTACTGTCCCTCTTGTTGATCACAGGAATGTTCCCTCCTTGCATTTTTGCATTGTGCAGCTCTGTTCCAGCTCCAGGGAATGAAACTCAGAGCTTCCTCTCTTTTCCCCAGCACAATTTCCTTATCTTCCATAGTCTCTTTATTATATTTCATAGATTCAGTTCACATCCCCTGACCCATCTTTAACTTGACAATGATTGAGTCTCCTGATACTTCTCTTTACTCCCACCTCTTTTAAGAATTGGTGTTCATCTGCTTCTCTCCCAAAACTTGTCTGGAGTTTTTGTTGTTTTGGAGCTACTTTGAATCTGCTGTTTAAACCCCTTGGTCACCAATGCTGAGCTTCAGTCTTGAGTTATTCCTGTTGTCTCCTTTTGGTTAATATTGCTGCACCAATAATCATTGTTAGAAAAGACATGTTAGTCATGTTAAAAAGAAAAGCATACTAATTTTATTTGTTTGGCTCTTTTCTTTCATGTACTAGCATTCACATGTGGCATTTTAAACTTATGATACCCAAAGCATCTATTTGTTTTATTAGAAAATTAAAACTTTCTTAAAAGTCCCTTGGTAAACCTTCCCTTACATATTTTTGATCATAAAGTTTGGCATGTTAGTCCACTGTTATTGTAACAAATACCTGGGATAATCAACTTATAGAGAGAAAAAGTTTATTTTGGTTTACAGTTTTGGAGGTTTGGGTTCATGGTCAGTTTGACCCATTGCTTTTAGGCCTTTGGTTGGGAGTTGCAGTATATCATGGTGGGAGCCCATGGCATAGTAAAACCATCCACCTCACAGCTGGGATGAGAGAGAGAGAAACCCACAATCCACTTTGCGGACATGCCCCCTAATGACCTAAAACCTACCCCTTGAGCCCCATCTCTTAGCGTTTCCACTTCCTCTTAATAGTGCCAAGTTGGGGAATAAGACTTTAATACATGGGTCTTTGGGGAGCATTCCAGATCCAAAGTATTGCACTGGGTCCTATAGCCGTTCTAGTTGAAAGGAAGATTGGGATATTTAGTTTCTGGCAAAGTGGAACAAGATAGTTATGAATATGCATACCAATATTGATCACATTTTGAGCCTAGGCATACTGCCACCCAGAATGAAATAAAGGTTCTGTTAGTATGGAAGAAAAGAAAAGGGATATTGAATATTAACCCATAATATTTGCCAATGATATGTATTCGCTCCATAAATATTAGTTTAACGCATGGTCTGAGAACAGGGCCAAGCAACCTGCCCTCACATGCAAAGGAATGTATACCCTGGTTAATGAATTAGTTATTCAAAGTTACAAGTTCTTCTAATTACAAGTGCTGGATATCTGCACCCAGAATTGTACTTTGTTCTGATGGGGGCCCCAGAGTACCTATACCGTGGTTGAGTGAAACTTCCTTCTCATTTGGATTCAAATCAATTTCATCATCTCTCAGGGGCAGATGTTATGCATCAAACAAGTAACAGATTGTAGCATTAATTTAAACAGTAAGTAAGATTTAGTTTATAACATGCTTATATGTATTGGAGGGAAAATCCAATGGTGTCACCCAAGTACTTTCTGGATTCAGAAAAAAATGAATATTTTAAAAAATGATAAAGCAGAGGACACCTAGATACAAGGACACCACAAAACGATGAGGACGATAGTGGTAGGTGTCTGCTGATTTGGATCTGGAATGAACAGCACTAGTGATAGTTTCAGGACTAATGTGGGGTGGTGACCGAGAGTAAAACTGAAAGAAGAAAACTGTCATGGTAAGTGGGAGAGACAAGGACAAAGGGTTGGGTGGGTAGTGATATGGGCAGAGATCTCCCCTGTCCTTCACACTGAGTCTGGTTTGTTAGTTGTCTCTGTAACCTGGTGGAAGCCTATGTCAGATGAGCAGGTGGTCACTGTGAGATTGAGCGTTAAGTCCTGAAGGAGGATCGTGACACCTGGAGTTGCAGTCTCTTACTTTAAGCAGCCACGTTAGGCATGCACCTCCATGCCTGCCTAATCAATAGATTTTTAAAAAATGTATGAATTTTCCAGGTGTGGAGGCACACCCCTGCAATCCCAGCAATTCTGGAGGCTGATGAAGGAGGATTGCAAGTTCAAGGCCAGCCTGGACAACTTAGTGAGACCCTGTATCAAAATAAAATAAAAAGGGTTGGGAGTATAGCTGAGTGGTAGGGTTCAATTCCTAGTACTGGGGAAAAAGAAGTATCACTTTGATCACTACAGCAGAACTCACTCACTTGAAGACTTAAAGAGGTAGGCAGTTGAAGGAAATGAGCAGATGATATGAGAACTGACATGGTTATCTGGAAGTGATGCTGAGCTTCCAATGTTTTTGTTATTATAAATACTTCAAATGAACAGCTTTGGAAGTCAGGTTTGCATGGGGGTCTTGCAAACACAGTTCTATTTGCTTCTCCATGTTTTCCTGAGTAATTGGTGAGAATCTTATTTTTGTCTGCATTCGATAGTTTAAAAATATTTGCTACCTTGAAAAAGAGAAGCATCTTTTAATTTGTGCATTTTAATAATGAAATTATTAAAATTCTCATATGCCGTTAGCTATTTGGATATTCTTCTCTGCAGATTGTTCTTGAGGAGTCTTTGGACGCACAGCACCTTTTTTTTTTTTTTCTTTCACAAAGGTGCCTTTTGGAAGGTGTGGTCTCCACTGGCTCCCCCTAGCTTAGTTGCTGGCACTCTGCAGTTGGCAGGTTCCAACAGAGGTGTGCAACCAGCTGCTGCACTGAGGAGTGACACATGACTGCAGTGTGAGCTCCAGACCAAGTGATACCAAATGACCTCAGCAGCTCCCCTTCGGTAAGTATGAAGAGTTAGCCATGTCTTTCAGCATGTGGTCCTGTGGAAAGAAGAGACTAGGATTCATAGAGCACCCACTCTGTGCTAGGTACCTCCCTTCACTCATTCAATCTTCTATACTTGGTGTTATTTTCAGCATCTGATGGATAAGGAAAAATTTCAGAGTTGTTGCATCCAAGGGTGGACACCAGTCTTAGGCTTGAAGTCCATGTTGTTTAGTCAGGTCTCTTACACAGACATTTACCCTCATAAAATTCTTGTGTGTTTAGTCCAGTGTAGCATCTGCTGCTCTAAAGAGCCACACAAATACAGTTTTATGTGCTTTTTCTTATTGTTTCAAGAAATTGATGAGACTGAGTATTTTACTTTAGCTTTACTTCAACTTTTTTTAGTACTGGGGATTGATCCAGGGGTGCTTAACCACTGAGCCACCTCCCAAGCCTCACCTTTTTACAATAAAAAAAAAATTAAGATAGGGTTTCAGTAAGTTGCTTAGGGCCTTGCTAAGTTGCTGAGGCTGGCTTTGAACCTCAGTGCTTCTTCTGCCTCAGTCTCCCAAGCTGCTGGGATTATAAGCATGTGCCACTATACCTTGCTTTACTTCATCTTTAAATCAGAAGGTCCTCTGATTTAAGAATTTTGTATTACTTCCGTGGGTTTTTGTTTCGTTTTGTTTTTCATTCTGCATTGTATTGCAGTTATTTGCCTACCTAGATTATACGTGCACATCTCACTCAGGAAGTAGTCATCAATGAATGGCACTGATGATGACTTAGTCTGATTTTCTGGAATCTGAGTCAGCCAGGAGAATTGACCATGGCTTCCTCAAACATCCTCAAACATTTCATCTTAAGTGGAGATGTGTAGCATTCATTTACTAATATGGTCTAAATATATCTCTTTAAATGCAATTTTTGAAAACAAGCCCCAGCTTCTACAAAAACAACACAAGAAACCAATAGGCAAGAAAGTGAAACAAACCTCTAAAATACTTATACAAAAGACCTTTTTATTGAACTGAAATAGTATGCTCTTCAGCTCTAAAACCAATGGATGTTGTGAGTGAAGTTCTTTTTTTTGTAGAACCTCAATTATTCTCAGGGTCATGAGAAGACACAGTTGCTTGGCTTGACTCTTCCCAGTTTGGATATCTGAATGTTCCAAGTCTCCATTCCCTGCCTTAGTATTGTGTGATGAGTTAATAAGAAGAAAATATGACTGCATTCTCAGTTTTCACATCTCTAATAAAGCCAGTATTTTAAAGCAGTTATGGAACTTTGCACAGAATTCAGATTTAAAGTCAAATTAAATACATAAAAAAACTAAGTCAGACAGCAAAGTTTAGTTACCTGAGAAACAACTACTAAATTTATCTCTTCAGTCAGGAACATAATAACATAAATACTTCAAAAAACTCACTCTGCTTCCGCTTTCAATTTTACTTTAGGCCTTATTAAATAACACCTTCAGCGAGAAATGTACTTGTATAAATTTAAAGCTATCCTTTAATGTGCTATAATAACTTGACTATGTAAAACATTTGTCTTTTTGCTACTGAAATGGAGCTTATCTTATTGTCAGTTTCAACAAAGTTTCAGAAAAGTGATTTAGGTTACTGGGCATTGCTGTTTTCTTCTGTCTTGAGTACAGATGATTGAAGTCAGGGACGGTAAAGACCCTAGGCCGTGAGCAGCTTAGGATGTTACAGTCTAAATTGGACACTCTGGTACACAAGTACCTTCACTCAGGAAGGGCTGATGAAGCCCAGTGGCAGGTGGCCTGAGGATCGCTCTGCTCCACCATCACCTCTTCTTGAGATTCTCTTCTCCTCTCCTTTTCCTCCTGATGTGCTCCCATTGGGACAGATGTCACCTCCCTCACTTTCCCTCTTACCCAATCCAGCCACCTACCTGTGCCCTTACCTCTTTCGGAGCTTCTCAATGAGATCTTCTGCCTGTCTCTTTTCTGGAGGAGTCTCAACCCCCATTGGTTCTCACTGTCACGACTTCTGTTATGAAACATTGAGAAGAAGGATAAAGGAAATCTGGTGTCCTTTTGAAACTGAGGGAATCTAACATTCTCTGCCATTAAAAAAAATTGTATGTCATTTATGACTTTCGTGAAATTTTGAGCTGGTTTTAGCTAGCAGAGAATGAAAGAAATATAAAAAGTTGTGAAGCCTAGACCACCCCTTGCCCCTTACCAATCTGGCTACTGGTCCTGGTTCTGCTCATAGCATTTGACCAAGTTCTTGCTCTCCAAACCACATCGGTGACATTTTTCTCTTTGGGGATAATCGGAAAGCAAAAGCAATCATTTCAATCACTTGTCATTCACACAGGATGAGATCTGAGGCCGGTTGTTACAAGTCACACCAGCTGGGCAAGCAAATGTGGCTGGCAGGCTGCAGCAGCAGGATATGCGGGTTGTCATCATAACAACTCCTACTGCTTCCTTAAGCTTTGTTCAGTGGGGAGTCATCTTCCCCTAATCTTGGTTGAAGTTACCCAGCCAAGGTTTTTCTACCCACTCTAAAGTAACCCTAGTTACTTTAAGATGGAACCAGAGATTTATTTTACAGTGAGAATGTCCAGGTTGGGATTATCAAAACTTGAGACCTGCCTGATGTTTTAATTTTCCCTTCTATCTCAGAGAGGCCTGTTTCTTTCCAGAAGTCCTCCATGGTCCAGGGGTGTGGTCCTTCTGTTCCCCACTCTTTCCTTGCCCCTGGCTGGACTTCCTACCTCAGGGAGTGGAAGCTCAGGAGGGCATGAAGACAGGAGGATAATGAGGTAGGCTCTTCCCGGCCTTGTGGCTCCTGTCTCGACCCAGGGGGTGGTTGAAGCTGGTATCCCTGGTTGGCTTGCTAGGTTATCACTACCCATTCTTCTCTCTCTTTTGTGGTCTTTTCAGGTACCCTATTGGGACCTTTCTCCCTCCTTCTCTTTACCAAGGAGGATGCCTCTTTCTTTTGGGTGATTTTTTATAACTTTTCTTTTCTTTCTTTCTTTCTTTTTTTTTTTTAAAGGCTATGAACTTTTTTAGACTTTATTTTGTTTATTTTTATGGGGTTCTGAGGATCGAACCTAGTACCTCACACATGCTAGGTAAGTGCTCTGCCACTGAGCCACAACCCTACAGCCTGACTCCTTTTCGTAATCTCTGGACATGAGATGCTAAATCTATGACCTCTTCTTAAGGTTCCTGTTGGACACAAAACTGATTCTCCTCTATAGGAGAGCCTTCTCCCAAGCCTAGACAAACCCTGGGAGATCAGGCTCATCCCATTCATTGTCAAAAGCCATTCTAAGGACCATCATTGAGAGTTAGTCAGCCCTTTTCTGCCCTCTAAATTTCCCTGGGGAAGGGGTTGGGTGTGAGACCCAAGTCTATCCTTGGCATCAGCTTTATCAAAATTAGGCACCAGGCCAAGTCAGAAAATGCATTTCAGAACTCTCTAAAAGGATCCCTAGAAGTCTGTCTCATTTTACCTGGGGTGGAAGATAATACTTCAAACCTCTCCCCTGGACTCACAGCAAAGCAATTTCTCTCTTTGAAGAAAGTTTTTTCTCAAAGTTTCTTCAGTTCATTTCTTCAGTCCATTTCAGTGTTATACAATAAGGGTTTTCCAGAGAACATAAACAGAACACAGAAAACACACCACACACACACACACACACACACACACACACACACAAATGCAGAGGCGGAAAAGAGAGAGAAAGAGAGAGAGAGAGAGAGAGAGAGAGAGAGAGAGAGAGAGAAGAGAGAGAAGAGAGATTTTAAGGAATTGGCTCATGCAATTGTGGAGACTGGGTGAGCCCAAAATCTTAAGGCCTTGGCTGGTAGGCTGGATACACAAGCAGGGGTTGCAGTTCAAGGTTCAAGTCCAAGGTTTGTGAAGAATTTCTTCTTGCTCTTGGGAGTTCATTCTTTTTCTGTTAAGGTCTTTTACTAATTGGATTAGGTCCCATATTACAGAGGGTAATCTGCTTTACTCAAAGACTACTGATTTAAATATTAATCTCATCTAAAAAAGTATTTTCACAGAAACATCTAGAATGATACTTAATCCAATATCCAAACACCACTGTCTATCCAAGTTGACACATACAAGTCAATCATTACTGTTCTAATGAGTGAGTGGGAGTGAGAAAACTTGATCTCACTTGATACTCTGATAGTTATCATGTTCATACTTGTACTTCAGTAGAAATGGAGGCAAGGAAAGCCTCAGTCTAGCATCCTCTTGTACCAAGGTAACTTTCTGGTGACTGTTGACTATGTGGATTCCCTGGCCAACACCAAGTTCCATGCTCTTCTCGGCAATACCGTGTGGTCATTGAGAGTGTGGACTTTGGTCTCTGGACATGACCTAGAGTACAGCTGGAGAAGGGAAATAAAAAATGCTACCCCATGAATTATCATCTGAACCTGGCTATTGTGGTCAATGTTTTAAAATAATTTCTTCAGAATTGAAAAGTGGTTATTCAAAGTGGCCTAAGTTCATTTCTTCATCAGTCAGTCCAAGTGTGTGATACTATTACTTCTTTTTTTCACTTTTCAAACTTTTATTTATTCTCCATATTTTTATGATTAGTACTTGAGCCACCAACAAGCAAGAAGAGTGAGAAGTTGGCTTCATCTAAACTTAATTTGGCCTCATGGGGAACCTGGGCTTAGCCACTGTCAGTGAAGTACAGGCATGGCCCTCAAGTGAAGATGGGCAGAAGGAGTTGAGATGAAAGCACTATTCAAAGCACAGAAGAGACCCAGGACACCCCTGTGTCTCTGTTTCCTCCTTCTCACAAAGAAATTCTTCTGAAATTTCAATATCCAAACATCTGAATTGGGAGAGGAGTAAATTATGAAACGAGGCTCTCTTCTTCAGAAGCCTGGAGAAGAGAGAAGCTATGGTCAGAAACAATGCCGAGAGTGAAGGGAGGGGGAGTGGGTAGGCCAAGTTCTAGGGAAAGGTAGGGAAAAAGATGATGATGATGTGCTAATCCATTGTGGAATTAGATGGAAGGAAGCAAATCCATGCACGTACAGTCAACTAAACTTTGACAAAGGTACCAAGAATAAGCAATCTGGAGAGGATAATCTCTTAATAAATGGATGGATAAATTATTAATACATGTTGCCGAGAAAATCAGATAGTCTCAGTGGTAGAGCACTTGACTAGCAGGTATGAGGAACTGGGTTCAATTCTCAGCACCACATATAAATAAATGAATAAAATAAAGATCTCTCCACCTCTAAAAAAATCTGAAAAAAATTTAAAAGATTAGAATTGGACTCTTACATCCAAAAATCTATTCAGAATGGATTAAAGACTTAATTGTAAGATCCAAAATGTAAAATTCCCAGAAGCAAACACAAGGAACAAATTCTTTGACATTGACCTGGGAAATGGTATTTGGATAAAACACCAAAAGCACAGAGAACAGAAGCAAAAATAAACAAATGGAACTATGTTAAACTAAAAAGATTCTGTACAGCAAAACAGACAAGCAACAAAATGAAAAGGCAACCTATGGAATGGGAGAAAATATGTGCATATATTATGTATTTTTCACCGTTCTCCAGAGAGACAGAACTAATAGGGCAAATATGTATAGAAAGATGTAGGAAAGAGGATTCAGTAGGGGGATAGGCTTATATGACTACGTGGGCTAAGATGTCCTATAATAGGCCATCTGCATGGTGGGGAATCAAAAGGCTAGAAGTATGACTCAGTTCAAGTGCAGAAACCTCAGAACCAGGGAGGCCAATGGGATAACTCTTGGCCAAAGGTCAAAGGCCTGGGGTGGGTTGAAGATACACATGTGCAAGTCCTGGAGTCCAAGTACTGGAGAATCTGGAGTTCTGATGTTCAAGGGAAGGAAAAGAAGGGTGTCCCAGCTCCAAGAGAGGGAACAAGTAAATCAGCTTTCCTTTGTTTTTTTGTTCTTTCTGGGTCCTGAAGTCAATCCTAGGGCACTCGCATTGAGGACAGATCTTCTTGACTCAGTCCATTGACTCACATGCACATCTTCTCCAGAAATACTCTCACAGACACACCTAGAAATGCTGCTTTACCAGCTACCTAAGTATCCCTTAATACAAGGGTGGATTCAAAGGTGGAACCCCAATTTAGCCATCATCCCATATGTATAAAAGCATTAATATTCAAGATAATAATGAACTCATGCAGCCCAATAGCAAACAAAACAACAAGAAACCCTCACAAATGACACAATTAGAAAATGAGCAAAAGACTTCAACAGACATTTTTAAAAAGAAGGCATACAAAAGGACAACAGAACATGAAAATTTGCTCAACATCACTAGTCATCAGGGAAATGCAAATTAAAACCATAGTGAGATATCACCTCATACCTGTTAGGGTGACTATTATAAAAGTGCACAAGAGAAAACAGTGTTGGTAAGCATGTGGAGTAAGGGAATTTTTGTTGGTAGAAATATAAATTCATACATTCATTATGGAAAACATATGGAAGTTCCTCAAAAAATTAAAAATAGAGTTATCATATGATCCAGTAATGCCACTAAGGGTATATATCTGAAGGAAATTAAATGAATATTTCAAAGATATATCTGCATTTCCATGTTTACTACAGCATTTTTCATAATACTCAAGATATGGAAACAATGTGTATATTAACAGAAAAATGAATAAAGAAATTATACACACACCCTAACACACAGAGGAATATTATTTGGTCTTAAAAAGAAGGGAAGTGCTACTATTTGGGACAATGTGGATGAACTTTGAGCATACTAAGCTAAATGAAAGAAGTCAGTCACAGAAAGAGAAATATTGCATGATATCAGTTATATGTGGAATCTAAAAATGTCAAACATGGAATAGCAGAGAGTAGGGTGGTGGTTGTTAGGAGTGAGAGAGTGGGGGAAATGGGGAGATGTTGGTTAAATGATGCAAACTTTCAATTAGATGATGAATACATTCTAGGGAATCTAATGTATAGCACAGTAACTAATTACTAATAGTGTATTTTCTACTTGAAATT
This sequence comes from Glaucomys volans, assembly GCA_020662805.1. NCBI lineage: Eukaryota > Metazoa > Chordata > Mammalia > Rodentia > Sciuridae > Glaucomys > Glaucomys volans. Next base: position 372,439 of record JAJEJO010002820.1, on the reverse strand, counting down.
TGCTAAGAGAGTAGACCTTCAGTGTTCTCACCACACACAAACACACACACACACACACAATGGCATCTATGTCAGGTGATGGACATGTTATTAGCTTGATTACAGAGATCACCATAAAAGGACACAAGTATACTTATGTTAAAATATTCTTATATATCTTAAAAATATACAATTTTTGGTCAATCATATTTCAAGATAGCTGGGAAAAACCAAACTCACTCTCTCTCTCTCTCTCTCGATCTCTCTCCTGCATCCCCCCCATCTTTTTTTTTTTTTTTTTGAGGAAGAAAACTGTGGTGCCACAGTTTCAGAGGTCTCAGTCCAAAGATGGCTGATTCCATTGCTCTGGGCCCAAGGTGAGGCAGAACATCATGGCGGAAGAGTGTGCTAGAGGAAAGCAGCTCAGTACATGACTACCAGGAAGCAGAGAGTCAGAAACTCTTCAAGAGCTAGAGGGGTATCTTAGTGACAGAGTGCTTGCTTAGCATGAGCAGGGTCCTGAATTCCTTCACAGTGCAAAATAGCAACAACAAGAAGTCAAACAAACAAACAAACAAACAAACTGGAAGGGGGAAAATGGTCTGCAGAGTTATTTTCCCCAGAAGTAATCTTACTTTCAACCTTCTCTAAGTTATCCTTATTGACCCCAATCCTGTCTCTCAACATAGCCTGGAAATGCTGACTTTGTTTTCCACAGTGACCACCAACAGTAGCTTGGACCTGGCAAAGACCCTCTTTCCCTGTCTGGAAGGTAGTGAGGCTGTGAGGAAGGGGAGCCTCAGATTCTACTGCAGGGAGAGCTGTGGGTTTCCTGCATTTACTTGGAACCTGGAATACATCTTCCCTTCAAATGCTAATATAATTCATATCCAGGTTCTTATTTATTTATTATGATCATAGAGTTCTATTTCAGGTACATTATAGTTAAGTGGGATTGTGTGGGCAGGCCTCAGCTTCTGACTGTCTTGCTATTATTTTGGGAAAAAAAGCATTTGAAATTCCAAACAGTTGGCTCATCACTATATACGTGCACACATTCTTTGTTGGGGTGGCCTCTCTTTAGATCTAGTCTATAAATGTGGCAGAGTATAAAAACCTAGGAAAATAATAACTTACTATCATAAGAAAAAGTACAGGAAAACATGAAATGCAATTATTGAGATGATTCTTAGCAGCAACTTGATGTGCTATGAATTTCTATCTAAGCTAGGAGCTCTTTGTTAAGCAAAATCTTACATAGATCCAGTGATGTAAAACAGATAAAAAGCAATGCCACTCAGGCTGAAGTAGAGACAGAGATTGGGACTCCAGGGTACTTGATCCACTCTGCCTGCACAAGAGCTACTGAGGAGAGCTCCATGGACCTCTGGATCTATGGAACACAGTTTGAGAACTCTGTGATAAATCCAAAAATCATGCTCAGATTAAGCCAGGTGCAAGAACACCCAGATGTTATGGAAGTACAGAGGACAACAACCAGAAATAGTAATTTTGTAAACATATCAAAACTAATCTGTGAATACTCACTAAATTGGATGTCATAGTTGTGGTCCTTGGCCTCTTTGCCTTTAGATTCTTTTTTTTTTTTTTTTTTGATGTCCAGGAGGCTGAACCCGCAAGTTCATATGACAGCTGATTGCTATTGAATTTGGTTAATTGGAGGCCAAGGCAGGAGACTGTAGACAGAGTGGCAAGGACAGGGCAGAATATTTTTCTACCATTTCCCTGACCCTAACCCTCCCACAAATTTTCCCCCAAACCCCCCTCCCACCCAGCCCCTCCCTGCCTGGGGTGATGCTCATGACAGGGACATGTCTTCTCTGTGGCTTGAATTCCCCTAGGAAGTCTGTCATGGATCTACCTTCACTGAGAGCAGATACCACAAATCTAAGAAACGTTTAGGAGAGAAAATTCTTAAAACAGACGATTCTAGCAATTTACTAGGATGTTTTGGGAGGAGGAAATGCCATTCTTCTATTTTTGGCAATGAAATACCCACCTACCAAAGAAACATGGCTTGCAAATCAGAGTATCCTGAATCAAATTTAGTATTTTGACTTCAAGAGACTGTGGATAAAACAAAGGTGTGTGGGTGGTCATTTCAATTGGACTTTGTGGCTATTGTGGACTCCTTTTAGGAGCAATGATCCTGGGACCCTGCCAAGGCTCTTCCTCTGCTCTCCAGCATCTCCCTGCCCAGGAAATACTGCCTGGTGGTAATTCCCTGAGAGCTTCTAGTCTTAGAATATTGCTTTCTTCCCCCTCACTTATATATGGGAGCTATATTTCTTGATCTCTTGATTAAGATTTGAATGGAATTTGATCTCTTGATTCTGGAAAAGGTGGAGACTATAATGCTAGCTCATTTAGTTTAATGTCTCAAGATGCTGAGAACTTTTCGGGGAAAGGAGGAAGTGACTGGTCATACTGGGCAAGTGAAAGGGAAAGATCCAAGCCACTAGATGAGGAAGGTCTGTTCTTTCTGTCATTTAGCTATTCTGAATGTTATTTGTGGGGTTAACTGGAAAGGTTGCATGCTAGTTCCCTTGGTTTCCAGATGGACATCAGATATAGGTAAAATCTTTGAAGACTGTGAAACAGGCTTCTCTTTGTCTTCTTTTAAGTAAACTTAGGACCTCAAAGGTTCATGACTACCAAACAGGCAATCCTGGCCTTGACAATAGGACATCTAGAAGTTTCCAAGCATCCTACTCTTGAAACCAGACTTCATACTATCTACACTTCAATTGATGAGAACTAGAGGAAAAAATCACCTTAATTTTGGTGAGAAAGATACCACCGGCTGGTATTGATTTTGCCTGTCTAGTGTTACTTTAATTTTGATACTAAGACTTTTCTGTCTGTAGCCTGGTTTCTTAGCCAAGGCGAGGCAGGCCTGGGTGTAAATGGGGCACCTTCTTTCCACCAGTACCATCATGTGGAATCTAGCATGATCTTGTGGACCTTGGAGTGAGGTGTGCCCACTTAACTGAGGCCTCTTTGCATACCCTCACCTGTCCCAAAGCCTGGCTACCATTCTTCTGTGACTCCTGGTTGTGATAACCAGAAACCTACCTGAGATCAACTTTTTACCCGGGAATGGACTTGCAAACCATCATCTGCCCTCTCTCTCTGGCTGGCTGAGGTCCTGCTTCAACCAGATGAACAGCTCTCTGCTCACTCCCAAATCCAGATACTGCAATGCACCTAGGAAAGAGCACACACTATTATCCCAGGACTGCTGCCACCGTATCAGCTCTCCCTTGAATGCTGTCATGTGAACTGCTTGCTGGTCACCCATCTGGGGACACATCCTATAACCAGTTCCCTGTTAACCTCATTCTTAGTCCATTACCTCTAACTTCCAGAGTGAAGTTAGTTTCCCAGTGTAGGTTGCCAAGTAATGCCACTCCCTCCCTGACAGCCAAGTCTTGATATCCTCAGGGTCAGAAGGAGTTTGAAATCCAGCTTGATTTTCCCTGGTCTAAATTTATATTACTATATACAGTCTATATGTACTAATGTATGGTTGAATGTGATATATATCAGCATACAATGGAAATAACTTTATTTTTCTAAGACAAGATTATTGTATAAAGACAGAATGTGAAATTTCTATCACAAGTCACCACTCTGATTCAGAATGTCAACAGTTTATATTGATGTAATTATCCCAGAACTTTTTAATAGAAATATAAACATAAACACAAATACATACATATACTTAAAGCAGAAATTGGACTATACTTTTCTGTTACTGCTTTTCATTTTATCGTTAGGATTTATTGTTGGACATCATTCTGCTCTGGTTTTAAACCTGAACTCCCTTCAGCTCAACTTCAGAGTGGTCTATGATTTAAGTATGAAAGAATAATTCTTCCTCTTTTTATAGACTTTGGGGGGGCTGTATTTGTTAAATTATTTATAGTGATAGGTTCTACAGAAATAGATGTTTTTTATTGAGACCATCAAAACCCTCAGTGCTTTAATGATTCTGCTGATTAAGTGGAAAGCACATGAAGCCACGTCAACCTGTCAAGCCCAGGAAAATACTTGCTCCTTAATGTAAATGGATTACATCGAGGCCCTATCTCTCGCTGCATCAAGTTATGGTTGTTTCATGCTCTAAAGACCAGGTAGGTATTACTTCACACTGTTCTTATAGAATGTTGAACTTTTAAGACGAAGAACCAAATTTTAAAACTGTCATAAATCTGAGTCTGGCTTTCAGAAGGCAAGAATACTATTTTTAGTGTGTCTGGATCGCAGTCTTTCCCTTTGGTAGTTGATGATGACTGCACAGTAAGAATGAAAAATGAAACTTCTGGAGATTGGATAGCTAAGGAGATTGAAAATAACACCCAGACAGTGGAGCCTTTGGGTCACCAATTTGAATTCAGCTCAGATCAGTGATGACTACAAATTGCTCTGTCTGACGGCAGTGAGGCTTGCAGAAAATCCTTTCTTCATCCTTAGCTATGTTAATTATGTCTCAGTGCTTGCAGAGCCAGGGTTGACACTTTAGATTGTCATCCCCTAGAGGGCAGGGGTCCTGTCTGCATGGCACACTTTTTATACCCTCACTTAGGTGAGTGTTGATTAGATGCTTTTGATTAGGAAGATAGAAGAGTGCTCTTTCTGAGGTGTGAAGTTGTAACTACCAAGTGTTCCTATGAAATACGAGAGCGACATCTCTTCCAGTTTGTTCTGTGTGGCCTTGGAAATGATTTAGTCCCACACAATGACAAATGGTCTTTTTTTTATAGTCCTGTCAGCAAACACTGCAGCTCTTGGTGAGATGGAAAGACAGTTTCCACATTTCTTTCCTTCTTTTCAGATTGGAGAGCTCAATACTCACCTCTTCCACTGATTTCCTTGATCACTTCAGCCCTCTTTCATCATAATGTGCTATTAGAAATTCCATTCATTTTTCCTGCATTAAATGTAATCTTCCACTGGTGTTTGTCTTTTCCTGAATGCATCCTGTCTCCCTTTGTAGAGGGATTTTCTTGAGGTTTGAGACCAGGTCTTGCATCCTCTTGTAACCTCCTTACTTACTAATACAGGGTACTGATATTTATGGATTTTCTTAACAATGTTCTTGGAAAATTCACTTAATATTTTACCTAAACATTTGCATAGTCTTTTATGTTAACGGTATTAGGTGAACTATGCTTCTTCTCCAACTCTTTTAATGCCACCTTACTAGTGCCATGGAGGTGGTGCCCACAGTGGTCCTGAAGGTTGAACACTGTACAGCTCCAGAGAGCATATTTACATGGAGGATGGCTAAGGTGGGTGCCACCAGTGGATTGGAAAATGAAGGTCTTGGAATAAGAGCACTAGTGCTCAAAAATAAAATGTATGTACATTAGTAACTTTGACAGGGAAGAATAAGTCACTAAAGTGTGAATTTTTTGGTGGGGAGGTACTGGGGATTGAACTCAGGGGCACTCACCCACTAAGCCACATCCCCAGTCCTGTTTTGTATTTTATTAGAGGCAGGGTCTCACTGAGTTGCTTAGTGCCCAGCCATTGCTGAGGCTGGCTTTGAACTTTTGATCCTCCTGCCTCAGCCTCTGGAACCACTGGGATTACAGGCATGTGCCACCATGTCAGGCTTAGGGTCTGAATTTTAATACACATATTTACTTATTTTGGGACCAAAACTAAATATTCTGGGGAAAACATTTTTAGCAAGCTAGTGTTTCCATTTCTTCCACCCTGTTTTGTTCATCACAGAACCCCCTCCAAACCCCGGAAAGCCCAGTTAATTTTCAGCCTCAGCCATCTAAATAGGGTTTGACTTTTGTGAACCCAGCTCTTGGGTTTTGTGAGACAGACAGGACTACAGAGCAGGGAGGACAAGGGAAGAAAAATAATCTAGAGCTCTGGTTGCTGGTAGAGAGAGGTAGAGACTCAGGGAGGCTGGGGGAGAATTTAGAGAGCAGTGGAGAGGAAAGTGGTGCAAGTTTCGGGAAGTGCTGCAGAGAGGTGGATCTGGAGTCCTTCTAAGGTTAATTCAAGATAGGCTAGCCTCTGCTACTTGCAAGTAGCAGACAACACCCAAATTTCTGTGGCTTCCCATAACAAAAATTCTGGTATAACAAAGTCTGGTATAAGGTCCCAGTAACTCCCCAGTACAGGTAACCTCCATGTTGTGACTTGGTGGCCCCAGCTACTCTGAGCTTATGACTCTACTGTCATAAGAATGGCTGGGTAGGAGAAGGCACAGAGACCTCACAACAACTCTTCCTGGCAGAGATTTTGGCTTACAGCTGCTTGCATGCACCTGCCTCATGTGCTGTCTGACTTCCAGAGGGGCAGGGAAGCATAGCTGTTCTTGAACATGGAAGGCGAGAACTGTCTGCAGGTAAGTTCTGCCAATATTGACTACCGGCTGTTCATGCAAAAAGACTGAAATTACTTACTTTTGGTGGCTGGATCCTATCTGTTATAGGTGATACCTTTCTGAGATAGAGCCTTATGGACCAATCTCAGGTTTGGACTCTGGGATTTATTTGACTTCTACAGAAAAAGGTAATCGTATGCAATAAAGCTGCCTTAGAAATTTCTAAAAAACATAATAAAATAGTTGTTATCTTGATACATATTATAAGAGCTTTTGATATTTTTGCCTTCTTGTTCTTCTCACTCTCTTTTTTCCTTCAGTGAGTAAATATTCACAAATACTACTATTCCCATAACTTATTCAGAGGAAGTTTTAAATTTGGTTTTATTTCCTTTGCTTCCTTGATATTCACTTTATTAGGCTTCTTAAGATGGAGAAAAGGTTACAAATTCCCATTAGTGTCATTAAAAAGAAGCCAGTCTAGGATGACATAAATGTGATGGTCATTCATGATTCCTTTGAGCTTTATGACTCTTCCAAGAAAATAAAAAGTCTATACTGCAAATCTTTAGGAGAAAGGAAGCTGGCGGGATGTGCCTAATATGATTTCTTAGCAAGTGTATCCCATTAAAGGACAAAAGAATATAGAAATGCATACAAGTTTTTTGAAAAAATAGGATAAAATAGAAGACAATTTTAGATCTTTCTGCAATTTTCTCAACAGGAACAGTTATATTTTAGGAGAGACCATTGATCAGTTTCATCTTCATAACAGTGCAACAATTACAACAGTTACACATAGCACATAACATTAACAACAACAACAACAACAGCAGCAACAGCTACAACAAAAATCCCACAACCCCTGCTTGGCTTAAATAAGAACAAGAGAAGGTGCAATTGAATACTTCAGTATGCAATTACATTTTCTGCATAATTAGTCATAAATTGAGCATCCAAACATAGATGCATGCGTAATTAATTATGACTTATTTAAAAGCACTTGGGTTGTGACACTTTGTTCTTCATTTCCTGCAAATCAAATTACTGAAGTTTTCATTTCATTTCAAAATAATTTTCCTTGCATTATTTTTTAAAGTTTCAATTGAGAGATAGGTTTGATTATGACATAAATAACTGATGCAGTAAGGTGAATCCTGGTTGGGGAAGGGTAGGTAGGGATGATATCTGGAGACATGATTACAGAGGGTTAGCAGGACTCATTCTGAAGCTGGAGGGGGAAGTTGAGGCTGAGGCTGGTAGGGGTAAGGAAAAGAAGATTTGTTGAGATACTTTTGATTGGGTTGGCTAAGCCAAGACACCATATCCACAGATAACACAGGTGAAGATAGTCTAACAATTAAGCAATTAAGGATTTGGAGATGAAACTAACATTGCCATCTTTTAAAATATGCTCAGTTGAAATAGTCTGTCTACTAATGAATATTTTATTTTTAGCATATTTAGATGGTGCAGATTCCAGATTCCATCTGTTATCTAACAGTTCATTCAGGTTATGTGTATTGTCCACACTTCCACATTTTTCTCAAGTGCTATGTGATTATACTTCTATAACTATGTCTATTGCAAAGGCTTAATTGTTGGCATTACCTTTTCTGGCATGAAAGCTGAGCTGTTAATACTTTCTAGACTCCTCTGTCTATGGACTTCTTAACTTTTCTCATTAAGTATCCTTAATACTGTGGACACTGAATTGATATTTCTAGAAATCTGGGACCTCTGGGACCGTATTCCAACTTGTTCACTTTGGGCAAGAAATTTCTATTTCTTTGTGTCAGAAATTCATGTGACTTTTTGATTCTTTGGTAGGTCAATCTCTGTTTCAACATAAAAAATGTTTAAATCACAAATTATAGAAAAAGTAAAAATAACTTCTACATAGCTCACTGTTAATGAGTGAGTCTCTTTTATGAGTTTCTTTACTGGGGAGAATCCAAATGAGGGCAGACATCTAGCACAGCACATCTGTTTTGGTGCCCAGGCAATCTCTTAATATTTCAAGAACCTAAGCCCATAAATATCTGGATGTATATATCTGCAGACTTTTCAGTTTTATGAGCTATGTCAATGCTTCCCAGGAGGAGGTTCAGGGCATTTTTGTGCAACTGTTGGTAAAATTTCAATAGTTATGTCTTCTGACTAAGAGCTGGTCAAATCACTCCTGTGATGCAACTGGTGTACGGAAGCTGCTGTAATTTCACCAGCTCACTGAACATAGTGAGAAGATCAAGGGGCAGATGCTTTGCATCAAGGAGTCCTGGGTGATCACAACGTCTACTGTTCTGTTCACATTGGGCAATGGTTTTAATGCATTTTACTGCTCTCACAGTCTTGTTTGTCACAGATTTGATGCTATTTGTACATGTGTCCACATGTGTCCCTGCCCCTCAGCCAATAGCAGGCTCAATTAGAAAAGAAAATCATTGTCCAGCTGGAAGTCTCTCCACCAAGTAGAATGACATGAATATCATTTAAATATTTTGGAAATCAGCACAGAGCTTCTTCTTTATAAATATAGGAAATGGAAAACAGTACAGGGAAGATTCTTTTATCTCCATGGGATTTTTGAACTCTAAGGTAAGAATAACTGGGTTAATTTTAATTCCTCAGTCAGTTAATTATCTAAGTGTGTTTCTACACTGGCTCATTTGACGATTTCTCCAGTAGAAGGTCCTTCAATGCATTCTGCTATGAAGGGCCTAAGAGATGTGTCCACCTCTCCTTGGTCTCAGAGGAAAATTCCCAAATCAATCTGTTTTGCTGTCACATTGGTAAAGGGGCAAGTTTTCTCTTCTCTTCTTCAACCATTCTTGGATGATTGTCTTCAGTTGCTGGTTGCCACTTGGAGGACCCTTCTGCTTCTCTCTGCAAACTTCAAGCAGAAAATCCTTTCTACTTTTCCCATTTGGAGGATTTCTGGGGTTCTCCTTCTTTTCCAATTTACATTTATGCTCTGCACACTGCTTTCCCTTTGGGTACCTTCTTCTATCTACTCTTCCAGGGGAAAGTGTTTCTGCATAGACCTTTTTTAGTCCCATCCTCAGATGCCATTTCAAAGGGTTTTCCCCTTTCATTTTGGCTAGATAAAGGGAAAAATGGCCATGAGGACTGCAGAGAAAGCAAAGGGGAATGTAGAACCTACACACAGATTCAGATTCCAACATACAATCCTGCCACAGTACTGAGTTTTGTCATATTTTCTCTTGTTAATTTTAAGGTGATCTTGAAGTAAGCCTTAAGCAATTCCTTGAAATTGCTTTCGTTATCTCACACTAGGTTGCTCTTTTCTTTATCTGCGGCCTCTTGCTACCTGGGACTTGACTGAACCAAGTTTGGAAACTTCTGGAGAAGGTTATGATCCTTGGGTCTTTGGAGTACCTTGGGACCCTGACAAAATAGTCCTTGGTTCTTTCTTTGGGATAGGAAGAGCACTGCTCTTTCTTGCCTCCAGTTGGTTTTGGGAAAGAATGTCTATGTAGCTGCCCTATATATTATAACACATCAATTTCATTGGGCTTCATCTGAAAATATAGGTCACGACTTCTCTTCTCTGAGTCAGAGGTCCTATATTGCAAGAGACTTTTAAACTTAGGGAGGAAACTTTTCCAGAAGATACTGGCTCCCTAAACTGCTTTCCAATCTTATGGGATGCAGTTCAGTCCTGGGTTTTTATGTCTCCTAAGCCAGGACCCTAGATGTCTGGCTCTGGATGAGGGAAAGCTGGCACCAAGGTTTTCTTTGAATAATAACAGTCCTTCACACCCTGTTGATTCAAATCAAAGGAATCTACATCAGTTTTTACATCTCACTGATTATTTTGTATATGGCGCTGCATGTTCATTTAGGCTCAAAATTGCATCCATATATTTCCTGCTTTCCATGATCTCTTTTGCTTCATTTACTTTTTTGAAATATTACCAATAATTTGGGTGCCCAATTGTTCATGAAGTGGTTGCTCAGTTTGTGCTGAAAAGGCATTTTTAGAAAAAAGATTTATTCTCCTCATCCTCATCATCATGATGTTATATGTTGATTTCAAAGAGACCCAACCATCTAAATCCATTGAGATTGCAAATAATCTTTTCCTTCCCAAAGTTTGAATTAATCCCTCTTTAGAATCTTTTAGCAGTTTTTCTTTTGTGGTTGATGAGGTCTTAACCAATGAGTTGCAATAAGAGAAGGTTGTCTCAGATCAGTCTGTACCTAGGAAGCTTGAATGGAGAAATTATACCCACGGAAAACTAAACTTTTAGTTCATAGACCAAGAGATTTGATTCAACTGGTGTAGTAAGTATTTTGTGTTAATGGTGGTATCAATCAAAATTGAGGATGCCATTCTGGGATTAGGTTTGAAGACATATCTTTTTCAGTCTTTTAGTACAGTCTTCTGCTGTCCTGCATTTCCTTTTACGGCACATCCTACCTGCACTCCTTCATTGTCTTAGAGGAAACTGGTCAGATTCACCCTGGTTGATATGTGGGTTTCATGTTATTTCATTATTTGTCAGATCAATTGATGCTGGACATGAGGGGAGGAAAGTGATAGCACTGACCTCAAAATGTCTAGCAAAGCTTGGATCCAGCAGTGCTCTGGGCCACTGCTAGTATAAAGAATGCTTTTCTTGCAAATTGCAAGAAAACAGCTTCTCTGGGCAGATGAATCACAAGAGACACCTCTTCTTCAGGATGAATGCAGCCCCCTTTCAGAGGCTGGGCTGGATTTTAGCCTTCTCTATTTCCCTTTATTGGGCTTCTTCATGCAGTGTTCAGATGCATCCTCGATGAAGATCCTGTCAATGCTTCTGACAAGAGTGTTGCAAGAATCCCAACATACACAAGCCAGAAGTCAGATAGGATCAGAGGAGGAGAAAAGGAAATAATAGCAGGCTCTTACTTCCTGGCAGTAATAGTGGGTGCTGACAGGGTGGGAAGAGGAGGAAACTGGCAGTATTGTAAGGGTAAGCAATGGACAAAGGGTTTTGCTTCTACATAGTTTGCTTCGAATGCCAATTTTGGAGACTAGAACGAAACATCTATTCCTTATTCCCCATGCTGTCCATGTCTGCATAAGTCTAGTCCTGAAATATAAAACTTCCAGAGATGTGGGATTCACTTTTTGCACCCTCCTTGTTTCCTGGGAGAAAGCTAATCTTTGGAGAGAGTGAAGCATATGTGCATAGTGAAGCAGAGGTGAGACATGGGCAGAGGGTTTATTCTGGTTTCTCACCTGCTCTTTTGCCTTTGGTTTTCATAAGACACCTCTTTAGCCTTTTTGTAAATATTTATCCAACTCCTCCACTCCCAGCCTAGCTCATGTTTGTTCAGATACTTGCGTATAGAGTTCTTCTCTGCCATCTTAAATAGGATATAATAAACCGAATTAAAATTTTGACATTAATTTCACAAATATTTAGGGAACACATTTTATGCAAAGCAATATGCTAGAAAATGGGAAAACAATGTGAACAAGATGTGCAAAGATCTCTGCCCTTGGGGATCTTACCATCTAGATCAAGTACTCTTAAATTCTGGTGCATGAGAACCTTACAGCTTATTGAGCTCTGTGGGAATGACTCTTTACCCCTACCTCAAATAACTTCGTTTTTTTTTGTTTTGGTTTTTAAAGATTCAGTCTCTCTATTTTATGTTTTCGTTGTTGATCATATCTATTAGTTTTATTGTGTTCTTGTTATTTCTGTCATTATTTTATTGTGCACCTGGGTATGATATAATCAACATTGTTAGAATTGTTGTGTGAAGTAAGAATAGTGTGTAGTTGTATATAGAATGAGTTCTTTTATGTAAGTTGTCCACATACCTCAGTTTGTCTATTTTGGTGATGCTCAGTAGTCTTTCTTACCTTCTTCCTGATTTTATCCAGGTTTTAGGTACGATTTCTAGAGACATTGTAAGGAACGTTGTCTTTAAGGAAGTCACAGTAAGAGGTTATGACCTGTCAAGCCTGAAAATTATTTCAGTGACCTGTCAAACCTGGAAATATTTGGAAGGTATATAATCACTGAGAAATTTTAAGGTGGCTAATATTACACCTAATGAACAGGAAATTGAATTCTTGCTCAGCAAATATTCACTCTATGTCCTGTCTCCCTTGGGATAAAATATACTTCTCTGTTTCACTAACTTTTGGTTTGACCATGTGACTTGGTCAATAGAATGTGAGTGGATGAAATGCAAGCAGAATCTTTAAACAAGCACAGGAGGCTCAGCGTGTCCTCCAGCATGCTTGTGATTGTGCAGGGAAGAGCATGGCAAAGATATTCACTGCCACTTCAGCCTGGACCCCAGATTGAAACATGTGGAACAGACACAAGCCTAATCTTAATCTTGAAGCCCTGCCACCCAACTCTCAGCCTGAAGCAGAGGCACCCTTGGCCAGCCTGCAATCCACAAGTGAGAAAAAAATACATGCTTGCTGCCATAAAATGAGAAGTAGGTTTATTACACAACACTATTGCAGCAATTACTGTCTGATACACTGAATTCAGAGGGGCAACATAATAAGAGTATTATGGTAGATAGAATGAGTCCCCCCCTCAAAAAAATGTCCATGTCATAATCCCTGGAACCTGTGAATATGTTACCTTAAATGGCAAAAGTGACTTTGTGGTTCTGATTAACTTAAACAATGAGGCAGAAATTTTATTCTGGGTTGTCAGGCTGAGCCCAATGTAACCACAAAGGTCCTTACGTCAGGGAGGCTGGAGGCCAGGGTAAGAGGTGTGACAATGGAAGTAGGGATCAGAATGATGTGGCCATGAGCCAAGGAATGTGGACAGTCTCTGGATACTGTAAAGAGGGAGCTTCTTGGACAAATCAGCATTGTGGACACCTTGGTGTTAGTTCCACAAGAGTCATTTTGGACTTCTGACTTCTAGAACTGTAAGATAATACATTTTCATTGTTTTAAGCCATTAAATTGTGGCAATTTGTTGTGACAACAATAGGAAAATAACACAAGATACTACCAAGATTAAATGGATAATTACCATTTCTCTCTGCTATAGGAGAATATTGATATTTAGTTTAATACATTATAAATCATTCGCGAATGTATTCAGAAAATATCCTTTCTTGAAGCCAATCACCTCAGTGGATTTCCCTAAACTCTTCATTTAATATAGTAGAACAATCAAGATGGTAGCATTATATAAAAAGTGGACTGTGAAATATCATCCTAAGGAAAAATAAACATGTAATACAAAATAAATCCTTTTAAATTTGTATTTTCAGTGTATGGATGAGTGGGGTAAAGGTCCAAGTTAGGGAAATATTAAAAATATAAAATATTTTATAAGATATACAGGTGTATTACTTTTAAATAATATGAGTAACAAAAATAAATGAATAAAGAATAAGTAGGGATTCCTAATTATTTATGTCTGAAAACTATACCTGCTTATACCCCACTTACAGAGATTTGGCTCCAGAGGGCTTAGGGGTTAGGAATCTATGTTTGAAACATTTCTAAAATCATTTATGTATAATTTTCAAACAAACATACATTATAGTATGGAATAGTTTTTCACCTTGCAGAGATTAAATAATCTCACCCAGATTGAGCAATAATCAACATTTTGCTGTATTTATGAATTTTAAATAATTTTATCATGAAAGGTTTCAAACAGAAAAATAGAGGATGTAGCACAATGAACTCCTATGTACCATTATCCATTTTCAACTCATCTAAGTTTATGTCACCAGTACCATTGCTTACTCTCCCTAGATATATTCTTTTAAATAAATATTTCAGTCTGCACTGAGAAATTATAAAGGGGTCTTTCACAAGACATAACCAACGGATAACATCACACCTAATAAAACCAACAATAATTTTTTAATATGTTCACAGAACAAGTTCAGAATTTGTATAATCTATATTTTGAATCAATTCCATAGGAGATTTCCTGCTCTTCTGTGCTTGTTAATCTCTGCTTTAAGCACATTCTGTTATGGAGGTTGGAGGTGAGTTTCATAGATTTGAAGATGCTCAATGCTGTTATTCTTTGAACTGTTTCATACATCCACATTGGATATTTATTGGCATATTAATATTGGATATCGATCAATTAATTATGAAAAAGATTAGCATATCTATGGGAAGATAAACAACAGGTGAGAGTCATGATTTCTGACTTCCAGGAGATTTAGGGTGTAACAAAACAAAAAGAACTGAATAGGAAGAGGGAATAGCTTGATATGGCAGTTGACCATGGGAGCAGGGCGGGGACCAGAAGTCAGAACACACACACAATTGCTAGAGGCAGGAGCAGCTCTGCATCCTGGGTTGGTAAATTCATCTAGTAGGACCCTAAGCCAGATGAAAGTCAGGCAGTATGCTAGGAATTCAGCTTGAAAGTTGGCAGGGTTGAGAAGTTCCAGTGGAGACACTGGAAATAAGACAAAGCCTAGCAAGAACTGAGGCTCCAGCGACATGCCCTACTCAGAGCCTCCTGAGCGCTAGGCATTGTGTGCGCACTCACACTAAATAGAGAAATAGTGCATGTGTGCATTGCCTATGCTAGAGGTACCTCTCCTGTCAAGGGAGGCAGTGACCTTGGAGTGGCTGAAGTGGGGTCTTTGTGGGATCCCTGCCTGCAGGTGACACCATGGGACTGAGGAAAAGTTTCTCATTCCGGTTCTCATCAGAATGCATAATTACACCAGCTGCACTTCCTGTTCATGAGGTATTTCTGACTTGCTCTCTGAATAAGTCTGCCATTTTGAGGGAAAGGAGTGTCTCAAAAGGTGGCCACAGTGAAGAGCGTGTGCTTTGTCTGTTCTCTCTCAGACCCACCCCTGTAAGTGAGATGAACACAATGGGAAAAGAAGAGATGGGGCAGCAATGCCAATGAAGGGCGGGGCAAGGTCCCCTTTGCTGTGGGACAATTTGGGGACAAGCTCCTGACTGCTGGCCAAAGCCACCAGGTTTACCAGGAAAGGCCAGATCAGCAACCAGAACCTCCAAATCTAAGACCTCACGGGACCCTGGTGCATTCTTTTCCAAATATAAAATTGGAATAATTACCGATCAAACGTGCCACTGAGATGAATAATGAAAAGCTAATAATTGTTTTCCTTCCCTTTTAAAGAAACACACCACACTCAGACGCCCATTTACAGATATTTTCAGTTAAAATGTCACATAATATTTGTTATATCAGCAGGAGAAT
The DNA here is from genome assembly GCA_020662805.1 of Glaucomys volans. Lineage (NCBI taxonomy): Eukaryota > Metazoa > Chordata > Mammalia > Rodentia > Sciuridae > Glaucomys > Glaucomys volans. Next base: position 356,875 of record JAJEJO010002820.1, on the reverse strand, counting down.
GGAAATTGAGTTGGCAGTGAAGCATCGAAGTGACAACTGTTACCTTGGAAACTGTAGTAAGCAATCATAATTACAATTAGCAAGACTCCCACAAAGTGTACATAAATATTCGCATGCCAGAGATGAGTGCCACGTACCAGACAGCAGAGTAAACTGTGTGACTGTCGTTTCTTTGACATGTCCTTGTAGATATTAAGGTTCTGTTAAGAGATATTGCAGCTTGTTTGAATTTAGGTGAATATATTTCCTGTATGTGCTGGTTTGGGGGCTTGTAACATAATGACATTTGACATGCAGCTGATTACATGGAAACTTCAAGTGACCCTTAGTTGAAGTACATCTAGTCTTGAATGGACTTTTAAACAGAGCCTGATATCAGAAGAAAATAAGGCAATTGTAAATAATAAATGGTGCCGTAGCACAATTACGAGGGTGCCCCAGGGAAAAGTGTTGAGACACGGAAGGAATGGCGAAAGCATGTGATTTGATCATTCTCTGCTACTTGACTCCTGGTTTCTTCATTATTGCCGTGGAAGTGTTCCCTTTGATTCAGACTTCACTGTCGAATTGAAAGAAGCTGGAAGAAAAGTGAGTGATAGGTTTGTTCCCACTTGGACACATCAGGAGTGTCCTGTCCTTTGTGAATGCTTTCATGAACAAGGGGAAAAAGGCAGCTAAGTCAGGAGTGTGTTCAAGTCTGCATTTCTGAACACTTGTGGGAACAAAGCCTTGAAGGTAAATATATCTTCCTTGGAAAACCATCGTTGCTTGCAGGGCCACAGGGCACGCCAAAAACTCCATCCTCCTGCACACAGTAGAGTTTTCTGTTCGGCTTGTCTGAGCATGTTGGCTGCCTGGGGCTCTCCAGATAAACACGTGTTGTTAGTGGTTGCCATGATGTGAGGGGTAACAAGGGGAGGAAATGTTGACATGCTTCCTTTGAGAGCAGAAGCCTTGACCTGAGCTTGAAAGAAGTCTGATAAAATGAGTAAAAGAAAATGACCTTGGCATAGACACGAAAATAATTGGAAGAACTCATATTTTGATCTGTAAGGATGGCGTGGGGGAGGGTGGATGGAAGCAGAGACAGTGGATGCCCTGAAAACTGCCCTCCCCTATTGATGACATCAGGTCTGCACATGTGCCCACTGGAGTCCCTTTCTCTTAACAACAAAGGCCAAGTCATACATCCTGCCCCACTTTGACCTACAAGTTATCAACTCATGTCTGCTGTATGGATGATTCTGCTCTTTCCGGGGGTAGAAGCCCCTGGAACAAAAGGCATCAGAATGTTTTGCCTCTATTTTAGTTTTCCAATTCTTATCCCTCCAGGTTGCCTGCCCCAGAGAATAAAAAGTGACTGGTTTGGGGTCCTAACAGCCACCACCGGGTTGCAAACCACACAAGTGAAGTGTGTTAGGTTCCCTCATTGCAGTTCAATTTAAGGTAGGGAATAAAGTTGTTGCAGTTAAAATGAGGACTTCAGCCATTACTTTCTGCAGCAACTGGAAGCCTAATTGCTTATTTGAAGCTTAACACTGTGGTAAGTTTTCTAGGACAGACGAAAGAATGCTGTCAGGGTTTCTTCCTTGAAACAAACCAATGAAAACGCCTATGATCTAGCTGGGGAGAGGGATGAAGACTTCCAAACTATTAGTAAAGTCTATGGTACCACTGCCATCAAGTGTGACGATATGTAGCCCCATGGAAGTACAGCTAAGGGGAGATTGAGGATGGCTGAGATCTCTGGGAAAGGCTTTAAGGTGATGGCAATGGGAATGGCCTTTCATATGACAGCAGAGTTTGCAGAGGCAGACCCTGTGTGTGTGAGAGGAGGGTGGAGCTGGAAACCGCCAGGAGACTCCTGCTGGGCACGAAGCCAAGGGCACTGGAGCAGAGCATGTGACTTGCATCATTTTGAGAGTCTACTGCTGTATGTGAATGAGGCTCCGAACAGTGTCTCTGGGCTCTGGCCGCTCCCATTGCTCCTGTTGGGATTCTCCTCCTAGAGGACTCAGTAGCTCTACTCTGATTCTGACCTCTGCAACTTGACTCTCAACAGCTCTTCTATTTGACTTCTCTATTCTTTCCGTTTCCCTTCTTCTTTCTTTCCCACACCCCTTTATTAACCTAAGAATACAGTGATTAACTATGGATTAACTATTTCCATGATTAATCCTTAAATGAGGGCCATAAAGCAATCTAAGATACTGATTCACCTGGAAAATAACACCACACTGGAAACAGTAATTAATAATAATAATAATAATAATAATAATAATAATAATTGAGGATCTACTATGTCCTCAGTACTTTGTCATTTTATTAGAGAAATACATTCAAATGGTAAAAATAAAATTGCATAGAATAGAAGAATTAATGATAAAAAGCTTCACTCTTTCAAACCTCCTTTCTCATCCCAGTTCCTTTCTCCAGAGGCAACCTCTTTTGTGTTCAGGCCTTCTAATGATTATCTCCAAACCTCTAAATAATGTACTTGCATCTCTTGATTTTTTAAAAAACTTTAGACAATATATGTTGACTCTCAGACATGAAAGATGAGGACTTAACTCACTTAGATTACACTCTAGCCATCTCTTAACCTTTATTTTCTCAGGATAGTTAACATTTCCATCTGTCCCGAAACCATAATGAATGAACTCTTAGGAACTTTTGCTGTAGGTTGAAAACTAAAAACAGCATTTGCGTTCTCATAACCATTGAATATTGCTACTTCAAAGTCAGGTTATATGTTAGGATTGCATTTCCTTCTACTGTAACTGAAGGAAAGGTTTTCTCTGCCTTTACTTTGCAACAATTGCTTAAAGTCTAGAATGCTTCCTAAGTGAGTCATGGATTTCTTAAACACCTTTTGATTATTGTTTGATTTTTTAAAAAACTTGAGATAATATATGTTGACTATATACAATATGTCCCCCCTGGGTTCTAATGAACTCATATTGCTCATTCATATTTAAAAGTAAAGGAAAGTAACTATTGTGGATTTCCTCAACCCTGCAAGGAAGGTCTTCTTAATCACCATAAATAGGTTGGGGTTCATCAATTGCACATTTACCTCTGGGGTAAACAGACTGGAGCCCCTCCTCAGGTCAAAATGAGGAGCACATATCTCTGGGCAAAAGCTTCCAAAAGAGTTTTCGCTTCTTTCAATCAGTAGTTTGTTCAATTTCTTTAGAGACATTTTGAAGTTTTGTTGGGGATAAATGCTGGGCTATCGATTGCAAGAAGGGAGAAGAAAGGGATATGGCGCTCCTTAATGCACTGTTTTGTGTGTAGACATTCAAAGAACCCTCCTAATAGCCCAACCTGCCAGCATTACGCTCTGACTCATGTACTGTGTAAGTCTGGGATATCAATGGACCATGCACTTGGCAACATGTTGAACGGCGTGTTTGGGGCTGTGGTACAGGTCTCTGTTTCACCTATTAGCAGCTTTTCATCTTTACTTTTCATCTTGCAAAAATTTCTTGAAATCTGGCATCCATCAATGCAATAGACTAAATGTTCATGTCCTCCCCTCCCCAATTTGGGATATCTCTTGGCATGGGGCATTTTTCAGTCTACTGGAGTCTTTCTGTATTGCTCCCTTTGTGCTCTCATGGATGGACTAGTCTAGTGGCTCTCAACCCTGGATGCACGTCAGACCACCTGGACAGCTTTACAACCACCATGATCTCAGCTCCATTTCAGGTCTAAGATAATTAGAATTTCTGAGAAGTTACTTATGGCCATTATTATTTAAAAAAAATTTTGTTTTGATGAAATTTCAAACTTAGAGAAAAGTTGCAAGAAAGGTTCAAATAACACATATATCCTTGATTCACCAATCGTTCACATTTCATATTACTTATTCCACCATTCTCTGTAACTGTTTTTTTTTTTTTCTGAACCCTTTGAGGGTAAATCCTTTACCTCTCAATGTTCTTCAGTATGTATGTTCTAAGAATAAGAACATTCTCTTTCATGACACAATACCATTACTAAAATTAGGAATTTAACAAGGATCCAATACAGTTTACTTTTCTACCAGGAATATGTGTGAAGATAACAGGATTGCATTTCCTGAGTTTTTTTTTTTTTTTTTCTTTTATTTACTTAGTGATTCATTGAACACAAATGGAGTACAGCTATTGTTTCACTGGTTGTACACAAAGTAGAGTCACACCATCTGTGCATTCATGCATGTACACAGGGCAATGGTATCTGTCACACATTGTTATTAATTTTACCCCCCACCCCCCCCCCCCCCTCCCTTCCCCCCTATGCTAGCTATCTTTCCTCCATTCTTGCCATCTTTTCCCCCCACATTATGCATCATCATTCATATATCAGAGAGACCATTCGGCTTTTGGATTTTTGGAATTGGCTGATCTCACTTAGCATAAGAGTTTCCAACATCATCCATTTACCTACAAATACCATAATTTTATTCTTCTTTATGGCTGAGTAATATTCCATTGTGTATATATACCACAGTTTCTTTATCCATTCATCTACTGAAGGGCATCTAGGTTGATTCCATAATCTAGCTATTGTGAATTGAGCAGCTATGAACATTGACAGAGCACTAATCTCCAGAATCTACCAAGTACTCAAAAATCTTTACACCACGAACACCAATAACCCAATCAATAAATGGGCCAAGGAAATGAACAGACACTTTACAGAGGAAGATCTACAAGCAATCAACAGATTTATGAAAAAATGTTCAACATCACTCGTTATAAGAGAAATGCAAATCAAAACCACCTTAAGATTTCATCTTACCCCAATTAGAATGTCTTTTATCAAGAACACAGGCAACAACAGGTGTTGGCGAGGATGTGGGGAAAAGGGTACACTCATACATTGCTGGTGGGAGTGCAAGTTGGTGCAGCCACTCTGGAAAGCAGTGTGGAGATTCCTTAGAAAACTTGGAATGGATCCACCATTTGATCCTGCTATCCCACTCCTTGGCTTGTACCCAAAGGACTTAAAATCAGATTGCCTCAGTGATGCAGCATTTCCTGAGTTTTAATACTTCCTTTGCCTGGAAAATTTTGCCCTTTCCTTTACTGTTAGCTTTTCTGGTACAGAATATCTAGTTGGGTCCTGTTTGTGAACCAAACAGAAAATCTTTTAGCAAATGGGTTAAGTCTCTATCTCTTTCTCTTTTTTCAATGACAAAGCATAAATACTTATGAGTGATCAACTTGAACAAAGGTCATGTCATGTATTGGATGACACTAGGAGGTCATTTTTACTATTTTGGAGATTTTTTTTTTAATGTTTTCACATAGGAGAGGGATGTACATAAGAGGAAAAACTGATTGTGTTAGCCTTAACTGCTATTTATTTTATAGTATTATTGTTATTCTTACGTTACATTTGCTATATTTCTCCACATACTTTTTTTTCTTTTTGATTTTAAAATGATTGTAGTATTTGGGATGATTTACATTTTTGCTTTAGAGATTATCTTTTTACTTAAACCATTTTTTTGGGGTGGGTGACAGGGATTGAACTCAGGGTCACTCGACCACTGAGCCACTTCCCATCCCTATTTTGTATTTTATTTAGAGACAGGGTCTCACTGAATTGCTTAGTGTCTCACTTTTGCTGAGGCTAACTTTGAACTTGTGATCCTCCTTCCTTAGCCTCCCCAGCCACTGGCATTACAGGTATGCACCACCATGCCCAGCACTTAAACCATTTTTAAATATCCTTAGTCACACCCATTAGGGTGGCTACAGTTTAAAAAAGCAAAAGAAATCAGAGAATTAGCTAGTGTTGGTGGGAATATGGAACTCTTGTGTATTGTTGGTGGGACTGCAAAATGGTGCAACTGCTTTGGAAAATAGTATTGTGGTTCCTCAAAAAATTGAATATAGAATTATCATATGACACAGCTGTCCTACTATTAATATATAACATATTCTTTATATAATAGTAGTAGGACATATACAAGAAGAATTGAAAGCAGGGTCTCAAGGCTATAAATTGTGATGTTTATAGAACACGGTTATTTGCAATAACCAAGAGGTGGAAGCAATCCAAGTGTCCATCAGTGGATGAATGGATGTAGCACAGATATAACATAATGCTCTGCAGCCTTAAAAAAGAAAGAAAATTCTGACAAATTCTACACCATGGATGAACTTTGAGGACATTATGCTAAGTGAAATAAGCAGTTACAAAAAGACAAATACTATATGATTTCACTTATATGCAGTGTCGCAGTGTCTAAAGTAGTCAAATTCATAGAGATAAAAAGTAGAAAGACAAATCATTGCTTAATTTCAGTTCTTCAAAACGAAAAGTTTCTGGAAATCTGTTTAACAAAAATGCAAATATACTTAACATTACTGAACTGCACACTTAAAAATGATTAAGATGGTAAATTTTATATTATGTGATGTTTTTTGACACAATAAAAAATGTCCTTAGTTTCCTGTTATTATTTAACTTTTTCTATTTTCCTTTACTGTAAGCGTTCAATGGCGCTCTTTGACTCCTACCTATTGTGTAGACGCTCATCAATGAACACTGCATGGGTAGTCTTAGCCCTGGACCCAGGGGATCCTGGTCCACAACTAGTGGACCCCGTCCCTTCTAGCCGTGCATCAGGATGCCGTTCCAGTGTCCATCACTCCTCACATGCTGCAGTGCCCCAACCTAACTTTCCCTAGACTGCCTACCCAATCCTTTCTGCATACTATACCCAGAGTAATGCTGCAAAAGATCACTTTGTGTCACTTTCTCCACTGCTAAAAGGTCATCAATGGTCTTGTTCTGTGGCTTCAAATTCAGAATAGGTGAATGCATTTGAGCCATGGCTGGGCCACTTGCCAGTTATTGACCTCTAATTTAATAGGCTAACGTAGTTGCTGGATCAGAGCTGTTGTTCAATAAACATCCTTGCAGTCTTCCTTCATCAGGCTCTGGCATCCCATCCACCCACCCTCCTGGCCTCCCCCATCAACTCGCACAGCCACCTTGGGGTTTTCTAATCAAACTTACCTTTAAAGACCAGATTCCAGTTCTACCTCTTGCCTAAACACTTCAGCCAGGAATGTCCCTGCTTTTCTCTGCACACCCATAACGCTAACACATTAAGCTTTTAGTGACTTGTGTTCTTCCACTTTGCAAAAGCATAAATAAAATTAAATAGAAACAGAAACCCTAGAACAGGAGAAGGAGGGAGCAGACTGAGTGTGCTCTACTGGAGAACTGTGAAGTCACATCTGTTGCTTTGAAAACATGTGGCCTTGCTTCAACACCCACAGACCTGTGCCACCCACTCCGTCTATGATTTGGCAAGTTACACATCTCACAAACCCATTCTACTGAAAAGCAGGGATTGTGCCTTAAGCATCTCTGTACTTGGTATAACATTGTTGGAAAGCAGTAAATATTTCTTTCATAATAGGATCTATCTCATAATAGCTGACACTTACTGAATGCTTATTATCCACCTGGTCCTGCTCCAAGTGCTTTACTTTTAAAACCTCATAATAACCATACGAAGTAGATCCTATTATTGTTGTTTTTTTCCACTACTTAGGATCCGAAACTGAGGGTCAGAGAGGTGAAGTAACTAGCTCAAGCTTGCACAGCAAGTAGGCAGAAGAGGCTGGCTGGCATATGAATCTGAACATTACACCTTCAGAATTTGTACAACCCTATCTGCTACTGCCTCTCATTGATTGACTAGCAAAATAAGATCATTTAATTATATTCCTGAAAATTATAATTGTTCATATTTTGCTCCCAGATGTGAATCATATTGATATTTTCTGTTTCACTGACTTTGTAAGTGAATGAATATCAATGATCCCTTCAGTGTTGACCAGGTAGACTTTAGTGCCCTTTGGGGTTGACTCTTCTGCACTTTCAAGTAGGCCCTGCCACCTACTTGATGTGTAGTCTTGAACAAGTCACTTAACCTTTCTTGTTTCTCATCTCCAACTTCTATCATCGAGCATTTACATAAGATTTGTTGCCATAGTAATAGAAAATAACACTGACCTATCTCTCAGGAGTGAGTGTCGTGGGGATTAACTAATTTACAGCCGTGAAGAGCTTTCAACATATGAACTGCTAAACAACAGTGAGATCGTAAAGAGAATTTAAAATACCATCAGCTTGTGGAGCGTGCCCACATTTGATGCCCATCATTATATGTTTAACTATTAGTATTACTACTCATAATAAACTTTTATGAGCTACTTTAAGAGGTTGAAGTGTTTTTATGAGAGCTAATTAGTTGTTCCAACCAGCTCTATGAGGTAGGTCAGTATTTTTATCATCTCTGTTTTGGAAATCACATTAAATTGCTGCATGCATCATTAAAAAAATCTTAAACTTCTTGATATTTGGAAGCCTTTTTTGACTGGAGACAATTCTCATACAGCTACCTCACCTAACACAAAGATTGCATCATCTGGCAGTGAGAGAGTGAATTATGCATTTGGTACTCTTCTCATTTTTAATCGTTTGGATGTTTGCATATTAATTATGTGGCAGTTTTTCTGCTAGGTTTTTATATGTATCAGTCAGGGTGCATTTAGGACAATCAAACCCACTCTAGGTATTTCAAAAAGAAGTTGGATACAAGAAATTGATCATATGTTTTTAAGGGGGTACAAATGGGAAGATTAGGTGCAGGGAGGGCAATTAAAAAGAAAAAGTCCAAACCAGAAACTAGTTGCTTCAGGAATCAGTTTTGCTTCCAGGTTTGAAGGCACAAAAGGAAGGAAGTTAAGTTACCATCATCTAGGAGCACTGTTTGCTGCTGAGCTGGAGCCTTGGAGAGAAGCCCGCTGCAGGAGCCAGAACCACAGAAGGGAAGCAGCCAACTGCAGAGACATTGTTAGAAAAAGAAAAAAGAAAGCCTTCTCTTCTGCTCCCACCCTCTAATCTTGCATGGACCAATAGAAAATCAGAGGAAGGGAGCCTGGGAAATGTGAGTTGAAGGTTTCTGGTGCCAGTTTCACACAGCAGAATGGAGAGGGTGGAATATAGGACTGAAAGGCAGCAGGTAAATAACTGGTGCATGTTGTAAATTCACTAATTTTTCCTGGAGGTTAGAGAGGTTCAGAAACTTGCTGTGGCAGCTTGTGGCCTGCAACTCTAGCTCAGGTTTCCAACTCCAAGCGTAATGTGTACTCAAGGTGCCATCTTGGTCTCTTCGAGTCTTAGTGTGCTTAGTGTGCTCCCTAGTGGAGTTCCAGTGGCAGGTGGTAAGAATGCTCATCTCTACTACCTTCATGGGTAAGATCAAATAAAATCTTGTATATAAAAGCACTCGGTTGTTGTTAATGCAGCCCACAAATACAAGTTAGTAGTGTTGTTTGTAAATAATTTTTATGAGGTTTTACAGAAGTTTTCATAAAGAAATCTAGAATGGAGCCAGACTTGGTGGCATATGCCTGTACACCCAGTGGCTTGGGAGGTTGAGGCAGGAGGATCATGAGTTCAAAGCCAGCCTCAGCAACTTAGTGGGGCTCTAAGCAATTCAGTTAGGCCCTGTCTCCAAATAAAAAAGGGCGGGGGATGTGCTCAGTGGTTAAGTACCCCTGGGTTCAATCCCTGGTACCAAAAAAAAAAAAAAAAAAAAAAAAAAAAAAAAAGGAAACTAAGGATTGGATTAAATTTTCTAGAATCAAGTTAGACTCCATGTCAGCTTTTCATCACTGTGACCAAAATACCTGACGAGAACAACTTGGAGGAGGAAAAGTTTGTTTTGGGTTCATGGTTTCAGATGTCTCAGTCAATGCTTGATTAACTCCATTGTTTTGGGCCTGAGGTGAGACAGAACATCATGGCACGAGGGCATGTTGGAGGAAAGCTTCTTAGCTCATGGCAGCGAGAAAGCAGAGAAAGGAGCCAGGGACAAGATATAGCCTAAGACCACACCCTCAGTGTGGAGTTACTTCCTCCAGCCCTGCCCCATTGATGGACTAATCCATTGATTAGTCCATTAATTAGTCCATAGTTTTCATAAGCTAATCTTCTCACCTTGAACATTCCTGCATTGCCTAACACAGATTTGGGGGAATCTTAAAGATTTAAACTATAGTAGAGCTTCTTATGTTATGACTGTAGCCACATATGCCTGTTACTCCCAGTGGCTATACACACAGTGAGTGTGTGTCCATTATCTTTCAGTTGGTCGTTACTAGTTTTATTTGCCTTCACTTGAGATTACAGATCAGCTTAAAGCACTATTTGCAGCTTCTAATTTGTTGTGATTTCAGTCCTATAATCATTACTTTTCAATAAGAATTTGTTACACTGTTATGAACAATCTAAAATTTCATAGAAAAGGAAATTGAGATAGAAAACATGTTCATTAAAAAGTCACTTAATGGGCATCTGGTCTCCTGACCTATACTCCATGAGTGGGCATGGTGGTGTATTAGAAGTCATATTCCTGTCTGAGTAAACTGAGGCAAGCCCATTACCTCTTTGAGGCTTCCATCTTCGTTGATAAATCAAAAGTACTTATCCCACCTATATAGAGTGTAGGTTTGAGAATCAGTGGTGATAATGAGTGTGAAAGTGTTTGGTAAAACTTAAAGTGCTATACCAGTGACAAGGACTTTTTCTAAGTTGCCTGATGCCTCCTGGGCTATATTAAAACATGACTTCTGGAAATACTGAGAAATCCTTATGAGAAAACAAGGCTCTGTAGCATCCTATCATCAGTCATTCCCCAATGTCACGAACTTACTTAGTGTTTATGCCCACCCTTCCCCATCAGAGACAATGAAATCACTCTGGTGGCCAGCTGTTTTCCCAAGTAACAGCCCTTATCATTTGTATTGCTCAGAGAAAGGCTATGTCAGAATTACTCACCCTAAACCCCTGCTTTTCATCAATCTCTTTTTGGCTGCAAAATCCCATGGAGGAATACAATATCCAAATTGCTTTCCACCTAATAACTCACCCCAGACAACAAGAAAAACAATGACAGCCAATCTAAACCAAAATACTGGGTGTTAAGTGACTCATGCATTGGCAGGTGAGTGGCCATTTGCAGGGATCTTTGTACCACTCTGATCTGTTTGTTTAAGATGCTGTGTTATGGTTGACATCTCTGGAAGATTTTTCTTTCCTTGGGAGTGAGCCAACCATTTCCTCCTCCAGAGGCTAGAGGCTGCTTTTGATTTGGCTGGATTAGCAGGGACTCAATTCCTGCTACTCCTCCTTCTCATGTAACCCCAGGGACTGGGGTCACTCTGGGTCAGAGGCATATTTTTGATGAGGTTGGGCTAAGCATCTCTCCTTTCAGATATCACCCAGAGGGAAAAGTCCATTCTCCTGCCCAGGCTGATGTCCTGGCCTGCAGCCCATCATGGTACATTGCCCTCTGTCTAGTGGTTCTAATGTGAATTGGAAGAGGGTCCCACAGAGACACATGCTTGCTGATTTTCTGTCCTGTCCATGAACATCACTAGAAGTGGTTTATTACACAACAATTGAGGGAGTCTGCATTTGTATTAACTGGAGCAAGGTGCTGGACAATAATGGCACCATTACATTCCACCCTTAATGATTCATGGCCTGGTAAGGAACTGTAGAAGGGACCAGTTTCACTTCAACTTATTGCCACAGATGCTTCGAAAACAATTTGTGGGTAAATAATACAAGTCTACAAAATTAGTGTACTTACCAAAAGGCAAGCACTATACCCAAAGGAAGCATTTCTGTTTGAATTTAATTGATTTAAAATTAGTGCTCCTTTCTTTTGATGGCCCCATTCTTGTTTACTGGGAAAACATTCAGGGCAAAACACATACCGTGTGTGTACCTGGGCATTGATATTCTCACTGGCAAATACTCCCCACCACAGCGCCTAGATACATATTTGCCTCAGAGACCTGAACCACTCTGAAGGAACCGTTTGGGTCTCCTAAGAAAAGGCTATCTTTGCTTGACAAGAATGATGCTGATTTTTAAAATCACCTTTCAGAACAGTCCTAAGGATGTTCCTTGGCTTCTCAATCTGCCGAACCTGGAGAGAACAGCAGAGCACATTCTATTAGGAAAGCATTACTGTTAAGCTATGTGGCTGGTTTCCCCCTCATTCCCTGAGTTCTGGGGTGATGGAAAGAGAGGGCAGATTGGTTAACAAAGACCCTTTGTCTCGAAAGAGATTTTGTTGTTATTGTTGTTACAATCCCTTTGTTGCTTCCTCATTTGAAAGAAGGAGAAGATTCTTCAGGGAATTCACAGCATGCAGAGGATCCTAAAAAATGGGTGATGCACACACACAATTGTCTTAGATAAAGGATCTAACTTTCCTTATAGCACCTATTCCTCCTGCAGTTTAAACACACACACACACACACACACACACACACACACACACACTTCTATATCTATTCCTTTTATAAACAAAATGCTTGCTCAGTGTGGAAAATAAACAGAAAATGGAAAATAAACAGAAAACAAAAAATAAATGTCAGCCTTAATCTTACCACCCAGAGGTTATTTTTAAATGCTTTCTTTCTATAACTTACAATGTAATTTTTTTTAAAATGGAGGTTATATGACCTTGCCTTGACACAATTTGCATGTACTTTTATGTATTATTGTATTAAATGTATATTTCCATGTTCCATGTTCTACTTATTTTATTAGTAGCTTTATAGAATTTTGTATTAGTAGACTGATTCTAATTTAGAGGACTTCCAATTTTTTCAAATATTAATGTTATGGTAAATATCTTGGAAGCTAGTTTGGTTTCTCTATAGGATAAATGAACTAGAAATGAAATATCTGAATTAGGGATACACAAAATATTTAGATCTTTGAAATGTGTTATTAAATTTCTGTTCATAATGTTTGTGCCAATTTTATTTCATTTTATTATCAGAATCATGAATGACCATTTCCCAATATATTTGCCTACAGTAGGCATTAAAAAAATTTTTAAACCCTATGAGGAAAACACTAACAAGGACAAAATGGGGACAAAATGGAGACAAAAACACTAATGAAACCATAATTGGTACCTGTTAGGGACTGAATTGTGTCCCCCTCCCCAAACTTGTATGTTGAAGCCCTAATCCCCAACTTGACTCTGTTCAGAGATAGGGCCTTTAAGGAGGTGATTAAGGTTAAATCAAGTTATGTGGGTGGGGTCTTAGACCTTATCCAATGGGACTGGTGTCCTTTTAAGAAGAGAAGGACACTCCCTTGCTGTGCCTGGGGTTGGGGTGAGGAGCATGAGGACCCAGAAAGAAGATGTCTGTCTGCAAACTGAGAGACCTCCTCATCAGACTTCAAACCTGCTGGCACCTTGACCTTGGACTTTCAGATTCCAGCGATGTGAGGAAAAAAATTTCTGTTGTTTGAGCTACTCAGCAATTTGTTATCAACCTGAGCAGACTAATATAGTACTTCAGGAGAGTTCTGGTGAAACCCAGGTGTTCAGCTTGTACAGAGGCTGCATCAGGGGACATTTAAAAGGTGCAAAAATAATAGAGTGGAAATGAGGGCCTGGGGGCACTGAGAGAGTGGATGGAGCTCTGAGCTAGTGGTGCTGCTAGTAATGTGGGCACAGGAGAAAATGTAGCCTGCCACAGCTGAGAGCCAGGCAGGGGCTTATTTTTACCTCTTTATTTTTAAAAGGGTTCCTGCTTGTATAGCAGCTTGGCAAGGGGCTTTTCCTTTACTTCCTCCTGATAGTCTAGCTCCCTTTGTCTATGAAAAATCCTGTTAGAGCATGACTTCCATATTTTACAGACATAATTCCCCCATATACCAATGGTGTATAAGCTAATTGGTGTTTTAGAAATATCTTTTATAGCAGAGCTGATTGTAACTCACTATGTGACCCCAGTTTCCTCAACTGTAATTTAAGGAGGTTGGAATAGATCAGTGAGTTTTAAAATTTGTGCACTGAGTAATGTCAAAAGCTACATCCTCCTAATCTCCCAGCGTTTGAGGTGGAGTTGAGGGCTGGGGTATGTTATGGTATAAATCTAACTGGGTTTAGAGCCTCCCCTTTCCTTGTTCTAATAAAACAATTCTGGGGTTTTTATTTGTCACATCTGATTTTATTTAGAGGAAAGGTCTAGGCTGTTCCTCCAAAATTCATTTTGAAATCCTGATCCCAATGTGATGGTATTAGGACATGGGGCTTTGGGGAGGTACAGAGGTTGTGAGGGCAGAGCTCTTATGAGTGGAGTAAGTGCCCTTTTAAAGGAACCCAGAGAACTCTCTCCCTGTCCTTCTGTAATAAGGATACACGAGAAGACTGTAGTCCACAACCCAGAGGAGGGCCTTCACTAGAGCCCATCCATGCCGACACCCTGATGTTGGACCTCCAGCCTCCAGAACTCTGAGAAGTAAATTTCTGTAGTTTATAAGCCACCCAGTCCACAGTGCTTCGTTAGAGCAGCCTGAACTATTGGCATCAGATCTGCTATTTTGCTGCCACCGTTATTCTGCCTCCCCCACACCATTTTACAACCCAGATCGTCAGCCTGCGAACATCCTAGCCAGCCATTGGCCAGATTATTAGCTCGTGAAATTCCACTACTTAAGAATAGCTCCCCCGCCATACCCCCCCCCCACACTCTTACTCTCACTCACACTCTCTCAGTCACTCTCATTCTCTCACCCACTCTTTCTCTCTCTCTCTCTCTCTCTCTCTCTCTCTCTTTCTCTCTCTCTCTCATCCTGTGGGCAGACACCGCCTGTCCACTTAATAAAACCTCGTGTGTGAGTTCCCATGTCCAGAGTAGTTTTCTGGGTGCTTTCATGAACTAAGACCAGGTTCTTCACCTTAAAAGTCTTGAGAGTCCTAAGACGGGATGGCAGTGAGCTCTCTTCCTCTTGTAAGTCTGTGGTCTATAAAATTGGCTTATGACTTGTGTGGGGCTTGGCATCTCTACACTGCTGTCCTGCACATTCACTCCTGGAATTAACACTCCCATTCCATAGTCTTGGAAATATGAAGTGACTTCCCAGGGTCACATGGCCAGATACAGCTGGACCTGTTTCTCACCTCACATGAATTGACTGGAAAGGCCTTTCCATACTCCACCATAGTCCTCCAATTTGGATTTTATTCTCTTTACTTCTGAAAAAACAAAACCCAGAACAAATGAACAACAACAAAAACAAAACAGAACAAAACAAAACAAAAACAACAATTTTTGACCTAGAACCTCGGGTTGTCCTTATTGCTACCTGAACTTGGTTTTTATGTGTTGTTTCCTATTTTTGAATATAATATAATTGCTCTTCAAGGACCCTAATAACACTTGGCTGTAGGAAATAACTGCTATTCTTTTATTTAATCTCTGCTGAACAGACAAGATGACCCATTGAAAACACAGTTGTCACTGTCTCTTTCTCTGCCCCCTCTGCCCTTATACCCCTTTCTGTCTGTTTCTCTCACCTCTTCCATACTTAAATTCTCCATCCTGGCTGCAAACAATCTCAAAGAATAAACCAGAATCAGCCAGTTCTGATGTAATTCTTCTCTGGAATGGTGGCTGGTGTGTGTGTATCCCAGAGGTGGACAAGTATCTTCTCTTGTAAAAATTTGGGGAAAGGAATAGTCTAAGGAAGGAATTTCTCCACTATGCTGAGAAACTTGGAGTCAAATTTATCTTCTGATTTTATAGATGCACAGACCCACAAAAGCTTAATGAAAAGGAACTTGAAAAGAGAAGATTATCAAATTGCTTTTAGGCTTCCTGCTTATTTTAGGTACTAAGTACATGTGCCACAATTTGCTTGACTGATTTAATGGTTTTCCCTTTATGACTTAGTTAATCATAATAATTATATTAACTTACATTTGTTTAGGACTTCATAGTTTTTAAAACATTTTATATCCATTATCTTATTAGATCTTCACAACAAACTTGGAGAGCTATGCTTGCCAGAAGAGCGTTTCTCTTGCTGGGAATGTCATTTTCTTTCTTTGAGCATTCAGCTTCAAGAAGATCTGAGGCTGAAGGCTGAGAGAGGAGGGAGGCACTGAGCTAGTCAGGTCTGCTGAAATGTAAGGGCTGGAAGGTGTCACTCCACTCCAGCTCTACCACATCCTGGGTGAGAGCAATCAGTCTGGACTCAACTGTGTAAAGAAAACCATCACTGACTGAACTTTGCCCCATTTCTTTCCCAGTCGAACACAGTGGGCGCTTCCCTGTTTCACCCACCAAGATAATTCTTGGCATCATTTTTGTTACTCATGTAAGCACTTCCTCAGCAAGTGTTCTAGTTCTGTCAGATTTAACTCTAAGAATTTGCAGCTCAGTTCCTCTAGAGGCCTAGCAGTGAGGCTGCTGGCGATGGAGCAAATCTATTGTTTTTCTTTCTTGTATCCAGCGTATTTTAGCTCCAATTTTTAGATGATCTATAGGCATTAGCCAAAGAAAACAAAAACTCTGCTTAGTCCCCACTCACCCTCAGAGGCACAACAGCTTGTCTCCTCTTACACAGCCCTTAGACACAGACAGAACAATTACTGTAATTTCTTATACATAAATGTGAAAATCATGTTCAGAGTTTATACAACTTGTTTGCATAGCCGGACTTGGTGAACTAGAAATGGTCAGTCTTCAGATCCTCTAGCTCCCAAATTAGTCATTTTTCCACTATATGGTAGAATGAAGTTTGGTGCCTTTTCTTCCTTCCTCCCCTTTGAAAAATTTTCAGAAATAGGAAAATTTCTAATAAGCTTTCCCCCACACCCCCAAAACCCTTCTTCTTATATTGCCATTTCATAAAACCATTTCCACTGTGCTTGAGATCACTGAGTAACAATGGGAACGTGTGTTTATTATTGGAACTTCTTCTCCAAGAATCGTCTCCCCACGCATGGGTGAGATCTGATAGCACACGATTCCACTTTCTTATCATGGCTGTGTGTGAAACAGGTGAACCTGAGGGGGTAGAGCAAATGGTCTGTTTGGGAATGTTGAAAGGAAATGAATAGATTGTTCAGTTGAAATGAATGATCTATTATTCAGGGTCATTTGAACTGAGGACAATTAAACTCTAAGGCTGGGGTCATGATGTTTGGCTATATAAATATTAAGCAGAGACTGGAGAAAGAAGGAAAAAGGAGGGACAAATCTGAGGGATGAGAAAGCATGCGGTGCTGGAGGGCGAGAGCTAGGCAGACAGCAGGAGCAGCTGCCTGGAGTTGTAACTGCTTTTTAGTTCCTGGCTTCAGATACACAAGCAGCCCTGGCCCTGTTGTAATTTCTACCCTTGGATTTTTTGAGACAGTCAGAATTCTTTCTGAAACATTCGTGTTTTTTGTTTAAGTTATGCTAAAGAGAGTTTCTCATCCAAAGAACTTTAACTTGGATGTTCTAGAAACAACTCTCTTAAATTATTTGCTCCAAGCATATTTATGATTGGCTAAGTATAGGAAATATCCTGCCCCAGCCGTTGCCCTAGGTGTGCACTCCTCAGTTGCACACATCCCCAGGTACACATGTCCCCAGGTGTACTTACCCTGGTCCCTGACCTGCTGTGTAACCAGGAGACTGCCTGCCTCAGCTGTGCCTGGCTTGGCCTTTTGCTCAGCCTGAAGCTCCCTGAGAGGGCAGCGTCCAACCTGACACTTGGAGACTATCCTCGTTGACATCCATTTCAGCAAATGTGCTGCTACATGCCCATTTTCTTTCTCTTGTGCAGCCGCCCTGTCACTCATTGTTTGCTAATGACTAGTTGGCAGGCAAAGAGAAGAGAAGTGGCAGCCAGCCTGGCCTTCAGACTGGAAAGAAGCATGTTTTTTAGGGAATGAAAACATTATTTGGGAAGAAGCACGTTCCAGCACTGAATATTTCTCTTTCAAATTCCTGCTGGGCTCCTTCTGTCTCCAAGTGTCTGTGCCTTCCTTTGTCACTTCCTCCCACCTCCTTCCCAGATGGATACTGGCAGGGCCATCTTATTTGGGGATGGGGCTCCTCAAAGGCAGGTGTGGGCTCTAGGAGAGACTCTAATGTGATCTCTGGGAAGTAAAACGTTAGAGTAGTTAGAATCATAAGAAAGCAATGGGCTGCTATTTGGAAACCTTTGACATCCTCTCAGATTTTTCTAGAGAGAAAAAAAAAAACTGATGAGAGATATCAGATTCTTCCTGATATATACTCAAAAGGAAGTCTCCTAAATCTGTAGAATTGGGTACCCTTGTCTTTGATTTAATATTTGTTCCAGAGAAGGGTCAGACTCTTGACACCATTTTTATCATTCCTGCTTACTGGGGAATGCCCCTCCCACCTCACTCCTCCAGAGCCCCTAAAAACTGGGCATCTTGGACCAGCCCTCTAGGCTGTCCCTGGGGCGGGGGGCGGATAATGTTGCAAACAATGCTGATTATTCGTTTATAATTCACTACATACCCAAGAATTCCAAAACCCGGTCAAAAAATACCACTCAGGTCTGCACAGAGCGCCAAACACTTCTCAGCCAGAAGAGGGCGCTGCATTCCCGATTTTTTTTTTTTTTTTTTCCTTCTTTTAAACTAAGAGAAAGCCCTAGGAACGTGAAGGACTTTTACATCCACACTGTCTTCCATGTGTCAATAACAACACAACAACAAAAGAGTTCAACTGTTGACGACAAATAGTCCAGTGAAATATTAGGAAATGCCAGCCAGGCAGCTGGTACAGAGCACTGCTAAGGGTACAGAGGTCCAATGGCTTTTGGAAATCATTTCTTATGCTGCTTGCTCAGGTTTGGAATGAAGAGACAAAAAAAGTAACAAGGGCCTCTTGCTAGTGAGGAGCAGTGGGTAATATATTTGTTTGTACTATGGGATTGCAGTTCTACTAGAAGGCACACTTGACATTTTGATGAGTGCCTCCAGGGAGAAAAGGTACTAACTTCAGAACTTAGTTTTAATTATACTAAGGAGATTACATTATTCAAAAGCATCCCACTGGTAAGGTGCAACATTTCCTGAAACAGTTTAGTGGAAAATGCCACATTAATCAGTTCAATATTTCACTCTGAAGGCTTAATGATGGGAGAAGTTTAAAGTACCGTAGCATGATAGTGCAGGGAAAAGGGGGAAAAAAAGAAAGAAAGAAAAAGAAAAGAAGAATGTTCACTTAGAGGACAGGACTGAAATAATTCTTAGACCCTCCTGTGTCTTTCCCCCATTAAAAACTGGCCGGCTATGCTAGCAATCCAGTAGGGGTCAACAACGTGGAACCCTGTTCCTGAAATAGAAGGCAGTAAGCACAATGTGGGGAGGGAGTGTGCCGTGTGCAAGCCACACCTCTGCCCAGCTGCCCTAACCCACCCAGGCAGCCACCCCTGCTCCTCCCTTGGTTGGTCCAGGTTGGTGTGCATCGCTGCTCTCTTTGTAAATGTATGCTATTAGATACTAAAGGCAGATGGGCCAGTATGATTCTGGAACATCTTGTCTTTTTCTTCCCATTATTTCCTCCAACTCATATTTAATTACCACCTGCAATCTATAGCATTTAAGTGAGATCTGGCCTGATGTTCAGAAAAGTTTGTACTTATAAGACAGGCTTTTACCTGAAAGGTAATACACAAAGGAGTATTGAGATGCGAAAGACCGAATGTTGCTGAAGACTGGAAATTCAACCCAGGTGGTATTAATGTCTGTAAACATAGGAGTCAGCAGCCTCTGGTTAGTCAAATTAGAGGAACAATTAAAAAAGAAGAAAGAAAAGGAAAATGAAAAAGAAAGCAAAAGAAAAATAAGAACCTAATCAAGATTCATTGTCCACATGGATATTCAGCAACTTGCTGCAAATACCTGAGTGGCCATGGGTGGCTAAAGTAAGTGGACATTAGTTAGGAAGCAGAAACAGTCACTGTTTGTTTTCTGTCTGTTAAATGTTTTTGGCAGTTGTTAAAGCCATGGTGTAAATATGGCGTAGATACTCAAAGCTTCATGGGCTGGAAACCTGATCCTCAGTGTAATGCTTTAAAAGGTGATGGGACCTTCAAGAGACCAAGCCTAGTGGGAGGTGACTGGGTCATGACGGTTAATGAATCAGGTCTTACAGGAGTGGATCAGATCCAGAGAGTGGTTGGTCATGAAGAGTGAGCCTGGCCCTCTGTCTCCCTTGCTTTCTCTTTCGCCCTGTAAACTCTCTTTTAAGTGCATTCCTGCGATGCGATGCCGTCCACCATGTTGTGATGCAGCCAGGGGCCCCTACCAGACGCTGGACTTCCAGACAGCATGGTATCAGCATCTGGAACTGTCGGCCAAAACAGGCTGAAGGAAACCTCTTTTCTTTATATATTACTAAAGCATCTGCTATTTTTATATAGTGACAAAAAACTAAGTTTAATTTCTCTCTAACTCTTCTCACAAAGGAACTGAAAAGCTGTGACTTTAAAAATCAGGATTGAAACATCAACTAAACTGTCCAGAATGTACACCACGTGACATTTCCTGCCCTGCTTTCTTACCTCTGTTTCTTAATCGGCGTCAGAAAACATTTTTACCATGGGTGCTGTGGGCTCCCTCCTCTATGGTGCATGAGTCACCTTTGTTTTTACCTTCAAAGCTTTCTGCTTCTTCTGTGACACTTTTCTTCCTCCTACAAGCGTCACCTTGTTCTTTCCCTCTGTTGCAGGTCCCTTTATAGCTTTATTTTCTGTGCACTTCCTTCTACATATATCCTTCCAGGCAGCCTTCTCCATTGGAAGAGTCTAAACTTGGTGCTTTCTGTAATACTAGCTCATTTTTCCTGATACAAGAATCCCCCATTTTTAAAAAATTTATTTATTTATTTATTTATTTATTTATTTTTATAGTACACAAATGGGGTACAACTTTTCATTTCTATGGTTGTGCATGATGTAGATTCATGCCATTCATGTAATCATACATGTACATAGGGTAATGACGTCTGTCTCATTCCACCATTTTTCATACCCCCAACCTGGACTCCCCCTCTCATTTCCCTCTATGTAATCTAAAGTTCCTCCATTCTTCTCTCACCTCCCACCCCCCCAACCCAATTATATATCATCATCCACTTATCAGGGAAAACATTCTGTCTTTGGTTTTTGGGATTGGCTTCTTTTACTTAGCATGATATTCTCCAATTCCATCCATTTATCTGCAAATGCCATAATATTATTCTTCTTTATGACTGAATAATATTCCATTGTGTGTATATATACCACAGTTTCTTTAGCCATTCATCTGTTGAAGGGCATCTAGGTTGGTTCCACAGTCTAGCTATTGTGAATTGAGCTGCTTTATGGCAAAGTTTTCCTATTCTTGCTCTAGTCTCATTTTGCTTCTAAGATTATATAAAAAAATTTATAGTAAATTTGAGTTTTGTTTTAAGACATGCACAACAGCTCATGAGATTTTAACACCATCCCAGGGAAACTAGTGTATATAATTGCACCATTCAAATTGCAATCTAATGGCATGATGCCAGGCTGATTCACAGCACATGTGCTTGAAGGAGATTGAAGCAGGAGTGTTCTGTCTCCTTGTCAGGGGCTTCCACTGTCTTGATGGTCTTGGAAAGTCACAGTTGGATGTTATTATTTTATGTTGCCATGTATTTGCTATCACACGAAGTCCTTTGTCAGGCTTTGGTTTCATTCTTCAAGTGAGATTGAACGGCTTTGATTAGCTCCCATGTTTCTCTTTGTGGCCCAGGAGCCTAGTCCTTACAGAGCTCAGGGCTGCTGACACCCAGGTGTCTGTTTCCTTGTTGTGATTGTTGTTTTCTATTTTAGGATTTCAGGTGCTGTTCTGCTGTTCAAGTGTGATTGACTCCTTTGTTGGATTTTTACTGAATTAATTTTCTGAGCCTTTATAACCATACCCAAATCTTAACAAAAAGGTTGAAAGTGTAGAAAACAGAAATTTAAGTGTCTAATCACCCAGGATTTGCTAGATACAGAGCACAGGCTACAGTCAAACTGACTTGAAGTGTTCATTAACTATTATAAAAAGACTCAATTACACTTGCACACAGTGGTATGAAGTCGTCTTTGTGGTTTTAAAATAGCTGACTTTTCATTTGACACAAAGTGACTCATGGGAGAAAAAGGTAAAGGACACCTACCTATCCATACCGTATGCAGAGAGGGCTGGGGTTTTGATTCTGTCATTGTCCCTTGTAAGTTCCTGTTCCACAAGTACCTTTTATGCCTTTATGAATCATTCTGACTCTGACATGGACTGTGCTGGCTGTTGGCCTGACCTCCTTCTGTACTGATGATCTCTTATGATTTTTTTTCATCTCTTATGATGTGGTTTCACTATCACCATAATAACCATTTACCAAAGCTTGTTATCTGCCTCTTCTTGGGCAGTGCTCATCTATTCTTTAAAATTGAAGCTGGAAGAGCTCTAGTGTTTAAATTTTTTTTCCCATGACTTTGGACTTGAAAAACTTCTGTTGATTCAAACCAGGTGCATTAACCTTGCCTGGCTCCATCCGAGTCCTATCTTTTCTTTAACATAGCTTATTTTATGGTTTGGTTTCTCCAAAACCATACATCTGCCTGTTGTAAGTACTCTTATCCAAGTTACAATTCACTATTTCATTTATTTATTCCATATTTTTATGGGTGCAGTATAGCTGTATATAATGGTGGGATTTTTTGTTACATATTCATGCATGCACAGAATGTAACAATATAATTTGGCCAACACCATTCCCCAGTATGTCCCCTTTTCCTCTATTTTTTGCATGATGATTAATTCAAGAAAATAAATACTTGAAGCTGCATTTTTAATAAATGCAATTTAAATTTCAGAAATGACTACATTTACAACTACCCTTTAATGTTTCATCATTTTTATAATGCTTATGAACAACTGCACTTTATTGCTAAAATTTCAGAGATTAGAAAATTAGCATGTACGATAGCTGTGTTCTCAACCTTGTACTTGAGAATCATCTGGGGACATTTAAAAACTGTAATCCAAGCCACACCCCCAGAGATTTCAATTCAATATGGTCTGGGGTTTAAGTGACCTTTTAGAATAACTCTGAGAATCACAACAGAGAAATATGAGTCTGATAAGCTGGGATTTGAACACATGTCAATATCGAGCAACATAGATTGGAGCGGTTTTATTTTGTCTTTCTTTGATCTTTTGAACTTTAACTCACAAAATGTGGTTTTCCTCATGGTTATCATAATATTATATTCTCCAAAGCATGAATTTAAGAAATTTTATTTTAAAAAAGAAAAAATTTAAAACAAAGAAGTATTCATTGAAACCTTTTCTTTGAAATGTAAAAATTTTCTCCATCACCTTTTCTTTTTTGACAAGAATAAGAACAGGGATTTAGATTTTATTCAGAAAATGATTCTTGTCAATTTGGAGTATTAAAATAAAATTAAAACATAATATATGTACATATATATAATGAAGTAGCAATTGCATTACTAGGAAATCATTCCTGTAGAAATACTTCTATAAGGATTTTCACAAGAGTATTGAATGTAATGAAGATAAAACCAAAAAACAATAACAACAAAGTTGTTATAGGCTCTTATAGGGGCCATGGTTAAATAAGATATGAAACTGTAGACAATAGAAAATATGCAGGTTGTAAAAATTAATTATGTGTTCAGTCTTGGAAGGGTGTTCATGATAGAGTTTAAGACAGCAAGGGACACAAAAAGGTTAGCAGCGTGGTTTCCCCTCCACATTTTTGTGCAAGAAGAGAATATTTTATGTGTGTGCATGTGCATGTGCATATCTACATACAGATATGCAAAAGTCTGGAGTGATAAGAAATTGCTAACTGGGGTTCTTTTGGGGGGAGAGTGTGATAAAGCAGAGGGATGAGAAAGGACTTTTCTGTCGCTGTATTATTACTGCATCTTTTCACTTTGCTTTCAACAAGCATACATCACTTATCTAATTAAAAAAAAAAAAAGGAAAGGACAAATAGAGATTTAAAGGTAGAAGGGACCTATGTCAGGTTGGGCTTTACCCACTGCTCCCAAGAGGGGCAGAATATACTACAGGGTGTGGTGCCCTTGGAGGTGCCACTCCTCCCAGATACCCTGGTCCCACTTGCCCCACCTCATTCCCTCCCACTTCTGCAGATCAGGCCAGTTTCCCTGGCGATTGGTAGCCTGAGTGGCAGTCCTGCTTTAGTTGTGGTGGGTGTGGCCCTAAGTTGAGTGCGCACAGAGAGATATGCAGGGCCTGGGTTTGGCTGAGTTTGGCCCTCTGGGGCCAGTGGAGGGCATTTCAGAAACTCAATAGCAGGTCACATCACCAAGCTGGGCCAGCCTTGCTGTCATCCTCATGGATGTAGGTGCTGTATATGAATCCCCCTAGGGAACTAACAGGAGTGATGGCTCTGGCAGCCTTAGATCTCCTGTGTTACTTCCATTATATACCCTGCCCACTTTTCCAAGGTAATAACCTACTTTTGTGGAGTGCTCATGATGTTCCAGTCATTCTCAATACCTTACATGAGTTACCTCAATCAATTCTCATAATGACCTGTGAGGTAAGTGCTATTATCACCCTCTTTCACAGATCTAGAAACCGAGGCACAGAGAGGTTAAGAACTTTGCTCAAACTCATTCAAAGAGTAAGTGGCAAAGCCAGGATTTGGACCATAGGCGTCACACTCTGCTCTTTCTTTCTTTTTGAGCCAAAACCTTCTTACCCTACCCACTGAAGCCAGAAAGCAGTTTCTAAAGACAGAAATGAAGCACCACTTCTGAATGCATGCTTCCTTTCCTTTAGAAGAAAAGTATCTTAGAATTTAAGGTTGGTAAGATACTGGTTTAATCAACAAATGGGCTAAGGAACTGAGCAGACACTTCACAGAAGAAGATATGCAATTGATCAACAAATAGATGCAAAAATGCTCAACATCTCTAGTAATTAGAGAAATGCAAATCAAAACTACCCTAAGATTTCATCTCACTCCAATTAGAATGGCTATAATCAGGAACACAAACAATAATAAGTGTTGGCGTGGTGGTGGGGAAAAAGGCACATTTTTACATTGCTGGTGGAGTTGCAAATTGGTGCAGCCACTCTGGAAAGCAGTATGGAGATTCCTCAAAACACTTGGAATGGACCCACCATTTGACCCAGCTATCCCACTCCTTGGTTTATACCCAGAGGACTTAAAATCAGCATACTACATGTATGACACATCAATGTACTACATGCAGACACATCAATGTTTATAGCAGCTCAATTCACAATAGCTAGATTGTGGAACCAACCCAGATGCCCTTCAATAGATGAATGGGTAAAGAAACTGTGGTATATATATGCACAATGGAATATTACTCAGCCAGAAAGAAGAATAAAATTATGGCATTTGTATGTAAATGGGTGGAGTTGGAGAAATCATGCTAAGTGAATAAGCCAATCTCAAAAAACCAAAGGCCAAATGTTTTCTCTGATAAGTAGATGCTGATACATAATGTGGAGGAGGGTACAGGAAGAATGGAGGAATGTTGGATTGTGTAAAGGGAAATGAGAGGAGGGGAGGGGGCAGGGGAAGGAAAGATGGTGGAATGAGACAAACATCATTACCCTATGTACACATATGATTACACAAATGGTATGACTCTACATCATATAGAATCAGAGAAATGAAAACCTGTACTCCATTTGTGTACAATGAATCAAAATGCATTCTGCTGTCATGTATAACTCAATAGAACAGACAATAATAAAAAAATAAATAAGATACTGGTTTTAAACAAGATATTGATGAAAACAACTTATAAACATATTTCATTCATCTTCCTGAACAATAAGTTTATTTTTCATTGTAAATTGACAAATTATAGTTTTATCTACTTACTGGGTACAAAGTGAGATTATTTATGAAAGCAATGTGGAGCAATTAAATTAACATCCATCACTTTGAATACTTATTTTTTGTGATGAGAACATTTGAAATTTTACTCTCAGTGATTTTTGAAGTGTGTGATACATTATTATTAACTATATTGACCACACTGAGCAATAGGCACAAGAAAATAATCTACTCCTCTTGTGAAAATGAAGCTTGTATACACTTGACCCACTATCTCCACATCTCCCACCCCTTCTATTCTTCACTTTGAATTTTTATTGCCCTTTGCTTTGATCATATTTTTCTGGTGTTCTCATAAAAACTGTACCTCAAGATTTGCAAGCAAAATTCATTACATATAAGAGAGACATCATAGCATGGTGGTCATAATGGTTTGGATGTGTGGTGTCTTCCAAAGGTTCCTGCTAATGCAGGAATCTTTAGAGGTGAAATGATTCCATCACAAGAGCTGTGACCTAATTAATCCATCCTAGTTTAAATGACTGGGTGGTAGCTGTAGGCAGATGGGGCGTGGCTGGAGGGAGGGTCACTGGGGGAGTGTCCTGGAATGTGCATCTTCCTGGAGGCCACGTCTCTCTCTCTGCTTTTCAGCTGCTGGGAAGTGAGCGGCTTCCCTCTGTTGTGTCCTTCCCAGGATATGCTGCCTCACCTTAGGCCCAGAGCAATGGACAGGCTGTCTATAAACTGAGACCTCTGAAACTATGAGCCTCAAATCAATTTTTCCTCCTCTAATTTGTTCTTTTCAGGTGTTATCGTTTAGATCTGAGGTGTTCCTCAAAAGTTTGTGTGAGACAATGCAAGAAGGTATAAAGGTGAAATGATTGGGTTATGAGAGCCTCAATCTAACCAGTGCATTAATCTCCTGTAGGGATTAACTGGTGGTACTGTAAGGTGTCGCTGGAGGAGGTGGGTCATTGGGGCATGCCTTTGGGGTTTATATTTTGTTAATGCTTCCTGGTGCCACTTCCTGAGCTGCTTTCCTCTGCCACACTCTTTCTCCATGATGTTCTGCCTCACCTCAGGCCCCTAGGAATGGAGTTGGCCATCTATGGATCAAGACCTCTGAAATGGTGAGCCCCCAAACAAACTTTTCCTTCTTAAAATTGTTCTTGTCAGGTCTTTCAGTCACAGCAGTGAGAAAACTGACTAAAATAGTGGAGAAAATAAGAACTTAAGCCAGATTCCCTGAATTTGAATCTTGGCCTTACCATTTACTAGCTGTGTGAATTTAGGCAAATTACTTAACTTCTCTGGGCTTCCATTTTCCTCGTCTGTATATTTACTGATCTGTATAGGAGGGGTACCTGTTAGGGTAGTCATGACAATCAAATGAGAGATACAGTTAAGTACTTAGAGCAGCATCTAGCATGTGCTAAGTGCCATAAAATATTTGTTAAATAATGCAAATGATTTAGAATACATTGTAGCACAACCAAATTGTGTGGAATCTAACCCACTGATGTTTTTAAGGGGGAGGAAAAAAATAAGGAAACCTATATTTCTTGAACTCCTCTGGCACCTCGCAATATTTAGCACCAACACAGTCTTTAGAATTTCCAGGTAAGTGAAAATCTCCTTCTAATTCAAGCAGATGATCATGATTCTCAAGAAATAGATTCTGGGCCCACAGAGAGCTGGGTTTAATAACAAACGGGAAGCAGGCCCCAAGGACAGCATGCTTTCAGCAAGGTACGCGGGCTTCTGGGGCTTGGGGCTGAGGGACGCTGGCATTCGAGGCTTGCTTCGACTTGTTAATGTGACTATTAGCCTTGAGACTCCTCTGCTTCCACATGACACCGTCCATTTTCCTATTTCCTTCTGCTATTCATCTCCTCCAAATTTCATCCTTTGACCTTGCTCTGTGCTTCTGTTGTGTTTCACATTCTGAGGGTTGGCATTATGGTTTTAGTGTGTTTAGGGCATTAAAATCTATATTTCACTATAAGAAACGGGAATAGACCTTAAGATTTCTAGCTGGAATTCCTTTCAGCTTTTCCCTTACTGATATTCACAGTCTCATTTTGCTCTAATTGTCCCCGGTGGTGCAGACAGGCAGGCACTCAGCCTGTGCCAATGGATGCTGGGCTGCCTGCCGCTCCCTTTTCCTTCTGGAAATCGGAATGGATCCTGGGGGCAAAGACAAGACTCTTGTTTAACACTGGGCAGAGTTGGGGGCAAAATTACATGCCCACATTTTCCCTTTATTTATTGACTCCTGCTCCCACCATGTGTCTGCCTCCCTAGTAAGAGGTTCCTTGCGGGGAAAGAAAGAGCGATGCCTACATGAAATGGTGAAGCCACGCACACAGAGTTTGCAAAACCCTTTGGGATCACTCCAACTGAACAGGAGCTATAAAATGTAAAATAGCATCGTTAATAATAACACTTTTATGATCATAAATAGAGGCAAGTAAAGTCAAGTTGTTTGACTCTCAGCCTTCCACTGGACTGCCCTAAGCAGCGAGCCTGCGGTGACTTTTCTCTTCTTTCTCTTTATTGCTAATCTTGTATTCTACAACACGTTCCTCTGCAATTGCCATAAGCAAATCATTTAACCCATAGGAATAATCCTTGGAAGGTGATGTCAGTGCGAACGTATCTGCGGCTGTAAAGACCAGCCATGTAAAACGCCCAAAGGAAATGACTTACAAATATGAAGTGCTATATCAATAGCAAATACTGCCACTAATTGATAATAACAATATACATGTGGAGCCCAAAGCATGTAGGGAGTTGGATTTGAGAGTGTTCGGCGAAATGAACTAGCCTGGAGAAACTGGGGAGCAGGAGTCCTGAGCCTTGTCTACACAGCAGGGTCACAGAGCAAAAGCACCAATTCCACCTCCAGTGTGGGACTGTGCATAACAAGTTCTAGCGAGGGTCCTCTGTTTGGTTAGGTGCATAAAACAAGTTTGTATTCATGGGGTAACATTACTTAGTATGTTAGTTAAATTGTAATGGAGGATACAGAGGAAGCTGGTCCTTGAGATACTAACTGCTGAGCTTCAAGTAGAGGTGGTTCTCCCTCACCTGCGTGTCCATCGTGGGTTTCCTTAGTGATGTGCCCTCTGAAATCCAACAGAGCAAAGTGCAAACCTTTGGGGTGTCAAGGCAGGAAGAAATGTGGTCAGTTGTTCAGAGCATGATGGGTGTGAATTCTGTCTTCACCACATACTGATTGGTAAACTGGGAAATGATATTCCTCCCTTTTGCCTCAGCTATTTCCCCCCTATGAAATGCGATTGCATAATTACATGTGAGACTTAAATGAAAAATATACTAGAAAAATCTAGAACAGTGCCTGAGGCACTGTTCACCTTTATCTTATGCCCATCTTAGCTATTTGAAGAGATGTTTTGAAGTGTCCAAAATAGATCTGCTTTATTAACTTAGAGGTCTGAAATTAAACCACGTCTCTTTTTTAGGGTTCTGATTAAATGGACTGAGTCATCTCACTAATCCTTCCACTTTGCTGTGGTAAAAACCTTCAGGAGCCTTGGTGTTCATCTTGCTGCTAGAACCAGAGCTCAGACGCGCCCCCTAAGGGTGAGAGCACGTTATTACTGCCACTAGCAACCTGCATCAGCTTGAGGTAATTCATCATCTAGTTGCAGACACAGCAAAACCTGGGAAGCCTAAAGGTCCTTGACTCATCACACTCAAGATGTCAGTGTGACAATGTCTGAGGAAAGGGGCTGATGCCTTGCTCCTTCTCCCCAGTTGTTTCTTTGAGACCTGAGGAAAAATCCTCTTATTCTTGACTGGCCAGAAAAATTTCACATGAAAGTTGAGCAGGCAGTCTAACTAGATGATTTTTAGAAATTCACCTACCCAGTTGCTTCCCTAGAGCACAAAATATGCCCAGAATCACTATTGCTTTGACCACCTGACTGTTTACAGGGGATGGCACCTTGACTTACACTCTTTTTGTTCCTTGTGCTGATTTTATTTCAATAGTCTCATTGTCTTTGTCACTGAAACTTGATCAAGGATACCTTGACAGGTCTCAATAACATTGAAACTCCTGGATAAAGATTGAAGGTCTCATCCAGCTAAGGTCTGAATGTTTGTGTCCACCCCCCTCCCAAATTCCTATGTTGAATTCCAGACCACCCAGCTGCTGGTAATAATTTGATCAGAGGAAGAGAACCCTCATGAATGAGATTAGTGTCTGCAAACCCATTTTCTGTTGCTATAACAAACACCTGAGGCTGGGTAATGGATAAAGAAAAGAGGTTTATTTAGCTC
This sequence comes from Glaucomys volans, assembly GCA_020662805.1. NCBI lineage: Eukaryota > Metazoa > Chordata > Mammalia > Rodentia > Sciuridae > Glaucomys > Glaucomys volans. The sequence goes on along the minus strand of JAJEJO010002820.1, from coordinate 326,810 downwards.
ACAATTTTTGAGGCATGGTTCCTGCTCTGGTAAGTATCATAATAGGAGTGTATTCCAGAAGGAGAGATCATATGGTGAATCAGAGAGCCAGAGACCAAGGAGAGTCAGTCTTTCTCTTTTACAACAACCCACTTGGCTGAGAAATAGCACAGTATGTAAGAATTACATTAATTCTTTCCAAGGGCAGTTGTTCTCAACGACCTATTTATCTTCTACGAGATTCTACCTCTTTAAGATTTCACTACTTCCAACATCACCAGACTGAGGACCAAGCTTCCAAACACACAGTTCATCCTAGGGCCCTTATTGAAGAGGTCACAGAGAGCTGACTCGCCCCTTTCCTCCATGCCAGAACACAGCAAGAAGGTGTCATCTATGAATCAGGAAATGGGCCCTCAGTCACAGGCCAAACCTGGTGCCTTGATCTTAGATTTCCCAGCCTCTAGAACTGAGAGAAATACATTTCTGCTGTTTATCAGTTCATGATATTTGTTATAACAGCCCCCAAACGACTAAGATACATCCCTGTACCTTAGGAAAGCCCACAGTCTCATACAGATTTACACACTTCTCCCTAGCTCGGAACGTCAGTGGTTTATTTGTCAGGGAAAAGTCAAGTTCTGCCTTAGCAGACACCTTGCTACACTCCTATTTTGAAGTCTTGACTTTGATTGAAAATTGTTTTTATGGATTATCAGTAGCGAGGGAATGTTCTGAGAGCTGTCAACAAAGTGTCAAGGTGAATGACTGAAAAGCAATATCATTTCCTTGTGACCTTTATTTGATTGTGCATTTGAACAACTCTACTTTCTCAAGAGAAGGTAAAGAGGAAAAATATTTTTCAGGAAGAGGAAACATCTTTATCTCTTACAAATATTTATTGAACACAGTTATGATATTTTGAGTCTATTTTAAAGTAGTTAGAATATTTGAAAATTTCTCAGTATAGTAAAATTTACATAGTGAAAAATATACATTATTCAGTCTTTCTTGGACAGTTTACTTTTCACAAAAGTCCACAGGCATTTAATTTGTCCCCTAGGATTTTGGTTAACTGTTGCTACATAATGTACCACCCCAAAAGTAAGTGCATTTAAACAATTAATATTATTATTTTTTTGGTACCGGGGATTGAACCCAGGGGCAATCCACCACTGAGCCACATCCCCAGCCCTATTTTGTATTTTATTTAGAGACAGGGTCTCACTGAGTTGCTTAGGGCCTCGCTAAGTTGCTGAGGCTGGCTTTGAACTCAGGATCCTCCTGCCTCAGCCTCCCAAGTGCTGGGATTACAGGTGTGCGCCACCGTGCCCGGCTAAAACAATTGTTTTATTATTGTTCATGATCTGTGGGTTGACTAAGCTCAGGTGGGAGGTTCTACTCCCTCCCTTGGCACTAGCATGTAGGCTGGTTGCCTAGCTGGTGTCATCCACCGGAATGGCTTGGCTTACCTCAAGTGGCCTCCATATGAGGCTTGGGGTCCTCATAGCATGGTGCCTGGATTCCAACAGGGAGTGTTCCAAGGGAACATTGTGCAGCACGTATTAAGCCTCTGCTTCTATCTTGCTGGCTAAGTCCCAGTGGTCAAAACCATTCACAGGGCCAAGCCCAGAATGTGAGTTCGGACTCCATGTTGGTGCAGAGACTGTGGCTTTATTCATTGCCTCCAGAATGACAGTTGACCATACCTGGAAACTTCTGAATTCTGAGAAAAAGAGCAGTCTTAGAATTTTGGAGTTAGAAGGCATCTTAGAAACTTTATAGATTAGCTTGTTTTATAAATGAAGAAATACAGGCTCAGAGAAAGTGATTTTCTTGTCCAAAATGGCAGCTCACAGCTGGGCTGTTGGCTGTAAGGACTGCTTTGAGCCATGCTCTGCTCAGCTGTCTTCCTTGCCGTGGGCAGATCCAGCTCCTGCCCTCTCTGTCTGGAGCACAGGGCTGCACTTCGGGTCTCCTGATGCCCAATGCCACACTTTCATCGTGGCACCTCACTGCCTCCCCATTGTTAATTAAGTGTGCGATGTCTATATTAAAGTTAGCTTCAGGTTCTAATTTATGACACAGTTGTTATATTTTAATGTACACTTACGGTACATTGGAGTCCCGCGGTAATCAATGTGTGCTCCTCTAATCCTGCCTGGTTTTATAATACTTGGAGAGAGTTTTATTGTTTCAAACAATTATAAGGATTTATAGTTACTTGAATCTTTGCTTTTGTGAAATTTTTTTTCCATGTCTACTATTTACGTGAAGCCAAGTCCTTTGTCAGGCCTACAGCCTCTAATTATAACATTGTTCCTATGGGAGAATGTAATTTGCTTTCCAGTGATCCGCTTTATGACATGGTCTCCAGGATTATGCTGTTCTGCAATAAAAAGGAAATAGAGACTGCATTCTCCGGAACTTCTTGCCAATTGCCTGGCACAGTAGGACCAGCGTTTATAAAGTAGTTCTAGTTTATTTTATTGACACGTGAAATCTGAGTTAGGAAATAATGATGGATTTTCTGGAGATAGAGTGAGGATGGATAAGGAGGTGAAATAGGAAATGAGAAAGTTCTATGGTCGTCTTGTGTCAGTCAAATCCTGTTTGTGGTTTAGTGACTCACTTTGGTTCTTCCTTCCCAGGAATAAAACGGCACTTAGGAAAATGAGTGGTTGAAGCGGGAAGGGAAGTCACAGATGTGCTTGGAGATGGTGGTGCTCAGAGGAAACCATAGGGACGCTGTTTTCCAGGACTCAGCCCTGCCTCCTCTGAGTGGGGTGCCCTCATTTCTTTGCTCAGGGAAAATGTGTAGTGACTTCTGTTTAACCTGTGTTTGCAGAGGACAGATAGGGTGTTAGTCAGCTTTCCATTATTGTGACAAAGTACCTAAGACAAATCAACTTAAAAGGAGGAAAGGTTTATTTTGGTTCATGGTTTCAGAGGTTACAGTCCACAGTTGTTTGACTCCTTTCCTGTGTGCCAGTACATCCATGGATGGAAGTATGTGGCAGAGGAAACCTGTTCACCTCATGGCAGTCAAGGAGCAGTAAGAGAGAGGAGGTATAGGATTCCTGGGGTCCCCAAATCCCCTTCGGGTACACATCCTCAATGACATAACTTCCTCCTGCTAGGCCCCACCTCCTCAAGGTTCCACCACCACCCAGTAGGGCCATGAGTCTTCAGTGGATGGGCCTTTGGGGGGCATTTAAAATCTTAATCATAACAGGTAATAACCGAAGTAGACTTTCTAATGGCTTCTTCCTAACTAAGGGCTGTATCATGGGGGTCAGACTCAGTTGCTTTGCTCCTTGTGGATTTTCTCAACTTCTTGACCATGGCCTTTCTAAGCTACCACTCTGTTTTACTCTTTTCATTTGGCACAAGACGTAGCCTAGATCATGATGACAATTAAAAACAAATACTCTGAAAAGGAAAGGATAGCAGAAGAAATCAGAACACACACTTGCCCTTTAACTTTGGCTGCTGCATGTGAATTCTGCTGTATCCCAACTGGGTCTCTCTCCCCAAGTTTCCCTTCTGTAGCCTATTGTGGGGCCCCATGCTTCTCTCCAAAGGCAGAACTTTAGCAAAACCTTTCCTAACTGAGTTCAGGCCGCAGCACATGAACTCCCAAAAGATGGGGTTGAAGAAGGCCCAGAGTCCTCCTTGCTCTTGATCTTCACTGATTCCTGTCTTTCTGTACCCACAATCTGTGGGGACAAATCCTGCCCCAAATAAAAACAGTCTGTAGTGTGGAGCCAGGTCTTTCCTGGAGATTAGGCTCTAAAGTCGGTTGTAAAGCAAAATTCATGCAAGAAATTAACCTAGGGAGCCGCTTAGAGGAGAGCCATGTTGCAGGTGGACACCGCTGAAGCCCAGCAGAGGCCACTGACCCGCCAAACTTGGAAATGGATCACCATGTCCTTAGCAGAACCCCAGAGGAAGTGGTTGTCCTGGGTTTTAGGTTTATTTTCACTTCTGAATTCCATTCGCAGATTAAGGCATGAGACTGAAATTTGTGACAAGAACAGCAGACTCTCTGTTCCTACCTGTTCCTGGTTTTAAGGAGCTTCTTATGCTCTCCAGACCTGCCTCTCTCCAGTCCCTCCCTCTCTAGGCATCTACCAGTGCAGTCCTGTGAATTTCATGCCAACCTGCTGGGATGGCCTCAGCGTTATTGTACAAAGCAATTTAGCTTCTTGCTGTCAAGAACTTTACAATTCCAATAATGCTATATTTAGATTTGTCTTTGTAGGATCAATAAACTCATTAAAGTGGCCCCCCCAAAGAAGAACGAGAAGAAGAAGAAGAAAAGAAGAAGAAGAAGAAGAAGAAGAAGAAGAAGAAGAAGAAGAAGAAGAAGAAGAAG